>CM061193.1:4207500-4500000 GCA_030763345.1 Mythimna separata
CAGTTTTCACCCTCTCAGCAAAAGATTTCTTACGAGTTTGATTAGCGGTAATCACTCTCTCGCAAGTCATTATCTGCGACTCGCTATCACGAGGCGCGGGCCCCGGCTGCAGCGCCCCTGCCTCGAGCGCCGTAGCTCCGCCGCTGATAACGCTCACTTTTGTAATGTGCGGGTAGTTTCGCTCTGACTGTGCGCCTGTCGGCGCTGAGGTTTCTTTCGGTGATGATGTTATCGATTCAACATTCACGTTATTATGATCCATAACTGTCGCGTCCAGATGTGACAGACCCATAGGCCCACTATCCAGAAATGCACCACGCTTGGTATTTATCCTCATATTTCGATATTGGTACTTATTCGGGGTTGACTGGTCCGATGTAGAAATTCCCTTTTCCACTACCAGCTTAAGTTCGTCCAGTTGCTCCGACGTAACATACTTAGCTTTTATGTCTTTTAGTTCTGTTTGTAGGATTAAAATATCCTTTAACAATTTCGTGACATCTAGATGGTCGAAAGTTACCGGTGGAAGTTTTTCCAGGTCGCGGGCCACAAACACTGGCATCACTTCTAAGTCAGTTCCCTTGAAAATAGATATTATATCCTCAACATCACGGTTTTCTTTCCCTTGTCTTTTACGCGCGATTTTTCGCTTGCCCGCCGGCAGCGATTCAAAAAGTAACGATTTCGATCGTTTTATTTCCTCACTTTTAAACGCCGACACACATATTCTGGTCAAACTGTCTTCATCCATTATCGATATCTTGTTTTGCACAAATGCTAACAACTCGTCTATCACAATATTGCACGAAATGCATTTTACTGTCGAAGTCATTTTACGAAAACATAAAATTACGATACGCAATTCGAAAGTACACACACCCTCCGTCACTTGGTGCGCGTACGCGACTGAAACCATTAAGCAAGGCCTCTCACCATATTGTAAACATTGGTAAATTACATTTCGTCGTTTAGTCCCAAAACTATTACAAAAATCAAGTTTACATTATCACTGAGTGACAGGGATATATTTACTACTTTCACGTTGGCGAAGCCTCTGGCAGAAGCTAGGGACAAATAAAGGTTACTTCTAGGCAAGCGTGCTCCATCGTCGGCCACATCATCGCTTACCATCAGTTGAGATAGTGGCCAAACGCGAGAAGTGTTTTCTGTATTGGCATTTTGTACACGTTACTCCATGCAAAATAACTATTGGTGCCGAAACGCGGAATACTCCAAACGCGAGCTAAAGTAATATTTTTTTAATCACGTTCATTGACTCATGTTATGAAAGTTATCATACAGAAAAACTAGGCCGGTTTTATTTATAAATATTTGGCAGTGTATAAAAGTTTTATCTTCGTTGGTCATTACCCTTCTAGAGAGATCTGTATAGGTCAGTATTTAGTAGTAGCAAAACACAACAGTTTTAGAGTGGCGCCCGCGTACCGCGAGACTTCTCTTCTACTTTGTGTTTATGGTGAGCTGGGAATAAATCCAATGACTTCTTCCGCTCTGGGTAGAGCGAGATCCCTCTTGCTTTACCCAGTCAGTATATGACTATTACTGACTAAAACCCTTTCGTTTTTCTTCAGCTTGCCTTTACGTTCCAGGGCCAAGCACTGTATTCTTAAGTTTGTTAGCATCGACCCGGTAAAAATCCCTGGACTTAGTAGAAAATACTAAGAAATTCCACACGAAAAAGCACTTTAAAACACTAGAAATGGACCTTATGTTTAGCAAAAAGACTCAGTAGATTAGATATTTTGTAACAATCATTTTAGCACTTCACGACGAACAAAATTGCCTGCTCGTTGTACATGCTACGGTTATCTACCCATTTCCGCTAATTTAACATACTGACTGGTATTGAATACTAAACGGCTGATAGCATACTTTTATGTAGCGTCTAGGTTACGGAAATATGCTTTAGTTATCCTCCTGTGTGTTCAAAGGCTTGGGAATTGATTGGCCTTTAGAAAGAAGACTCCTTACTATAGGAATTTATCCTGTATCCTGTTTGCGTTCACAAATATGTCATGATCTACCTAGCCTTTTTCCCAACTATATTGGGGTCGGCTCCCAGTCAAGGCGGGTTTAGCTGAATACCAGTATTTTACGAGGAGCGTACACAAAATATATGTACACTCACATATACAAGACACCCAGACACAGAACAACTATCTGTGGGCCATACAACCACCCACAACTTTTACACAATGCCATCTAGTTCCAAACTAAGTAGAGCTTGTACTAGACAACTGATAAATATTCTTATATAACATTTAACTTATTAACGCACATCCTCTTGGGGGGGGTCATTGACCTCTCTCTAATTTTACTATGGGACTAAACCTGAAATCGAGAAAAAATAATCAGCTGTTCTATACATTTTGACGAAAAAAGCTAACATAAATGCGTTAATTATGTTACATGTTGTATATTTCTAAATACATACATATTACAGACAAATTACACCCATATTAGTGTGGTTTTACAATATCATTCTAGCTCAGAATATGACTGAATTGATTGTGACTGCTGAGATAAAGTCTGACAGATTAGTATGGAAAGAGAACACATGATAATAATGATGACATTGACCCGACTTTATACAGTGAATAACCATAATCTTGACTCTAAAGAAAGACATTACTTTCTTATCATAACATCACTTCTTAAGGGGGATGTTCCAGGTTAGCCCGCGAAATTCAAATTTTCTTACGTTTTTTGCAATTTGCATGCCAGTGGTACGTTGTACGAAGTTAAAAATACTTAAGCGATTGTAAAACGTAACTAGTTACATAATTATAAACATAAAAATCATCAATACAAGCCTCTAAGCTCACCTAAGTGTAGGAACGATTTTTTCGAGGTCAAAAACGTTCTTGCAACTAAGTGAGCTTAGAGGCTTGTATTGATGATTTTTATGTTTATAATTATGTAACTAGTTACGTTTTACAATCGCTTAAGTATTTTTAACTTCGTACAACGTACCACTGGCTTGCAAATTGCAAAAAACGTAAGAAAATTTGAATTTTGCGGGCTACCTGAAGCATTCACCTTAAGCAAAACAGATCAAAAGAAGCATAAACAAAATGAACCGTACATTGTTGTTCCCCCTGCTGGGTCTTAGGTCTCCTCTAGGAGAGGGAACGGGTCGTAATCCACCACACAGGCCCAGTGCAAATGCAGTAGATATCACATTGTCGTCGAATTTTTGGTTCTAGAACATACTGGTTTCCTCATTGCTTTGAAAGCAGTCATCATCGTCATCATCTCAGCCGATAGACGAACGCTGCTGGACATAGGCCTCCCTCAAGCGTCGCCACAACGACCGGTCTTGATGAAATGAAAGCAGTCGCGATGAAATAAATTACACAAAGTCAAGCTCCAGTCTTGCCATGAAGTACCGCGTTACCCCAGTTAATGAGTTGTGGAGGTCTGGTAGGCAGCCGCTCCTCGTAAAATACTGGTGTTCAGCTAAATCCGGCTTGACTGGGAGCCGACCCCAATATAGTTGGGAAAAGGCTAGGCAGATGATGTTGAAAGCCCCAACCCGAAATCATAATACACTACAAAAGAAAACCTATTATACTGTAAAACTTCGCTAATTCTAACACAATACTGTTGACTAAACAAGTTGAAAGGCGCTAATAGTCAGTTGTTTTCACATAAACTGGTTAATATATGCCGTTGAACTGAGGCACAAAGAAACGTATTTACGTCTGAAATATACTGGAATTATGACTCAGGCTTGGCTCTTGTAAATTTCTGAAAATTTTAGCCAAAACAACGAGTTTCTTAGTAGGATGTTTTTATTATTGACTTATGGCTTCTGCCAACGGCTTCGCTCGCGTATAAGTAAGATGCTCCATACAAACTTTGAACCGTCTCTATGCCTTCAGGAGGTGCATTTTGGAAAATCCTCTCTGAATGCTCACCTACATAAGAAAAGGAAATCTTTTGCAAAATTTCACACTCCTTGTCCCAGTAGTTTTGGCCGCGGGTTGATCTGTCAGTCAGTCAGTTTCTTCTTTTATATTAGGTACATGGAGCTCGCGTTTGACCACTATATCACCTGATGGTAAGCGATGATGTGCTCGACGATGGAGCACGCTTGCCTAGTAGTTACCTAACTATTTATTCTTGACTAAAATATCTCCTAGGTTGTAGGTATCAGGAAACACAGACAGACTCTGTAAAAAAAATTCCTTGGGACGCAAAGGGCAACTGATGGACACAGGTGTAGTTTTAGTAATGTTCTGACACGACTGGCCCCTCTACCTACTCACCACACTCCCGCGGGAGAAGTCATTGGATGATATCTCACCTTAATAAAAAGGTGGTATTTAGCTGTCTCTACCTAACTCTTAAAGAATAGGCGCGTCTATCAAGGCTGCGGGATTCTTCGAAAGAGCCTTCGCGACCCTGAAACGGCAACTAACCGAACACCCGGTGCCTACCCATTGACTGTTATTACCTGTCATTAAACGGCCCCATTAGTCATTACTGTCATTAGCCAATCGATTTCTTTGAGAAATGTGACAGCTGAATGTCATGTGAACGATAGTCCTAGTCACATATGCGGTCCTAGTACTTGGATAGTTTATATTATGTAGCGCTTATATTACAAAAAAAAGCTAGCTGTTCCACGTGATTTCTTCCGCGTTAATCCTGTGCTCGTGGGAAAATTATAGCCTATATTACTCTAAGGGCCTGTTTCACAATGTCCGAGTAGGCACTCACTACCCACTGAATAAATTCAAAAATTTGACAGAATTTGTATGAAATTATCTGTCAAGTAATATACTCGAAACTTAATCATACGAGGGGTGATCCAAAAGTAATGATAATCGGATATTTGTAGGGCACATAAAAATATGAAATATTTTTTTTTTGTTTCCACATATATTCAGTACTTCATCATAAAAAAATCATAAAAATAGGGCACGATTACAAGGAGTTACATGCATTTGAATAATGTCCGTAAGGATTGAGGAGCCACATCAGATTTTTTAAATCTGATCTCACCATTATTTAGCAGCAGTGTAGATTATTTTGCAGCATGAATTCTAGATTTAGCAGCAAAATATATCACTAGTTATTTTAATGCAAAGGTGGCTCCTCAATCTAAACGTCTGGATTGAGGAGCCACCTGAAAACTCGTTAAGTAATGGATGCACATTTATGAAAATTTTGCAGCATTTAGCAGCTATTTAGCACATAACCGTCTAAAAATTTCGCTTCTGTAGCATTAAAATGAAAGAAAATACAATACTTTTAATATGGCTCCTCAATCTAAACGTCTGGATTGAGGAGCCACCTGAAAACTCGTTAAGTAATGGATGCACATTTATGAAAATTTTGCAGCATTTAGCAGCTATTTAGCACATAACCGTCTAAAAATTTCGCTTCTGTAGCACTAAAATGAAAGAAAATACAATACTTTTAATATGGCTCCTCAATCCTGACGTTCTAATTATATATGTTTGACTGTAGCCACCTGAAATCTCAAGGTAATCTAAAGCCAGATATACTAACATTTAGCAGAAATTTCTGCTAAATATACCAGTACAATTCAGCAATGTATATGCTTTAGATTCTGAAAAAACCATCATTAACTATTTTCTTGTAAATTCAGTGTGTAGGGTGACCACATTTTGGGGGTATCTACAAATTAATATTTCACTTACGTACGTGCATACACACAATAATATTTATTTAGTAAAGGTTGACAGGATATAATGGAACAATAAAATTGTTTCACCGCAGTGCTTGCTCCGTGAATGCGTTTATTCCACCGTACGGTAGAATATACGCACCAAATTCCACCGAAAGTGCTAGGCCCAATTCTTTTTCGCAGCCTATGTACTCCTTATAACATATGAGCTGTTTCCATCAACATCAGTCCAGCCGTTTCGGAAATAAGCTGGAACAGGCGGAGACTTTCATATTACAAAGACGCTGCATTTAATTCTTCAGACGTTGTATTTATATGTAGATAAACAAATTTAAAGAAAACCATTAAAATATTAAAATCCTTAAAATATTTAAACCGGTAAGTTAATATTTGCAACTTGAACAAAAAAGAAAGTACTTTCGATAAAAAATAATAATTAAAACTCTGTTCTAAGTTTTATAAATTACATCGTCTAGTAAAAAAATATAAACAAACTAACACAAAGTTGGGACCCTGAAACATGAGTGCGACAGAACAGGCTAACAAAAAAAAAACACCATTGTTGACATTTTATTTTAAACCTTATTACATACAATTAGATTTAATTTTGGAATAAATAATTTTGAACACATTTAAAAATGAGGTTTGAATTTCGAATGTCATTTTTAAATTGAATGATTCTACTTACTATTTAAATATAGAAGGTCTTAAATACAAATATAACGCAAACGATATTAAAGTTTATAATTGTTCCATAAGATTTATAATTAAGTAACAGAAGTTAATATTGTTATTTTATAACTTTTTTTTTTATATAGGTAAATATGTTTACGTTTAGCATTTTGGTCCATATATGCGACATGGTTTTGTTCTCAATCCTTAATGTAAGAAATAAATAATTAACTTGGATTTCTTATATTATAAAGTTTATCATCATATTTCTGTCATCATAATTAAATTGTGGGGATAATAATATCGTGCAGTGACTGATAATTAAGTGCAGTTTGATAGAGTGCGATTAATGAAAGCGCGACCTGGAGTTTTTTTTTTCAATTTAATTGGCAACATTATTCAGCCGCTTTTGGCGGATTGACTTTGGTTTTGTGTCAGATTTGAAATATTATTGTGTGTATGCACGTACGTAAGTGAAATATTAATTTGTAGGTACCCCCAAAATGTGGTCACCCTACACACTGAATTTACAAGAAAATAGTTAATGATGTTTTTTTCAGAATCTAAAGCATATACATTGCTGAATTGTACTGGTATATTTAGCAGAAATTTCTGCTAAATGTTAGTATATCTGGCTTTAGATTACCTTGAGATTTCAGGTGGCTACAGTCAAACATATATAATTAGAACGTCAGGATTGAGGAGCCATATTAAAAGTATTGTATTTTCTTTCATTTTAGTGCTACAGAAGCGAAATTTTTAGACGGTTATGTGCTAAATAGCTGCTAAATGCTGCAAAATTTTCATAAATGTGCATCCATTACTTAACGAGTTTTCAGGTGGCTCCTCAATCCAGACGTTTAGATTGAGGAGCCATATTAAAAATATTGTATTTTCTTTCATTTTAATGCTACAGAAGCGAAATTTTTAGACGGTTATGTGCTAAATAGCTGCTAAATGCTGCAAAATTTTCATAAATGTGCATCCATTACTTAACGAGTTTTCAGGTGGCTCCTCAATCCAGACGTTTAGATTGAGGAGCCATATTAAAAATATTGTATTTTCTTTCATTTTAATGCTACAGAAGCGAAATTTTTAGACGGTTATGTGCTAAATAGCTGCTAAATGCTGCAAAATTTTCATAAATGTGCATCCATTACTTAACGAGTTTTCAGGTGGCTCCTCAATCCAGACGTTTAGATTGAGGAGCCACCTTTGCATTAAAATAACTAGTGATATATTTTGCTGCTAAATCTAGAATTCGTGCTGCAAAATAATCTACACTGCTGCTAAATAATGGTGAGATCAGATTTAAAAAATCTGATGTGGCTCCTCAATCCTTACGGACATTTTGAATACGAACAGTCAGAGAGTAATCATCAAAATGGAGAAAAATTAAATCAGAGCTGTCATTAAGTACCTCTGTTTGAAAAAAAAATCTACCAGAGACATACAAAGTAACATAGTGAAAACATAAGGGGACTCTGCTTCTTCATATTCCACAGTTGCGCGCTGGTCAAAGGAGTTCAAGCTGGGTAAAACATCCACAGAAGATGAACATGGCGAGGGACGCACATCGACGTCCCACATTGCAGAAAAAGTAAAAAAAGTCGAAGATGACGTATTGGCAGATCAAAGATTGACCTTAAAGCATGTAGCTGAGGTCATAGGGATGTCATATGACAAGTGTTTAAAGAATCATTGCGAACAAAATGCATATGAAAAAGGTCTCTGCACGTTGGGTGCCGAGAATGTTAACCGACGAGCACAAATCAAAACGTGTCGACATTTCGAGGGCGAATCTCGAAAAGTTCCAGACGGATCAGGATTTTTTTTTGTCTCATTTCGTGACTATGGACAAGACCTGGATCCACCATTTTGATCCAGAAACCAAACAAGAGTCTAAGACTTGGAAACAAGCCTCTTCCCGTTGCTGAAGAAATTCAATGAGTCAACTTCGGTAGGAAAGGTCATGGCGTCCGTTTTATGGGATGCTGAAGGAATTATAATAGTGGAATACTTGGAAAAAGGAGCCACTATTATGAACTCTTACTATGCAAAAAGATTGCGGCAGGTCATCAAAGAAAAAAAACGTCGCAAACTCCGAGTTAGAGTGTTGTTTCACCAAAACAATGCACCGGCTCACAAGCCGCCGTTGCGATGGCTGCAATTCAAGAAACGGGATTCGAATTGCTTGAAAACACACCCTATCCGCCAGACCTGGCACCCAGTGACTTATACCTTTTTTTTCGGCCCAAGAAACACCTCTGAGGCAAAAAAAAAATACAATAATAGCGAGGTGATGACTACTATAAAGGCGTTTTTGGATGACCAAGCCAAAGATTTTTTTTCAAAGAGAATTGTGAATTTTAAAAAAAATGGACTAAATGTATTGACTTGGTAAGAGACTATATAGATAAATATAATTTTTTTATAGTTAAAATATCCTTATTTCGTATTGATTATCATTACTTTTGGATCACCCCTAGTAGGTGGTGAAATAGGCCCTCAAAATAATAAGGTTTTCATTAGTGGAAGTATTTTTAAAATCGGCCCAGTAGTTTTTGAGTTAAAACGGAACATACAAATAAAGAATCAAATCTTCACTCCGCCTAGATTCCTGTATGTACAGGCGGAAACACGTCTTTTACCCAAACACTTATCCACCTACCCTTCCTATACTATCTATAACTACTGGTTTGCCTCGGATAAATGTCGCTAGAGGTAAGACGAGTACGAGATCAGCTCACCATAGCCTGCAAAACCCTCAGTGGCACCATGAACACGCCCGACCCGCTTGCTGTATTTGCTCGTTTTTTTGTCCCGGTCAATTACTGCCGTCAAATATGGTAAAAAAAACCATCTTTCTTTTCCATCGTCTAGCATTTATGCTCAAATCTTTTCTGACAAAAACTGATATTATTAACTCCTAAATTTAATCAATGTATCTCAAGATCCATCGCTAAAAAAGAACCGCATCCGTATTGGTTCACTCATTGAGTTGCCGCAGTACTCCAGTCTTGCCATGAAGTACCGTGTTACCCCAGTTAATGGGTTGTGGAGGTCTGGTGGGCAGCCGCTCCTCGTAAAATACTGGTATTCAGCTAAATCCGGCTTGACTGGAAGCCGACCCCAATATAGTTGGGAAAAGGCTAGGCAGATGATGATTGAGTTGCCGCAGACAGAAAGAGACACTTACGGCCGAAATTAATAATCAATCCATCACATATCGGAGAAGATTGAAAAACAAATGATACATAAAAAATTTACATACAAAAATTTACATGTTTTCTGTTGTTTCATTTGTTTTTCAATCTCCGATATGTGATGGATTGATTATAAATTATTAATTTTGGCCGTTAGCGGTCAAACTTTTACACATTCACCCCTATTTTTACGTTGGGGGTTAAAGAAGTCACTTTAGTCGCAGTATATTTTGATCTTTTCAAAGATACGAGTCAAAACAAAAATATTATTGATTTCCCATACTGCTACCTACTTGAATCATCTCTTACAAATAATTTCGCAATATGCAAAGACAATGCTGATAAGCCTCGTCTTTCTTATCTCGATGAATTGTGGCAGACATGTGTTCGATAGGGCGGTGCGTTGAACTCTCAAAGTCACGGCTATATGCGTGTACTTTAGTACCTAATGCGTCTGGGAAAAGTAGACGTCTACAGTCTACACAGGGTGCTTTGTAAAACACTGGCGACCTCTCAAGGGGGTAAGTCTGCTATTCAGAATAAAATTGTATCTGAATTGTCGATCATTGGCTTCATAATTGTTGATTTTGACAAGTTAACGTAGTTTGTTAAAATCAACAATTGTGAAGCCAATGATCTATGTACAATTCACACATTTCTAATAGCAGAAACCCTGGTCTGTGTTATTATCATCACAAAGAAGTTTTGATCATGACTTAAAAAAAAACATCGTATTTTAGTTCATCATATTTTTGGTACAAAAATTAAAATACGTATTTTTAAATTGAACGTTAAAACTGGACAAGAGCAGGAAGATGACGAATATTAGTGTGGTGATCTCTTTTTTTGTAAGTGTCAAATCATCCAATAACTTCTCCTGCTCTCGGGCGGAGCGTGAGGGCGCATCTGACTTTTACTGGCTAAAACCTCTTTTGCCTTCGTCTCCGGGGTACTCATTCACATAATTCATGGAGTGTGATAATGTGCAGTGTCACGTCTTATAACAAAACATTGTAGAGTGGAGCTTAAAATTTTCTAAATTCACATATGTATTTCAACTATATTTGTAGGTAACTTGTATAAAACTGGTTTATTTCAACTAATTTATAAACATGACCGGTGCCCACGAACTAATCGAATGATTTACACAGTTATGTAATCCTTTACGTATTTGATTCTAAAATAAAAAGACCAAGATCCAAGAAACCCGTTGTTTTCATATAAATAAGTAACTAAAATGTTGTAGGAAATCTTACAAAATCTGGGTAATAAAAAAATAAATAAATCGAAATGCGATAAAGCTACTCTTTGTATGTAAGTACCTATTTATGTGTTTAGTTTTATTTACCTTTTTTATGTGTGTACAATAAAGTGTAATAAATAATAATATTTACAAATAACCGCAAGAACTGAACTGAACTTCCAAATCGAAAATATTAAACATTCATAATATTTATTTATGACTATGTTATGGTAACATATTCAAGAAATGCTTAGGTATATTATATCACTGTTGCGTAATTTTCATAAGTACATATTATAAAAGTTAAATATAAAATTACATACATATTATAAAATAAAGTCGCCCACCGGGTCGGTATGTATGAACGCGATAAACTCAAAAACTACTAAACTGATTTGAAAGCGGTTTTCACCAAAAGACAGAATGATCAATAATCTATAATCGGTGAACAAAAAGAAAATGCGTACCTACAGCTGAACATAGAACCTACTCCTTTTTGAAATCGGGTAATTAGTACCGGACCCAAACTAGCACCTTGTTGGATTCCAACGCAACATTTAGTTTGTTGATTAATGAGTAATAAGCGAAGCGTCGGAAGGCCTCCCACAATGCGGAGCGATGACCTGGTGAAGGCCGCAGCAATACGCTGGATGATGAGTAGTGCTGGCCTTTGTATGTTACGTTCAGTTATAGATGAATGTCAGCTGATGTGATGAATTGATTCAATTATAGTCATGTCTTGACCTAATTAATCGTGGTCGTCGCAACAATTCTACTTCTATAGTAATATTATAAAGACGAAAGTTTTTGTAGTAATATGTGTAAGTGTATTAAGTAATAGTCACTAGTGCTAGTACTACCTCCTTTCCTGCCCAGCTGGTATTTGTGCATACTACCTGCACCTTCAACAATACGCTGAACAATATGCTAAATGGCTGAATATTGTTCGGACAAAATTTGAGTCAGATCGACACGAGAAGAAGAAGTAGTGCTTGACCGCGATCCCATCTGATGGTAAGCAGTGATGCAATCGTTGATAGTAGGTACAGCGCACTAGTTTATTAAGAGCCTATTCACACTAACCTTGAAGACACCTAAATTATAATCGGACGGGAAGACGGCAACAGGCAAATTATTCCAGTTCTTCGATGTAGGTACGCGTTATGCGGGCCGTAGAAGTTTAATTAACGTACGGCTTAACGTACGGCTGTACGTCTATTAAGACATAAGCGGCTGTGTTTAGCTACGAGCTCCTCGTAAAACCATTACAAGTAATTATTAATAAAATTATACAAGTAAACACAATAGTCACGCACCAGTTGTAATTAGAAAAACACGCAGAACAAGAGATAACAATGCTTTGATGAACGCTGCAAGTGACCCAGTCGACGTGACGCGCAAGTAATCTGCTAAACTAATAACTAGTATAAACGAGTGACAACTGTGAAGTTCTGTAAACAATGGAGAAAAAGGGGGGATCCCAGAATCAGAGGAAGAAGGGGTGTATGGTATCTGATCCAAGCAACTGACTGATAGTTGATTTCGAACTTAAGTGACTAATTTAAGGTTGCTATTAGAGATTTTCGTGGTTAGATTATAACAGCCGCACTGGTCGATCTTAAGGTTAAGCAACGCTTGCCAAGGTTGGTCTGTGGATGGGTGACCATCTTAACATAACGAGTTTCCTCCGTGCCTCAGAAAGCACGTTAAGCCGTAGGTCCCGGCTGTCATTTGTAGATCTTTGGCAGTCGTTACGGATAGTCAGAAGCCAGTAAATCTGACTCCAGTCTTGCCATGAAGTACCGTGTTACCCCAGTTAATGGGTTGTGGAAGTCTGGTAGGCAGCCGCTCCTCGTAAAATACTGGTATTCAGCTAAATCCGTCTTTACTGGTAACCGACCCCAATATAGTTGGGAAAAGGGGATTTGGCGAAAACAAAACTAACGTAAGTGAACCCATGGAACTTCTACATAATTTCGTCCGGCGCGAAGCGGTTAGCTTTTCAATTATAGCTAAATGACCGATAAAACATAATGAACAATTAATTAGTAAAGGCATTGCCACGACCCAGCCCATGTCTGTCCCACGGCCGCCGACATGACGCGATCACACAAAGTCCACCCACTATCGCAGGTCACACACACGAACCGAGGGAGAACCTTATCGCACTATTGTTCTATTACTAATACTAGATCATCTTAACGATCGTTCTTTGAACTTGACAGTTGGACTGTCGTTTTATCAGACGCGAGTGGGTTGGAAAAGCAAAGTGCAATTTAATCAACACGAGATAGATTTCCAAACAACAGCTTTTACGTGATTATGACGTTATTAGCTTCGTCTGTGTGAAAGTAGATTTTTTCGTACAAACTTTGGGCCTCCTTTTCATCACGTTAGGGGGAGAATTTTTGAAAAGCCTCTCTTAGTGCTCTCTTACGTTATATAGTAAAAGTATGCTTGTGCAAGATTTCACGCTTCTAGTCTCAGGTTTTTCGGCTGTGCGTTAATGTATCAGTCAGTTTCTCCTTTTATGTACACTTCTTCTTCTTCTTCCTGCCCTTATCCCATGTTATTAGGGGTCGACACAACACGTTTTTTTCTTCCTATCTGTCCTGTCACCCGTCACACTATCACTGATTCACATTCCTTTCATATCACTCCTCATTCAACATGGATGAATTCATCCATCTTTTCTTTGGCCTCCCTCTCCCTCTCCATCCGTCTCCATGTAAACTCCTCTTTTAGTGACATGCGTTTCATCCCTCCTCTTCACATGACCATACCAAGGAGGGTTAGTGTCAGGCTGGCGGCCGACTTTAAAACAGTAACCAAATCTCTTTGCTACATGTTGGGTCCTTTTATACACTAAGACCGTTTTCACATTTTCCGATCCGATATCGGTATCGGACGCCGGTACGATATCGGGGTAAGGTAAATGTATGAGATATGTACCTGTCTTTCATATTGTCCGACCCGATATCGGATATCGGAGCACAGCATTTCATACATTTTACTTAGCCCGATATCGTATCGGCGTCCGATACCGATATCGGATCGGATAATGTGAAAACGGTCTAACGGCCGATTTTTCAGTAGTCCGATAACTTCTATCAGAAGAATAAAAATATGGCTGTTTGATTTATTTTCTATGCAAAATCTGTCAAATCGCCTTTTTTATTCCTCGGCTAAAAGTGATTCGACATGCATTTTTAACTGCAGGATGTCCACAAACATTGCAAAAAAAAATACTTTAAATCACAACAAATGGCTTCGAATTCCGGTGTCCACGAACATAAACAAGTTATTACAACAGGATACAACAATAATAATACAAAAACAATATCGCGTGAGACCATTGTTTGTCCGTACTGTGGCGGATGTGTCCGACGTGTCGGTAGTTTGGTATAATTGTGCCTACCGTGTTAATCACGACTGTGATCTATCACTCGGATTTAATTGTTATTAACCTATCACATACCCACAAAACGAGACACAATAGTAAGACAATAACACCGCGGTCTCATAGGACCGGTCGGGGATTCATGAATTAATGAAACGGGCTTGATTATTGACATCTGAGTTTATTGTCCCTACATGAGTCTGATCTTAATATAACCAGTTTCCTCCGTGCCTCGGAAAGCACGTTAAGCCGTAGGTCCCGGCTGTCATTTGTAGATCTTTGGCAGTCGTTACGGATAGTCAGAAGCCAGTAAATCTGACTCCAGTCTTGCCATGAAGTACCGTGTTACCTCACTTAATGTTTGAATCCCCGACCGGTCGCGGTCCTATGAGACCGCGCTGTTATTGTTTTACTATTGTGTCTCGTTTCGCGGGTATGTAATAGATTAATGGGTTGTGGAGGTCTGGTAGGCAACCGCTCCTCGTATATACACTGGTATTCAGCTAAATCCGGCTTGAATGGAAGCCGACCCCCAAAATAGTTGGGAACAAAATCGAGTGCGACCATGGTGTTGTCCGTACTGTGGCGGATGTTACCGACGTGTCGGTAGCCTATATACACACATCAAAAGTGTCTAGGGATCAACATATATTTTTGCAATAACTTTTCTCCTGATTGATATTAATTAAAATTTTCTTTAAGGATTCATCAAATTAAGTGTTTCCGTTTGTCACAGTAACGATAAACCAAGTCACCTTTGCATTAATAAAGAAATTTGCCATTTTCCTAATAAAGGGATTTTTGACATTTGAACCACTAACATTAAAATTCCAAAAAAAGACTGAAATAACAGTTTTCTTTAAAATTTTATTGGGTAACTTAAACAATTAATAATCCGTGTTTCTACCGCGAACACTAACAACACAAGAACATCGGTTTGGCATACTCAAAATGAGTTCATCCAAATCACGCTGTGGAATGGCCGCCCATGTTCGTTGCAACAACAAAAAAAGGTCTTCTTGCGACTGGATACCCTCCATATTCGGCAGAGCTCTTCTCTGTAGCATATCCCATGCATGCTCAATCGGGTTCAAGTCTGGCGACTGAGCAGGCCAGGGCAGGACATTGATGTTAGCTGCGGCGAGAGTCTGTCTTACAACTCTTGCGGTGTGCGGTCGTGCATTATCATGCATTAACTGAAATAAGGGACCGATTTGCACTTGTAGAGGAACGATGACGTCTGATACAATCGTCTCAGCATAAATTTGAGCGTTGAGGTTGCCTCTGATCCAAATCAACTCAGTTCTTCCGCCGATCCAAATACCCGCCCATACCATGATGGTTCCACCACTATAAGGATGGACTTCCTGGCAGGATTTTAATCGCTGTTGGCGTCCAGGGGTTCTCCAGTGTCGTATACGTCTTGTATCCGGTCTCATACCAAAACGAGACTCATCAGAAAAGCACACGAAACGCCATTGTTCTTCTGCCCAATTTCTGTGTTCAAGAGCCCATTGATATCGAATCCTACGATTGTGCATTGTTATAGGTGGTACCCGTAGCGGTCTTCGGGAATGAAGGTTCACTTCATGCAAGCGGTTTCTGACTGTTTGGTCGCTAATTAAGTTCCCTGAAGAGTGATGAAGCCTCACGGCTAACATCATGGCGGTTATTGTTGGAGCTCTTCGAGTTAAGATTTGAATGTATCGGTCTTGTCTCCGTGTGGTGCAGCGATACCGTCCTCCATGGCGCTCAGCCACGGTACCAGTGCTTCGGTAACGTGTCCAAAGTCGACTGATAACACTCTGACTTGTATTCAGAGCTAAAGCCACAGTACGTTGCCGGGAACCAGCTTCTATCATTCCCACGGCTCTGAGCATTTCTTCCCTGCTTAAATGACGTCGCCGCTCCATAATAACGTTGGTTTTAATCAGTAGTAGGGAAACAGTAGCACTAATAATGTCTTCAATGCGTTGTATGTTTTTATAGGGAAAATATTGACAGCTGATTTTCATCTTTTACTCGAATTTGATTCACAGTTCCTGATTCAAATTATGAAATGCACCAAAAAGGATCCATATAAATTTATAAAATCATAAATTTATTACAAAGCCACATCGCAATCTCAAGAAATCCTCATAAAAATGCTTGATCCCTAGACACTTTTGATGTGTGTATATAAAAATGAAACCCGTTTTCCGTTGATCACGACATAACATGAAAACGGCTTGACCGATTAGCCTGATTTTTTTTTTAATGTTCCTTGAAGTTCAATGAAGGTTCTTACGGAGAGAAAAATTCAAAAAAAAAAAAAGTTAGGTAAAGTAGGGTAGTGTAGGGAAGTGTAGGGTAGTGTAGGGTAGTGTAGGGTAGTGTAGGGTAGTGTAGGTAGGGTAGTCATTTGACGGGAGCGAAGCCGCGGGTAAAAGCTAGTTTATTATAATTGTGCCTCTCGTGTCAATCACGACTGTGATCTCTCACTCGGATTTAATTGTTATTAATGAAACGGGCTTGATTATTGACATCTGTGTTTATTGTCCCTACATGAGCCTCATCTTAATATACCGATTTTCCTTGGAAATCACGTTAAGCCGTAGGTCCCGGTTGTCATTTGTAGATCTTTGGCAGTCGTTACGGATAGTCAGAAGCCAATCTGACTCCAGTCTTGCCATGAAGTATAGTGTTACCCCAGTTAATGGATTGTGGAGGCCTGGTAGGCAGCCTCTCCTCGTAAAATACTGGTATTCAACTTAAATCCGGCTTGACTGGAAGCCGACCTCAATATAGTTGGGAAAAGGCTAGGTAGATGATGATGATTTAATTTTGTACATAATAATAACAGTAAAATACGAACTCCTGTATCCTAGGCCTAAAGCTTGCGTTTTAGGAACATAGTCCAGACGCCGAAACTGACCATTTGAAACTCCTCGCTTCTGCTAGCCATGACAGTTATCACAATGTCTGTGACACCTGTTATGGGTACACGCCAAAGACAACAATTTTCTTTCCCAAACTGAATATGACACTCATCTCCGTCTCCTGTTGTTACAGAATCGTGGGTAGAACTCAACTCCGGCGGAGGACTGGCCGCCGTGGAGAACGAGTACATCAGACTCCTGCGGGAGGCCCAGAGGGAAAGCCGGGACTCCTCCGTGAGGCACTCCCGCGCCTCTAGCGTCAAAGGCAGGTTGGTGTCTAACTGGAAGTCTTCTCACTGCGCCATTGGGCTCGCGACTACTGGGCCTCAAGTCTGCTATTAGAATTGTATTTTATTAATTACTAGCGACCGCCCCGGCTTCACACGGTTGCAAAATTATCAGTGTTGCCCTACACATTTTTTACATATAAACCTTCCTCTTGAATCACTCAAAATCCGTTGCGAAGTTTTATAGATTTAAGCATACATAGGGAATGAGAAAGCGACTTTGTTTTATACTATGTAGTGATGTAGAATTCAAAATCAATAATCATCAGAATTGTTGATCATTGGCTTCAATTTTGACAAATTTGGTGGTACCAAACAAGTAGTGTCAAAATCAATAATTATAAAGCCAATGATCGACAGTTCTGATACAATTCTAATAGCAGATTTGAGACCCTGAACGTCTGAACGAAAGGAAGATATTTTATTAGTCACACGTATGTAGATACACTACACTTAATGTAGAAATAGTCGTAATATAAGAAAAAAGAAAACTAATATTGTGTGTCGACGGCTGCGGCAAATAGGTGCGCCAGTTCAGTAAAAATACCAGAAACCTTTGCGGTAATTGCATGACGCTGGTTTTTAACTGAACCTTATTGATTATGTAGCGACATCTAAAACGTTTTCATAAGAACTACGCATCCCGCTTCGCGTAAGTAAAGTTCTCTTCGCGATTTTAATAGATACAACAGCCCGAAATCATCTATCAGGCAGTCGCTCTTCGGACATAACTTCTGTCCGGTCGGAGAATCCTCCCTTTTCAACGGCACCTCCGTTAAAACTCAGTTGTGGAACTTATATTCTCTTCAAAATTATATTCGAGCAATAAGCAAAGCCTCGGAAAGCTCGTTAAGGATCCTGCGGAGATCGCTCGCTACTTCGAGTTGAGATGAAAATAAAGTACGTTCGCGGTATATTGCTATCTCTGTTTGGCAAAAACAAATGAGAACTTGCCTATGTTTGTGTACGTGTGAGTCGGACAATTTTCACAGCATAATTATGGAACAGTTTTGAACTTGACAAAATAATTCCATCAAAAACACAGCTTGTAAAAAACTCAAGTCTCGCAACATTACTCTTCTACCGTAAAAATATGTGAGATCCATGTTATACCAAGTCAAAATATCTTGTATGTTTTAAATAAATGAATTTAGCTTTGTAATCGCATGAAAACACAATGTATCTCAAAAGTAATTAATTAAATCGTTTAGTGAGAATACCAAGTCAAATCTTAAAAATGTAACTTTGTAATCCTATAAAATTATATGGGATTACTAAGTTATATATGCCGTTGGTGTATCTAGAAAACTAGGCCGAAATTGCAAAATATTTTAGTTTTCCGTTGGTTTGTACACTAAACACTAATTGTAATCAAAATTTGAAACTTCTGTCTCTATGTCTGCTAAAAGTACCTTAGACTTTTTATGTTCGTTCAGTCAGTGAGTGACAAAATTTAGAAACTTTGATAAGAAAATTTAATGAAATTTCAAATATATCGTCTTTTTATGAAGCCTGCTTGATCTAGTTTCGTCCACAACGAATTTATAAGAGGTTGAAAATGGCTCGAAATGTTTCGAGAAAAGAATGCCACTTTTTTGCGCGACTTGGTGGGTGGGACACTACCGTGCCCCCAGATTACCTATGCTCCATTGAAGCAATAGGGTCGTCACTTTTAATGTTATCCTAAAAATTAATTTAATGCAAAAACAGTGTTCTGTAGTGATCAATCTATCGAATGGAAATCAATAATATTTTTATTTTACGTGGGCCTACATGGACACTTATGAAACGTCAGAATCTAGTGCGTAGTTCCAATTCGTCATTTCCTATGGAGAAGAACCGGCAAGAAACTTCATGGTTACTCTTTTCAAAAAAATATTGGGGTTACAATATTTCCATACTAGCTGTGTCCGCGACTTCGTTGCGTGTATGACAAAACTTATCAATACGTTTTTAGTGTAGTATCTACACTTATACAGGAAAAGTTTTTAATCACAGCGTAAATTTTTTTGGTGGTTCAGTGTAAGTAATAAAACACAGATCGATCTTCAAAGTTAAGCAACGCTTGCCAAGGTTGGTCTGTGGATGGGTGACCATCTTAACATAACAAGTTTCCTCCGTGCCTCGGAAAGCAAAGGCTGCCTACCAGACCTCCACAACCCAATGACTGGGGTAACAGGGTACTTCATGGCAAGACTGGAGTCAGATTTACTGGCTTCTGACTATCCGTAACGACTGCAAATGACAGCCGGGACAAATGACAGCTACGGCTTAGCGTGCTTTCGGAGGAAACTCGTTATGTTAAGATGGTGACCCATCCACAGATCAACCTTGGCAAGCGTTGCTTAACCTTGAAGTCGACTTGTGTTCTATTACTTACACTGAGCCACCAAAAAAAATTTACGCAGTGGTTAAAAACTTTTTCTGTATGTATATCAATCGGTCTCGTAACACCCCCTCTGCCATGATTTTTTTTTTATATTTTCAATACCTATACAGAATTTTTACTTCTGCAAATGTATTATAAGTATAGATTACAAACAATATTATATTAACAGTCAGATTATTAAGATTGTACCCAAAAGTACAATAAAAATATTTTTTATCAAAAAACTGTCGAAATACTATACTCCGTCGGTTTAAGTAGTTAACTAAAAGTAAACAATCTTGGCATGTCTTTTTATCTAAAAGTTGTCTATAAATTGTATGTAAAAATCTTTGCAAATAGGTATTTACCTAAATCGATGTTAGCTAATAAACTAAATTTAAATAATCTTTGTGTATATTATACACCACAAGAGAGAATATAAATATAAGAAAAAAAATCAAACCTACCAACATGAGATGTTAACAAAAATAAACCACGACTTAATGAATTTAAGGTGATTAAGATCTAAATAATATAAGAAACAAACGCTCGCAAACCGCTTGTGCAATATGACCAATACGCTAGTGTGAATGCCTGTAGGAGGGGAACCGATTTTCTTAGTGGCGTAACTACAAATTTTCAGTTTTCAGACTTTTCCCATATTTGCTATAAGACCTTTTTTATACCAAATTTAATGATTCTAGGTCAAAGGGAAGTACCCTATAAATTTTGATTACCTAGAGAGTATCAAAACGTACGTTTTTTGCGATATAAACGGCTGTATCTTTTTTTTTCGATAACTTATATGTTTGATTTGTGCACAGCTTCAAGGGATCACGGGCCTATTCTCGAACTCGATAACTCCACAGGTTCCCGAGATAGAGGGTCTTGACAAACAGACCGACGGACAACAAAGTGATCCTATAAGGGTTTCGTTTTTCCCCCTTGCGGTACGGAATCCTTAAAACGATAATTGTTGAAAAGTTTTATAGGAAATTAAATTCGATCAAATATTTTTGGAACCTATGATAGATAAGTAGGTAACCCTGTAGGAGCGACACACACGCAAGGACCTTGTGTACCCTGGAATGATAACGAAGCAATATCACACAATCTGAAGTGTACTTAATATTCATTGCCATTAAGTTCATATTTTAGATTGACAAGCAAAAATGGAAAAATGTACCCAGCAAGACGGAGCATAGAAAGAGGTAGCGTGTCCCTTTCTTACTCGTCTATGGACACCGTGGTAGAAAGAGATAACATACCCTTTTGTGGGTACGTTTTTGAGGTTGACGTAATCAATCCAGATAGTATAAACAATTCTTAGACACACTGACTGGAGTAATGTCATCACCCACACACTGACATTTGCTTGCTGCGATAGCAATAAAAACTATTGAAAATTTGGGAGAAATTTTGATGTTTTCCGTAATACCAAAAATGATGAATAAAAAATTCATGATTTTCCAATTTCTTTTCGATTTTTTATAACTTGATAATAATATCTGTGTTCCTACGGAGAGATATCTTGAAATATTGTTGTTTATAATATAGAAAAAACTAAATAAAAATATGACATTTTCGCTGTGAAAATGTGCAAAATTAAATTCGCTTAAATTTCTTTTGCGGTAAGTTTTTCAACAAAAAGACGACGTAGGAACCTAGATAATTATTGTCTGAATCCGAATAACATCATATTATGGTGTAAATATGCTTAAACTGCAAATGATTTTGGTATTACGTTTGTATGGAAAACTGACACATCGCGCCAGCCTTAAGCCGTAGGTTCGGCTGTCATTTGTAGATTTTCGGCAGTCCTAACGGGTAGTCAGAAAATCTGACTCCAGTCTTGCCATGAAGTACCGTGTTACCCCAGTCAATGGGTTGTGAAGGTCTGGTAGGCAGCCGCTCTTCGTAAAATACTGATATTCAGATAAATCCGGCTTGACTGGAAACCGACCCCAATTTAGTTAGGAAAAGGCTAGGTAGATGATGATGATAATACTCTCAGACTACGAATACTCAAGAAAGGTCTAGACAAGTATGAACAGATTCCCCGCAGTCCATACAGACGCGTCTACTACTCAGATACAAGCCGGTACAACGAGTTTGTGCGCACCAGTTCTGGTTATAAATAGATTCGGATTGCCACTTCCCATGTCTTTATGTGATGCGAAAACTTGAGGACGAGTTTTCACTGAGATCTGAGATGTTTTAGTCGAATGCCAAGGAAGGTTGTTTTTCGCTCGTTTCTGTCCAATACGTCGTCAGAGTTGATTATAATAATGAATTATTACAGTTTAAATAAAAAAAAAGTATTGTTTGGTTTTTAATCTAGGAAAAGCCGACGAAAAATTCGACCATTGAGGGGTTTAGAATCATGTACTGATCCATGGCTTTCGTTTGTGCTTCGATGTCTGACGCACTGTGTATATATGAGATGTGATGCCTCAGTACTCCAGTAGGTATTCTCGTTAAAGCCTTAACATTCTTGAAAAAATCTCAACTAGGTAAGAAACAGCTTTCCTTACTAAGTCGCAGTTTTATGTGTGCCCGCGTGGTGTGGGTGTACTTACTCGGTGACATTAAGGAGACCTGCGGAGACCGCGCGCTATCTCGAGTTGAGACGAAATAAAACGCGTTTTTGAGGTTGATGGAAGCAATCCAGATAGTATAAACAATTCTTGGACACACCGTCTGGAGTACAGTCATCATCCGCACACTGACAGTTGCTTGCTGTGATAGCAATACAAACTATTGGAAATTTGGGAGAGGTTCCGTAATACCAAAAATGATGAATGAAAAATTAATGTATTTCCAATATTGTTTCGAGTATTTATAACTTGATAATAATATCTGTGTTCCTCGGAAAGATATTTTTAAATATTGATGTTTATAATATAGAAAAAACAAAATAAAAACATGACATTTTCGCTGTGAAAATGTGCAAATTTAAATTCGCTTAAATTTCGTTTGGGGTAAGTTTTTCAACAAAAAGACGATGTAGGAACCTAGATAATTATTGTCTGAATCCGAATAACATCATATTACGGTGTAAATATGCTTAAATTGCAAATGATTTTGGTATTACGTTTGTATGGATAATTCTAACGTCGCGCCCACCTTAAAGGCACATGTCTCTAAAGGTCAGGGCTGCGGGAGTGTTCCAGAGTTACGGTGGCTCTGGAACGCAAAGAGCAAAGAGGAAATACAGGAAGGTTTATCCTGCTGCGGTCTTCCCGTTCGTGGAAGCCATCGTAAACATCAAGTGTCGCTATAGGTCTACGGCTGCAGTCGCTTCTGCCGTTGAAAACACGCCGCTCGCGTGTTTGCGCTCTGAACTTTGCATGTATAATAAAGGTGTGAAGTATTATCTATGTTTCGGCAGCTGGAACGACATAGCAGGTGGACTGGCGAAGTGTCGACCTTTTTGCCTAGTTTATTGTCTGTAAACAGCTGCTGTTAGGGTTGTCAACTAGTTTTTGATAAAAAATAACGTATTTTTTTGACGTATTTCAAAGAAAATAAAAAGAATTTCTCAATTATATTTTTTAGTTGTCTCTTCTCTTGAAAACAATTTTTATGTGCTTCTTTTTTCCTTAAATTTTGGAAACTTTTCATGTTTCAAAGTAGAAACGACGATCATCATCATCTGCCTAGCCTTTTCCCAACTATATTGGGGTCGGCTTCCAGTCAAGCCGGATTCAGCTGAATACCAGTATTTTACGAGGAGCGGCTGCCTACCAGACCTCCACAACCCATTAACAAGGGTAACACGGTACTTCATGGCAAGACTGGAGTCAGATTTACTGGCTTCTGACCATCCGTAACGACTGCCAAAGATCTCCAAATGACAGCCGGGACCAACGGCTTTACGTGCTTTCCGAGGCACGGAGGAAACTCGTTATGTTAAGATGGTCACCCATCCACGGCCCAACCTAGGCAAGCGTTGCTTAACCTTGAAGATCGACCTGTGCAGCTGTTATTATCTAGCCACGAACTCCTCCAAAGTAGAAACGACGATAATAGTCAGTAATTATTTATATTAGTATTTCATTTTACACATCACAGTAAAAATTAACAATAGAGTTTTTCATATACTTTATTTTTATGCAAAAGTAAAGAATATTTACCAAAAATATAGTAAGATACGTTATTATAAACTACTAACTGCTGCCATGGGGGTCGCCCGCATGATAGTAGAAAATTTATATGTATGCTCTTGGGATAAAAATTATCCTATGCGCTATTCCAAGACGTGGTATTCCCCTATACCAAGTTTCGTTGAAATCCATCCATTAAGTAGTTTTTGCGCAAAAGAGCAACAAGCATACATCCTCACAAACTTTCGCGTTTATAATATTAGTAGGATGGTTGGCAACCCTAGCTTTCATGGTGGTTGACTGACCAATTTTTTTTAATGTATATTTTTATTATTATATCTACACCGTCACGTAAACTTTAAAAGTTTTGTCAAAAACTGTCATTGTTTGTCATTTGTCCCGTGTATTGTCAACGATCACTACTGGGCCCCATATCACTAGGGGGTGTCATTTACAATTTCTTTTTTGGTCACCCACCTCACCCCTACCGACTAGTATTGTATGATGAGTAATTAATCGATTCGTTACGTTTTAAATGGCTCCTTTACGACCCAGAGAATGTTTCTGTACCTGTATTACTTATTCTGTGCCGAAACTAATGGAACTTGGAGCGTAAAATTTTGCACAAGGCTTCCTTTAATGACCTAGGCGAGCATTAAGAGAGGATTTTCCAAAATTGATCCTGTAAAGTAATAAAATGAGGGTCCAAATTTTGTATGGACAAACCTTCGTTCTCGCATGCGAAGCTGTTGGCAGAAGCTATAGTTCGTTCGCGTTAAGAATGCAGTGATTTATGAGTGCAACTGCAAGATAAAGGTGTATTTAGAGTGGTGTTATATCCAAACAAATTATACTTTAAAAAGATTAAGGGCCTGTTTCACAATGTCCGAGTAGCCACTACTTTCCGAATAAATTCAAAAATGGAACAGAATTTATATGAAATTATCTGCCAAGTAAGATATTGGCAACTTAATCATAGGTGGTGAAATAGGCCCTAAGTTTAACTTAAACAGCTTTGTTTGGTTAGGGGGCGGGGCCAGGCCGAAGGACAATTATGACTTTACTTCTTAACGCGAACGAACTATAGCAGACAATACTATGAAAGCCCTTTCCATCCCGACTATCATCAACCTGAGCATGCTTTTAAAGCTCTTTGGTTCATCCAATGCAATGCTTGATAAAGAGGCAACACGAAACGAGATAGGTATAACACCTGATCGCTTTTTTTTAGGTGTGAAATCATCAGAATGACACTGTCCCGTTCTTGGGCGCAGCGGGAGGCTCTCTCTTTCACGCCTCTGTTCCTTCTTTGCTCGGTCCAGGGCCCCGGGTTAACACTTGAACGCTCTGTTGGCATTCGGTAATTCTATCATTTACTCGAATACTTCACAAAACTTGTTAAAGGAAATAGATGTTTTTTGAAAAATCTTTAAAAGTTTTTGGTTAAAAAAAGTTTTTCTGTGTTCTTTTAATTTAGTCAGGGATTCGTAAAATATAATTATCGGACAGAAGCAAGTCCATTATATCTAACCAGTATTTTACGACCCCTTTTGTAGGAAATTTATGTTGTTACATAAGAACTAAAATTCCAAAATTCGGCATCGCGTTATCACACTTCCCCGCTCCAATTAGAATTTATACAACAGTCCGAAATCAACTATCGGGTAGTTGCTCAGATCCACAGAACAATCTTTTTTCTGTGCTCAGATCAGTCAGCTGTTGCGTCTGATCCCGGCGCGATGGTTTACAGCACTTTACACCTTGTTCCGCCTACTTCTAAACTTCGGAAGTTTTGTTTTATTCCTCGGAGGTACGAGCTTGAACAAACGGAAAAAGAAACCACTGGTGTAATCCTTGGAGCCAGCGTGCATACTAAACGCAATGCCAGTTGTGTTGGGCAACATCAGCAGTTTCGCAAGCGACGAGGCCTCATTATGGCTTCTTACTGCACAATAGTAATTAACTTGCGCGTTTCAATCGATACGCCTTTAGTTAGCGTCACTTCACTTATGTATTAGTTAGCCTTTTATTTCATTGCTGTAATAGGTCCGGCCGTAGACTTGACGATTTGGTGCGTGTAAGCCTTCTGTTCTCATCATGTATCCCCATTGAAAAGGATAAAGGTAATTGAAAAAAATAGTTATTAGCATTAGCATTATCGGCCTTGTAATGTTCCCACTGTTGGGTCTCAGGCCTCCTCTCTAAGAGAGGGAATAGGCCGTAAACCACCACGAGGGCCCAGTGCGGATTGGTGGATGTCACATGTCTTGGAACGGTTTCCACACGATGTTTTCCTTCACCGTTTTGAGAGCAGTGGTTATGAAATTAATTACACAAAGTAGCGACTGGCTGGGTTTTAACCTGCGGCCAACTTGTAAGTCGGGGCAGTTACCACTGGCCCACCACTACTATTTTTAATAATTTTAGTCAATGCCTTTTTGGTTCCTTTAACAGTCCCATGCCCAATGGAAACTAAAAATGGTCAGATAATAAATAGTTATTTGTGCAACAAGAAAGCAAAGTTGGTTTTTGCCGCGAGTGTTGATTTTGAATCCCGAGTAAGCGAAGGATTCTGTATTTGAATCACGAGCGTAGCGAGTGATTCTAGGTTAGAATCCTGAGTGCAGCGAGGGATTCAAAGACACGAGATGTAAATAACTTAGGTCTCGTGTAGCACATACAACTTTTCACTTCAGCAGCGAGAACAAATAATGTAAAGGTAATAAAAAATACAACTTGGTAATATTTAAACCACATGTATATTTGTAAAAATTAAAAGTTAAAAGTAAAATTATTGCAGTTTTGCAACAGCGAACAGAAGAAGAAAACAATAAAAAATTAAAGCCCGCTATTTTTTAAAGATGCGTTCGGAAATTGCACTATTACTAAATTATTCTGTCACAATAAAGATTGTTAAAACTTTAAATAATTATATATATAATTATTACTAGTATATTGTAAATCCAATGATAAATGATATTTTTATTTTTGCAAATAGATTTTTTCCAAACTCTTTTACACGTCATTTTATCCAATACTCTGCATCTGACGGCCCCGTCATTCAACTAATATTTTCCACAGTCAGATGAGCACTGAGTGGGCGCGAGGGTACAGAGTAGGAGGGGAGGTAGTAGAGTATCACTCCTCAGAGTATCGTATGACGTGCGGTTGAGCGGCGCCAGACGCATTTCAACGGCTTTACTTTTATGTTTTGTTACTTGAGTAGGGTGTGTAGGATGCTTTTTTAATTACTTTAGCTGACCTGGCGAACGTTTTCCTGTATTTTATACAAATTCAAAGAAAAATGGAGGATGGGTACCTATAGAAGGGTAAAAACTGCCTACAAACTTTTCTCAAACCTACCAAAAAATTCATAAAAATTCATTTCAAGCTATTTCGGAGGGGCACTGTGAACTGTGACACTAGATTTTGACTTTTACTAACTAAAATCTGCCTGTCTGCCTGTCTTCCTTTGGTTGTCCTTTGCGTTCCAGGGCCACGGTAACTCTTTGGAAAATGATACAGCTGTAACAGAACGCCTGTTATGGGTGTAGAATTTCTCAGAGGCCCTAGTGGGCCCTGTCTATTATGCTGAAATCACTGTGAGGCGCACGTGAAATCTAACGTGTCGTCGACTTCAGTTTTAAAAGCCACTAATTTTTCCGATTGGTCTTAGTTTACGTCGCGTAGTGTAATATGGGTAAGACGGTTTTTGACGGGGCTCGACGTATCGAGTCGACGTATAAAGTTGACGTATCCAGTAGTGTAATAGGCTCTGTTGTAACATCACTATTTAGTAGTTTAGTTAGCAACCACACCACTATGGATTGTCTGTGATATATATATATAAGTAGTCGTTGGTTCATCCGGTCATTGCACTGTACTATACGCATCTGTAACCTCTGTAACTAATTATTAATAGTCCTTACCGGAAGGCGAGCTACGCATTGCTCGGCCTTTTATTTTTTGAAAACTTTAACGGCAAAGTCAAATAGAATCCATCCTGATACGCCACTGTTGAGGATACATTGACCAGACCACGTACTACTCCTTTAACTTGAAGAGTAGTCCAGTATCTTTGAAGTGCAGCCATTATCTCAATAACTACAATTACTCCTCAAGAGCCAGTCTTCATTGAGAGCAATTAATAAAGGCTTGTGTTGATATGTCTTGAGGAGCGTGTGAAGACTCGACGAGTGATGTTACACGTTTTTGTGGGATTCGCGTGGTTTCAAGGTCACGACGATTGAATTTTGTTGTGACAAGTGTGCGTGTGAGGCAAGTGTGTTGAGCAGTAGTGGCCGAGTGGCAACTGCCCCGACTTACAAGTTGTAGGTCGCGGGTTCAAACCCAGCCAGGCGCATTACTTTGTGTAATTTATTTCATCACCACTGCTCTCAAAACGAAATATTCCTAAAACTGTGTCCTGTAAAAGTGTCCTAAAACTAAATATTCGTCGACATGTGATATCCACCAATCCGCATTGGGCCCGCTTGATGGATTATGCCCCATTCCCACTCCCATACTGAAGGTTTGTGGGAACATTAAAAGGCAGCTTCTCGCCGGGCGCAACTTCAACTTTTAAGGCGCAACTTCTCGCCTTTTTGCCTGCTGGCAGTCATGTAACACCATCTCTCAAAACAGAGGCGAAGGCATTCGACCCACGCGTTCTCGCTTCTGAGCTTCTAAACATGGACTGAACTACAGACGGAAGTGAGGGATCACCCACGCCAAGTGTAGCAGCGCCTAAACTGAGCACGTCTGGTTTCCGGGCTTACACTTTTTTCGCGTTGACTCTTTATCAAACATTGCTTTGGATGTACACAAGCTTTTAAACTAAGTTAACGATAAGAACGGGTTCGAAAGTATCTTCTCGAATTGTCTACTAGCGTCTACCAGCGGCTTCGCCCGCGAGAGCGAAGGTTTCCCCATAGAAGTTTTAGATCCTCGTTTTATTCCTTTAGGGGATGAATTTTCGAAAATCCTCTCTAAGTGCTCGCCTTAAAAGGAAACCTTGTGCAAAGTTTTACGCTCCTAGTTCTAGTAGTTTTACGCTCCTAGTTCTAGTAGTTTCACGCTCCTAGTTCTAGTAGTTTCGGCTGTGCGTTGATATGTCAATCAGTCTGTTACTTCTTTTGTTTATAGGTCTCAATTAACAAGTTACGTAAAGCAAATTATAAATATAAATTATTATTATTATACCCATAGATTTAAGTTATTGTATAAACTATACTGTTACTTTTCTTTTTAAAGTTTATTCTATTATTGACTGTATCGTTTTTTCTCTGTTTCAGTCCCAAGTCGCCGCCGAACAGTCCGAACCTAGAGCCGTCCACTGAAGATGAGCTGAAAGGAATCTACATTAACGGCTGGAGAGTGAGTATCTCATCACCATCACCTACTTCTTAGCTTACCGTATGTATACCTACCAGTGGTGGCCCAGTGGTAACTGCCCCGACTTGCAAGTTGTAGGTCGCGGGTTGAAACCCAGTCAGGCGCATTACATTGTGTAATTTATTTCATTACCACTGCTCTCAAAACGGTGAAGGAAAACATCGTGAGGGAACCGGCATGTCCTAGAACCAAAAAATTCAGAGACATGTGACATCCGCCAATCCACACTGGACCCGCGTGGTGCATTTAATAACAGCCCATTCCCTCTCCTAGAGAGGAGGCCTGAGTCCCAGCAGTGGGAACATTATAAGGCCGATAATGCGGGGTTGTCCAAAAGAGTCACCGTGGCTAGGGTTACCAAATCTTCAAACCGAAAAGCCGGACAAACCAACCAGTTTAGCCGGACATAATAAAAATATCTAACGACATTTTTTTTATGCCATTTCGGAAAGCACTGGAATCAACTAAAAAAGCTTATTCGGTCCTGAAGCTTAACATAAGCTTATTCTGCCTTTACATATTTATTTATTGGCAATCTTTTTCTGACTGGGTTAGAGTTATAAATATAAACATGTCAAGCAAGTTCCGTTTGTTTTACAAATAAAAAAAGTAAATACATTATTCACAAATGGTACGATGGTTTGAACTTGGAATCTAAATAAATTAGGGAAGATGTCCCTAATGTAGTTACTCAGATACCCGCGAAACGAGACCCAATAGTAAAACAATAACAGCGCGGTCTCATAGGACCGGTCGGGGATTCAAACGTTATTTAGATCCCCCCTGTGTTTGGTAATAAGGCTAAAGATTTTTGGTGGCCCAGTTCTTAGGGTCCACACTTACGAGTCCTACGTCGCGGATTCAAGCCCAGACAGGCGCTTTTTTGTAACCTATTTTCTATCCCTCTGCTGGGTAATGGCCTGTGTTAGTAGTATACGGTATGTGCCCTATGCATGAAGCAAATAACCGGTGGAGTGCGCGTACGATGCTATTGCGCTCACCAAACATATGCTAAAACTAGTAGAAGCGGCAACCGCAAATGTAGTACGCAGGTCACGTGCTCCCGATTTTTAAGCGAATCAAATTAAAGGTACACGACTTGACCTTGAACGGACCAATAGCAGCCGCGCATTTTTCTTCGTCCCCCGGCCCGCCGTGGTGAGATGTTTACTTAGAAGAAATCGGGCTATGCGCTCTCTAGTGGTTATATTCTCTATGGCCCTATGTAACCTGACCCATCTTAGAAATGTAAAGAGAGACATAAGGGTCAGACCATACATATAGACGCACGCCACGCACGCGACGTGGTTCTACGTACAAGTCAGGCGTGACCCACGTTGGTCTAGTGTAGTTCCGGCTTTACAATAATTTGTGTCCTGTAGGAAGTTCTAAAGAGCCATGTGTTATGTTCCAGGATGAGACCAACGACTGGGTCTGGGAATGGAGTAGCAGACCCGACCAGCTTCCACCCAAGTGAGTAGAAATTAAATCAAATTAGTTTTTACAACCACGTATCTTCCACCCTTACAGTTTTGCTTCGTAATGTATGCCGCGTACATTGAAGGACTGGAACAATGACTTTCCTAATGCGGTCTTCCCGTCCGATTATAGGTTAGGTGCCTTCAAGGGTAGAGTGCTCCAGTTAATTACTACTACGAGTAACTAGCGCGCCTCACCATCAACGATCGCATCACTGCTTACCATCAGGCGGGATTGTGGTCAAGCACTAGTTTATATTATTAAAAAAATATAGAAAATATCTACTACTAGCTTTCCCGAAAAACTCTGTTCCGTCTTGGAGGCAATTACCTAAATTTTGAATTTTATTTTGTCGAACGGGATAAAAAGTATCCCTCTATAAAAAGTTCTCCGTATTCTTCTAAGCTACCGCCCCACAAATTTTCAGCCAAATCAGGTCAGCTGTTCTTGAGTTATAAATAGTGTAACTAACACAACTTTCTTTTATCAATATATAAATTATTATATTATTAGATCTAGCCTATACTGCCCCACAGCTGGGCAAAAGTTTCCTAATTTATTAAAAAAATCTTTTCCTTCTTACAGCATCAAAATTGGTTTTTAAATGAAGCACCTCAATTTATTTTAAAATATTTTGTTACTTCACATCACTCATACATATTATGTACAGACTTCTCGATTCCTCGCCTTCATTAATAATAATATATTAGTGTAATGAAATTGATTTATAAGCTGATTTATGTATCGCTCATTTGAATACAATACTAAATGTCATTGTAGCGTTTAATATGGACTCGGCACAGAGGATTATTATTGTAAAATCTCTGCTTATAAAACTTTTATCAAGGAATTAAATGGTTTTTAAGAAACATTACACTACTAATATTATCATATTTAGAAGAAAGTTTGTGTGTATGTGTTTGGTTCAGCCTGTAAAGACAATGTGTGTATGTTATAAATAAATGTTTGTTTGAAAAGGCTGAATAAATTTCAATACAATTTGGTACAGTTAGAATACTTTTGGGGTAGGATAGTCTCAATAAAGCGAAGCTGCGTATATGTTTAAATAAATAAATGTTTGTTTGCTTCACGTTTAAACAGCTGAACGAATTTGAATAAAGGAATACACATAAAATACTTCATATTTATGATAGGATACTATACTCTCAGTCAGGCGGCGCCGCAAGCAGAAACTAGTATTTTATATTTATTTATACCAATAGGATGTTTTTTAAACTCGCTATGCTAAGGAGAAGCGAGCCATGTCATACTTCCCAGAAAGCTAAGGTTTCACTTAGAACATTTAGATTTCATGTTGAGGTTTTTACTGAGTAGCACTATTAGGGCCTGTTTCACCACCTATGATTAAGTTTCGAGTATCTTACTTGGCAGATAATTTCATACAAATTCTGTTCCATTTTTTAATTTATTCAGTAAGTAGTGCCTACTCGGACATTGTGAAACAGGCCCTTAGTACAATAGTAGAAACAGTTATCAAAATAGGACTAGCCTTTAAAATGGTTACCTGTTGCCTACTTCATAACACGAAGAAGAAAATGGGCAATCATTAATAATTTTTTTGGTTCCTTTAAACCCCGCAGACAAATATAGGAGGCCCCTGATAGGACCTCTGTCGATCTTACCCAAGCCGACAGTATTCAGTATTTAGCGATTCGTCACGAACTCAAATTATTGCTAAAGTAATAATATTTTGAGGCAACTCACCTAAAAATAGAACGATAACCATTAAAATTTTTTGCTTGTGGTTTTTTGCAAAATTAAAAATGTTAACTACTCGTACTTGGTTGAGTTTTGGTTAGCCATATCTTCAAAAAGCTAATTTTCAACATGCTAAGTTTTTATACATTTATTTATTTATTCTAGTTCAATTAACTATGGGCCTAGGCATCATATTGGTTTTGATTAACGGCGTTTAATTAAAGGCCTAGACGTTCAATTAGCTGATTAACCTATCACATACCCACAAAACGAGACACAATAGTAAAACAATAACAGCGCGGTCTCATAGGACCGGTCGCGGATTCATGAATTAATTTAACCAGATGGCTACGACATATATAAACATACACAAAAAGTATACTGTATTTTAAAGAACTCCTAAAAACGTGGTAGGTGTTAATGCTCACATAAATTGAACAGCATGTTTTGCAATAGTTTTTGGATATTTAGAAGGGAAGTTGTTAAGTTATCTATCTATATATATAAAAATGAAACCCGTTTTTCGTTGTCACGACATCACATGAAAACGGCTTGACCGATTTGGCTGATTTTTTTTTTAAATGTTCCTTGAAGTTCAGTGATGGTTCTTACGGAGAAAAATTCTAAAAAAAAAAAGTTAGGTAAAGTAGGGTACGTAGGGTAGTGTAGGGTAGGGTAGGGTAGTGTAGGATAGTGTAGGGTAGGGTAGCGTAGGATATGTAGGGTAGTCATTTGACGGGAGCGAAGCCGCGGGTAAAAGCTAGTATAATATAATTATATTTATTCTTTATGCAAAAACACAATTTACACAGGCGAACTTAATGGCACAGGATATTGCAATATTTAAAAGAAATAAACAGGAAAGGTCAATGTAAATCCTTATATAAACACACAGGATGTTAGAATATATCATTCATTAAATTTAAAATTATAAACAAATTAAATACAAAATAGTCAACACATGGACTTGAAAACCTCCTCCTTTTCTGTAGCAATAGAAGATGAAATGGTTTAAGACCATGTGTGTCTCACGGGCGCTTTAACTTTTTAATCGTCTACGTCGGATATCATCATCTACCTAGCTCTAATTAGCTCGCGAACTTTAGTTTTGAATGTTTATCGGTTTGTTGCCATTCTGATCTGGGGGAGCGCATTCCATAAAGAAATAGCTTGAATAAAGAAAGAATATTGAAGAGGAGCTCGTGGCTAGATAATAACAGCCGCACGGGTCGATCTTCAAGGTTAAGCAACGCCTGCCAAGGTCGGTCTGTGGATAGGTGACCATCTTAACATACCGAGTTTCCTCCGTGCCTCCGTCCCTGCTGTCATTTGTAGATCTTTGGCAGTCGTTACGGATAGTCAGAAGCCATTAAATCTGACTCCAGTCTTGCCATGAAGTACCGTGTTACCCCAGTTAATGGGTTGTGGAGGTCTGGTAGGCAGCCGCTCCTAGTAAAATACTGGTATTCAGCTAAATCTGGCTTGACTGGAAGCTGACCCCAATTTTGCTGGGAAAAGGTTAGGTGGTTGATGAAAGAAAGAATATTGAAGAAAGTCAGTACGATGAGTAAGATATTGCAGTAGGTGGTTATGAGGCTCTTGGATTTAAATGTTATTGTATTGTTTTCCAGAGACTGGCGGTTTAAGCACCCGACGTCGGCGCGCGGGCCTCCCTCTGCCACCTCCTCCATCGAAGTGCTGGAGCAGCAGCTCGCTCCGCCCGCCATGCAGCAGGTAAAGATCTTCGTGATATTTAAATGTTGCTCAATGTGTTGTGTTATCTAAGGGCCTGTTTCACCACCTATGATTAAGTTTCCAATATCTTACTTGGCAGATAATTTCATACAAATTCTGTTCCATTATTTAATTTATTCAGAAAGTAGTGGCTACTCGGACATTGTGAAACAGGCCCTTAGTCATATTATATTTATTTTTAGGTTAAGATGTCTTTATATTTTGTATTATAATTTTTAGACTTATCTAAAAATTATAAAGCAGTCGTAAGATGTTATTTTTAAAATTAATTAATAGTGTGTTTGGGAACCTACTGCTGGTTGAATCTCGCTGCGCCTTATTCATTGCGAATTTATATAAGGCGCAGTGTAATGTAATGTTTAATATGGATGCAAGCCCGTAGAATCGCCAAACTTAAGTAGCAGTGGGCAGGGCACATTGTCGGTTGGGGAGAAAGGTCCTAGTAGTAGACTATGTGCCGGAAGACGTGGCGTTGGAAGGGCTGTCACAAGGGAGGGTCATTTGTCCATGACTTGGTGAGGGTTGCAGGAGTCCGATGGATGCGAGACGCACAAGACCGGTCGCTGTGGCGACGCTTGGGGGAGGCCTATGTCCAGCAGTGGACGTCTTTCGGCTGAGATGTCGATGATGATGTTGATGAATGCCTAGTTGTGGTCCGATGCAGGACCATTGCCTGTCGATGTGGATCTCTTTATGACTGTAATGCTATATCCTCCTACTAATGTCTCATGTTCCGTGTATGTATTTAGAAATATATGTATAAGTATGTTTATCAGTTGTCTAGTACCCATAACACAAGCTCTGCTTAGCTTGGGACTAGATGGCGTTGTGTGAAAGTTGTGGAATATTATTATTATTATTATATTACAGAGCGACTGTCTGACAGTATGAATGTCTTCCGACTGCATTGCTATATTCTGTGACTTATTTGTGGTGTATAATGTTGCAGAGCCACTGCCTGTCGGTCTTCCGACTGCAATGCTATATTCTGTTATGTTCTCTTACTAATGTTTCATGTAATATGTTGCAGAGCCACTGCCTGTCGGTGCGGCGCACGTGCCTGTTCAGCCGCGGCGCGGTGGCGGCCGTGCTGCTCACCAACGTCGTGTCGCTGCTGCTCGGCGCAGGCATCGGGTAACTACCTCCTCATACTCTTATATTACATCCTATCTCCGGTCAGCCTCGTAGCAAGAGTAGCAAATGCTACGGGGCCCACCACAGAACATATAAAGGAAGTTAGAAAGGAAATAGTTCCTGATTTGTATCGGAACGCGTGTCGCCGTTTGTCTCCCACTCTTTTATTTCACTACAAGCAGAAAACCAATGCCTACGCGGATTACGCACACAAATAAACAACATACACTTCGATCGTGAGTTTGTTATTGGTTGTCACACTAACGCAATTACTGCGTTTGACGTACACTCATACACGCGTAAAAATCTCATGTATGCTAGGGCGACCAAAAGGTCGATTATTGATATCGATAAAATTAATGTAATCTTGCGTCTTACTTTGCAAGTATTGTGGACTATGTGGACTTCTGTAATACATGTTGTGAACACGTACGATATTCATATATCATTCAACAAATGAAAAAATACATAACTGAATTATTAAAAACAATTTTATTATTAAAATTAGGATTTAACATGGAATATTTACCGTGTTTATTATTTGATTATTAGAGAAAGTCGGTTGTCTCTCAACCTTACATTTCCGGTGCTTATCACCAGTTCAAAAGGAAAAAAATATTGTCCCTGAAATAATACGGGTGCATTTTATTCCTAATCTATATTAACGATTTGCCGAGAGAAATAAATGTCCAGAGTGTCCTTTTTGCTGACGACATCTCAATAGTGTTTCCATGTGACGACGGTAGCAACTTAATTTTAATACTGGTCGACACTATATTTAATACTGACAAAAATAGTAAATTGGCAAAAGGACCACAATTTGGAAATAAATTTCTCAAAAACTAAAATTATGCAATACAGTCCTTACCAAAAACGTTCATTGAGTATTAACTACTCATTCAATGACATACCGCTCCAGTGTGTCGATGAATTTAGACTCTTGGGACAGATAGTTGACACTAATATAAATTGGAAGGCACATATTAATTTTGTATCAAACAAAGTTGCAAGTTTTGCGTATGCTTTAAATGAGTCGAAAAGATCAACCGACTTCAAAACAGCGAAGACAGCGTACTACGCGTACGTCTACTCATGGTTAACATATGGCATTCTTGTATGGGGAAATTGCGTCGAAGTAGAAAAACTGTTCATTTTACAAAAAAGATTTCTTGCGAATATAGACCAAATGCAGAGTTGTAAACCTTATTTTATTAAATATAAAATGCTCACCCTAACAAGCATCTATATTATGGAGGTAAGCAAGTTTGTTAGAAAACATGCGTCGTTATTCCCTGTGGCTAAGATTCAAAGACCGCTGCAACGCTCATTAAGAGTAAAAAATGAATTAGCATTGCCAAGTTCAAAATTAGCTATGTTTCAATCAGGACCTCTTGTAATGTGTATAAAAATTTACAATAAATTACCGAATGAGATTAAGGACATAGAATTTGATAATAAATTTGTAAACGCATTTAAATTGTACCTAATACAGAAGTGTTACTATAGCTTAAATGAGTTCTTAACAAATTGACATTCTGTAATATTAATATTATCAAGATTATTTGAAGATTGACGCGTATAATTGTAATAAAGACATCCAATAGTTAATAAATTAATAATTAAATGATGACAATAATAACGTAATAATAAATTTTGAATAACTTTATTTACTTAATAATGCATGCAATTATATTTTAAATTAATTTATATTAATCAACAAAAATGTTGCGGTGCCCTAGCAGGGTCCATGTACGAAACTTATAATTTTGTAGCAAGACTTTGTATACGTCATGAATGCAATAAATAAATAAATACGTATTTATTAAGTAGCATACGCTTGCTCTCTTTTAATTTAATATTCCGAAGGTTTTCGGTGTACTTTTTTATAATTGCTTCAGATATTTTGCAGATTAGTAGCAATTCTTTCGAAGGGTACAAAAAACCACCTTTATCTTTTGCTACTAAATTTTTTCTTTTTTTAGCTTTAATTACTTTTAATTCAATAGCTTTACTTACTGAACTCGTTATGTGTTTAACGATATATCTGTGCGGATAAGCATTTGATTTTAAGTTTCTTTTCCCTGACTTTGTTGTTATGTAATTATCAGTAATATGCTACATTTAGTAGGGATCCAATCAATTGTACCAGTTGTCTCAATCTATAGTTTTCTTATACCTGGATCTGTTGGAAACACAAAACATATAAAATCATAATTATGTTAGTTTCAATTAAAAAAATCATAAAACTTAAATACATAGAAACCTTACTCAAAATCTATTAATCGTGATAAATAATGTTATTTTAGTTATAAAGTGTTCTATTGATAATAATCATTTGTACCATAGTAATTATCGACATTGTTTACAAATTGGCACAGCACTATCGATATGTCAAAATTTCGTGGAATTGTACTTTTGGTTCTCTCGCAGTGAACGTCATACATTGCGCGATCGGTCACGTCGTGCAAAATGGGGTACCATTTTGCACGACGTGCAAATCTATTGCAAGCAATATATTACTATTGGTCTGATTGCGATTATATCGTTTTTGTCTACAAACTTCATAATGCTAATGTTATAATTACAAATATCACTAGTATTTTAATGTTTTTTGAATTGCCGATGGAAAGAAATCACATCTCGTGCTACACTACACACCTGGCTTCTTTTCCGACACGTAACAATAGCGCAAGACGGCATAATTTAATATTTTTGCGGAGCTTACGTACGCTGTCAAAACAAAAGCACGACTGCTGACCGGTAAAGTAAATTTCGGTTGATTATGAGCATTCGCTCATAAACGCGGCGCGCGTGCCACGCCCAGAAGGCCTTTCTAACTTCCTTTATATGTTCTGTGGGGCCCACGCATTGGGCAGTGCCCCTGCTTGGAAGTACCGAATAAGTCAGTATATGCCATAGATTTTTAATATTTCTGTGGGATACACCGAATGAATTTTATAATCGATCTAGATTCTACTAGCGGCGTGAACCGCGTGATAGTAGGTTTTTTCATAAAAACTTTGAACTCTCGTTTCATCCTTTTTTTTTAGTGAATTTACGTTATAAAAGAACTTTTTACAAATTTTGTACAAGTTTTCTTTTATTTCACATAAAAGAAAACTTGTACAAAATTTCACATTCCTAATCCCAGTAGTTTCAGTCAGTTAGTCGGTTTCTCCTTTTATATGGTCAGTTTTTTATAAAGGAATAAGGAAATAATATATTCATACAATTATATTGATTTACTTGAGAAGTTTCTATTCACATGAATGTTAAATTGCAAAGGCTCGGTATTATTATTATGACGGCCTGCTGGTCAATGGCCCTGACTGTTATGCTGGAGGTTGTGGGTTCGAGTCCCACCTAATACAAAAATTTTGTATAATGAGTACGATAATTTGTTCTGGGTGTATTTTATATATCCAGGTATACAGTCTATCAGAGGTCGAGTACTCATAGCACAAGCTCTGCTTAGTTGACGACTAGATGGCGTTGTGTGATAGTTGTAGAATATTATTATTATGGAATAGAATAGAATAACTTTATTGTAAAACAAAAATAACAGTACAGTTTATACAATAACTTAAATCGACGGGTACAATGGCGGTCTTATCGCTGACAGCGATATCTACCAGACAACCTTAGGATGGATCGTAAGAACTGTCGATCGTATTATGATTTTTTAATACTAATAACTTATATTGTGTTGTTGCAGAATGTGGCTGAGCAAGCGAGGCATGCTCCCGCCCAGACTCATAGTGCTGAACTAAACAAGACTGAACGACGCGCGGGACACCACACGCTCTTATTGTGATGCGAACACAACGCTTACCTTCACGAGGCCTTCATCTTAGGACGTGTAGCTTCATAGACGCTTATTCGTCAAAGACATGACGGCACAGCGCTGCCGCTTCGTCAACAGTTTCATAGTTAAGTACGCAAGTTTCACGCAAGCGTACACTAAGCGTTTAAAGAAAAGAAAGAAAGAAAAACAATTTTATTTGCACAAAACAATGGCGACTTTACAGATTAGTTAACACAAAAAGAAAAACAAATCAGCTAGGAATATGCGCCACGTCCGTGCAAAACGGCCGAAACGCTCAGCATCAAGCTGTGGGCACACTTATAGTACGAATACGCGTCTATGAAACTACGTGGGTCTTACGGTCAGTGGCCGTAGTGCGAATTTGTTACACGTACCGTCTGTCAGTCTGTCTGTGTTAATGTCCGAAACGGCAGGACCGATTTCGATAAGACTCAGATTGGATAACTGATGTTGTAACAAGTTATTAAAACGAAATTAGCATCGTCTATATCTATACCAGAAAATATTTTTTCTTCATAATTTATTGGCAGACGTTTTCTTTTTTATCTCCTCCAGATATTTTTTAAAATTATCTTATAGGTGTCAAAGTTTTCGAGACGGTCGCCTGTGATAGACGGACCAACCTTTAAACGAAACAATTTAATTTTTGTTTATTGTTATTCGCCACTGACACTAGAGATACTCCCCTATTAACAGAATAGTAAGAGTTTGGTATCTTTCATTCAAATATAAGGTATAATACTATGCATATCAATATTTATACTGAATTTTATAAAACTTTTGTCTTCAATATTTGTTGTTTAAAATCGCATCACAATAAGAAACGGTGTGTGTTAGTTATAGAAATGTAATGCTGTTGCTCTTAGATAATTTAACACGGGAGGCTAAGCTACTGACGCTGAGGTCTGGAAAATGATGGGTGTGCACCGTTACTGGCAGAACATGTCGAATATTCGCTGGTTTTTGTAACTTTGTTAGACTTTGGTAGGTTTATCTGAGATCATGTCACATTTTTCGAGATTTAGAATAGGATGGGTGTGCGCTTGAGGCTCCTGTAGCGACATCTATGATGCCACAGAGGAACTAATCGAATCGCAAGAGTAAAGTTCTCCGCGCGATTGGAACGGATACAACAACCCGAAATCATCTATCGCCACCATCAACGATTGCATCACTGCTTACCATCAGGTGAGATGGCGGTCAAGCGTAAACCTTTCAAAAATTTTAAAAAATACAATAACCTGGCGAAATTCGACAAGTTCTCAAATCTGAGTACAGCCATATAAGTCTAAGGTCTGGAAAAAGATGGGTGTGCACGAACATGGTTTTGAAGCGTAAATTATCTAGCATTAACAGTAGCCAGACTGTCTTAGGGATGTTGGAAGAAGAAATAAAAACGAAACTATGTAATATGTAGTGTGTAGGTACAATTTTTGTATTTTTCTTACACTTCGACACTCTGCGTTCGGTTTGTTGGGCTTTATGCTGTTTGTAGGGGATAGGGAGGAGTGGGAACGACTAAGCTGAAGAGTTTGCTTGTCTGAACGCGCAAATCTCGGGAACTATAGGTTCGATTAAAAAAAAAATGTATTGGATAGTCCATTTATCGAGGAAGGCTATAGGTTATATAACATCACGGTAAAGCCAAATAAACAATTCATTATTATTAAAAAAAATATATAGGAACGGAGCAATCATCTTTCTATTCAATTCAAATGAAAGTATATTCGATTTTTGAGCAATTTTGTGATCTCTAAAACGGCTGGACCGATTTTAACGGGACTTCTGGGATATGGCTAATGTTATTATGAGCAACTTTTTATTTTGCCTGCGGGAACGGGACTTAATTCCCACAAAGGAGCAGACAAAGAGTTACTTATGTTCTGAAATTCCACGACTAGTCTATAACACGCGGGTTAACGTGTTGTCAGGAGTTTTAATTGTCACCCATCTTCGGGCTGACCTCGATAATTATTGCTTAACCTTACAGCCAAGAGCTCGCCGCCAAAACAATATCGCTCGTACCCCTGCCTACCCCCCTTCCTCTGGTCAACGAACCTAACGCCATAGGACCTATAATAAAAACTAATGAATATTTTTTATAATATTGTAGTCCGTAAGAAGAACACTACATTAACTATAGTTTTTTCATCGTCGTATTTGTAGATGAATTTTGACTAGACCGTTTATAATCAGACTAGACACGATTAGACCGTTTATAATCTGTCGAGACGCCTTTTGAAATAGCGATGGGCTATTACGAGATGTTTTAACAATCGAAAGAATTCATCATCATCATCTCGGCCAAAAGACGTCCACTGCTGGACATAGGCCTCCCCCAAACGTTGCCACAACGACCGGTCCTGTGCGTCTCGCATCCATCGGATTCCCGCAACTCTCGTGAGGTCAAATACAATAAAAAATGGTTCGGTTTTATCAAAAAATATCTACAAATACGACTATTTCATTTTTCTTTTTTTTTTCTATTTAGTATTATGAGATAAGCATAATACTTATACCTTCGCCATTGAAAAAAAAATCGCATGTCATCGCAGTGATTGAAAAAAGAAAGTTATTTATTATCTATGGCAAGTGTTGCCATGTGTCGGAATTATATTCTACTATACGACAGCACTGGTAGTATATTTTATATTATGTCGAAAGTTTTAGTTTAAAAAAGGTTAGTAATGTTTTTCTGTTAATAGAAGAATCGGCTAGATTGTTTTGTATTTTGTCTATGATAATATAGAAGTGGAAAGGTGAACGTTGCATTGTGGATAAAAGTTTTTTTTTATTTCGTCATCTTTTCTTTAACTTCATGGAATTATTGTCCGCCTACTGTCCCACTGTTGGGCAAAGTCATGCTTCTTTTTTTATATCTTGCCAATTCTTCGTAAATTTTCAATTCTAATATTCTTACTTTTGCTTTGAAATACTTAAAAATTCTACCATAAATGCTTCGTTTGTCCGTCTTCACTGCAAAAAAATGTGATAGTAAGTTAAAAAGAAATGCTAATAAAAATGTCGCTTTTGCTTTCGGCTATATTCGTGTATCTCCGCCATCGTTCGGAAGCGCTCGTGCGTTTCCGGACAGCTTCGGGTCCTCTTTTTAAGTTACTATCACGAAATTGTAAATATATATGTTGTGTCATTTTAATCATTAATGTTAAGAGCTTAAAATATAAGGATATGCATTTTATTAAGAATCTTGTTTTATTTCCGATTGGTTTTCCTTTACAAAGTGCCTAAAGATTGTTTTTTATACCCTGAGACTATAATGACATTATTTGGGTTGTCATACTTGTCATTACACAAAAGACAAAATTAAACAAAATGACATTACACAAAAGAACTGGCACCATTAGGGCCTATTTCACCACCTATGATTAAGTTTCGAGTATCTTACTTGACAGATAATTTCATACAAATTCTGTCACTTTTGAATTTATGAATTTATTCAGTGAGTAGTGCCTACTCGGACATTGTGAAACAGGCCCTAACTGTAGTAAGTTAGACATTACCAGTGTCAATTTAGTCTCAGGGTATAAAAAACAGACTAGTGTCTTTTGTGAGTACAGATAGCCTAGCGGTCAGTGGTGGTACTATAGGGTGGTAACTGGTAAGGCTGGAAAAATGCCATGGGCCCTCTGTTCGAGAGGCTTTGAGCTCTGAAGAAGTAACCCAACCTTGTCGTGTCATGGCTAAGGATGTTATTACTAATCAAGTTATTTTGAATCTTATTCAAATGAGTTTAGAATTCATGTTACTTTATTTCGATATCAAGATGCTGCGGTATACTGCAGCATAAAGTGTCATGCCGTTTCATTCCACGGGGTGCCGCGACGTAATGGGTTATTTTGTGTAGAGGAATTATGATTGCTAAGTTAGTTGAAATATGGTTGAAACTTGCGCAGTGGCGAAATGCCGAGAGATGCCCCGGCATGCCGTGCCATGCCGGCTGGACATATTTTCATTATTATTTGTTAAGTCTTTTGGTCACATTACCAGTTATGTGTCAAAATGGTAAAGTTTTTAAAAATCATATTTAGTTGGTTTTAGTTTGAGCGCCGGCCCTATATATCCCAGGATTTATGATATTGCTCGCAATATCCACTATGAATCAATTTACTATTATTGAAGTTCACTCCAAAGAATCTGCCATAAACTTCCGAGCTTGTTTAGAAGCTTTGGCAGACTAACAAAATGTAGACATTTTGTTAGGAAATCATAACCATAATGGACTCGATATGAAAACTTCCTTTTTTGATGGTTAAAGATTACGTTCATTCCCACTAGTTCGATTCGTTAGTTCGATCGTCGAACTAGTGAGAATTATTTTTCTCATTTGTTCGACTGTCGAATTAGATTTAAAAATAGTGCTACTACATTTAAATGTTTTACTAATTTCGTAGGTAATAACATAAAAAGCGCTTGGTTCGTTATAAAATATACATTCGTGTACTTATATTTGTACATCTATAGCACATCTTTGATCAAATAAACAGTTGAAAAACTTATCTATACTAATATAATAAAGAGGTAAAGTTTGTTTTTTTGTTTGTATGAGGTAATCTGTGGAAGTACTGGTCAGATTGCTAATTTTTTTTCACCAATAGAACGTTGTTGTATTCCTGAGTAACATAGGCTATATTTTTAATTCGATAGTCGAACAAATGAGAAAAAAAATTATCACTAGCTCTACGGTCGAACAAATGAGAAAAAAAAAGTCTCACTAGTTCGACGATCGAACTAATGAATCGAACTAGTGGGAATGAACGAAAGATTTCACCATCTGCAGTATCGTGGTTTATTATTTATGAACTACTAGCTTCTATACGCGACTTCATCTGCAAGGACTTCAGAAATAAAAAGAATCGGGATAAAAGGTAGCCTTTTATCCTTTTGTTATTTTAGGTCAGGTAACCTTAGGTAAGGTTAATACTACAAGTTTCCTTAGTATCAAATACTACACTAAAAAAAGAAATACGTTTTGTTTATTGATTGGAAGAAAGATTTTAGGTTTTTTTTTTCCTAAAAGGTCCCTTCACTTTTAATTAGAACTCTATAATGTGAAGTGAAACCACTCCGTAGCGTCATCTATGGCGCCCCTTGGAAACTAAACTACAAAGTCCTGCATTACGCAGTTAAAGTTGACCGCACGATTTGAACCAACATACAAGCCGAATCCATCCATCCACCCATTTGGTCGGCATCCCATTATCGGACCATCAGGCGTACGGCGATGCGCACACATTGGGAAGACATTTTATTGTGCGTAACAGCCAAGGAGTGGAATTTCCTGCCGGAGACTGTGTTTTCTGGTATTAGAACCCAGGAATCTTTAAGTCAAGAATGCATAGGTTACTTCTGGTATAGGTAAGCGCGCTCCATCGTCAACCGCATCGTCGTTTTCCATCAGGTGAGATAGCGGTCGAGTCCGAACCTATCAACGATAAAAAAGAAAAAAAAATCTTATCATACAGGCAATCCAAAGATGATTTTATTATAACATTGCCTTTCTAATGAAAGGTTTGGGGCACATCGACCGAACTTATTGCAAAGTCGAGTCCAGAAACAAACATTTTTAAACTGGCAACATTTTCTATTGTCAAGTCAGAAGTTTCAGAGACAGTTTTGAAGTCAGTCAAACATTCCCTCAAATTCAAGTACTTTCTCGGCTAAGTAAACCATTTTACGAAAAACCTGGGGTCACCGCGTCGCTACCAGCTTCCATTGGTGCCATTGTTGTTTTCGTAGTTGCCGCCTGAAGGGAAGCTCTAAAACGCATTCAAAATATTGCTTCCCGCTTTACTGTTGGTGAATTCTATAATCTTGATTCTGATACTGTGGTACCTTCGTCGTAATGATGCTTTAGATGTGCAATAACAAACTCAAAGGCAATGAGTACCTTACGGTAAGCCCCTTTTTAAATTCGATGGCGATGAGGGTCGAGTTCGAGCATAATATTAATGCATTAAACTTTCCATCATAAATTATGAGTGCAGAAGTAACAACGAAATGATCAAGACAAAAGGGGCACAAAAAAGAAGTTAAAGAAGAAATGTATAATTAAACAGCGAGGCAAGACAGCAATATCTATATTCGTCAAGAACGAATAATAGTTTTGCCGACGAGCTTTTTGTCGTTAAGTGGTTGAGAACACTATGGAAATATTTTTTGTTAATTTTGGTGAGTAGATAGAGCATCTGATATCAATAACTATTCCATTTACTTGATTTCTCTTATAAACTCTTATTATATTAGCAAACGTGTTTTAATGGTAGCCTAAGAAATTCATGTCAACAAAACGCATTTACATTGGTAACGAAACGCAAAACCATAAACTTCAAAACTTTCATTTTCGTTATCTGTATCAAAACTTGTCAAAGTTTCAATGGCGGACGACCTCGTATTCAGATCGTAACAAAACATAATTTCACATTTTACCGATCGAACACAATTTGAACGCTACATGAAATTCATTTCCACCGAGTAAACAACAAAAGCGGTGTATAATGTCCACTGTCGTGTCGGACTGCTTCACGATCGGCAGCATAGTAGCAACGCGGACCTGCTATAATGAAAATATTGAGGGCGAAGTGCTCGCATTTGATCCTCAAACGAAGATGTTGATTCTCAAATGTCCGTCATCCAGCGGCAACCCCAAGCGCCACGACGTGAACATCGTGAACCTGTCGCTGGTCAGCGACGTACAGATCAAGAAGGAAGTCACGACCACTCCTGAACCTCCACAGTCACTAAACTTGCACAGACTAAACACACGGGTTCGCAATTCAATAGAGAATAAGAGAAGATTAGTGAGTATACAAACTTTAATTTACAACCTCATCGGTATTTCGCGGTATTTTTTTTTATAAAACGTGGTGATTAGGTGATGAAATTGTTTATATAATTTGACCTTCTTTCTGGTCTGGTGTCTGAAAGAGATTCCGGTTCTAGTATGCACTAGGTTATGGCTAAAACTTGCATATTAGCTAGATCTAACACTTCTACGTTAGATGAGGGAAAGTTAGAGAAAGTACATATTGCAATGAATACCATTTTAAAAGGCTTGTTTCCAAAAATATATCCTTATCATCCTGAGTCTGTATTTATAATGCATATAAGTAATTACTCTTAAGATTAGGTGAAAGGTTACATATTGTGTATCGGGCTGTTATCTACTAAATGTGATTTTTACTGGTCTTGGGCAGAGCGGGAGGGTGTGTCAGGCTTTTTCTGACTAAAAAGTCACACCCCAACCCGTTCCTTCTTTGCCTTCGTTCCAGGGTCCCGGGTTATTCTATAGGAAGCCGCCCATGGCCCCAGAGGCCAAATAACTAAATTTTCTTAATTCATGAATCCCCGACTGGTCCTATGAGACCGCGCTGTTATTGTTTTACTATTGTCTCGTTTTGTGGGTATGTGATAGGTTAAGCGCACATTTTGCGTACGGGCTTTATGTATGTTACTCCTTCACACTCAAACATCAGAATAGATTTCAATGACGATTGGTACTTGGGTTGAGCATGTCCTCAACAATAAACAAATCTGAATCTGAATCTGATTGTTTTTGATTTGGAATATCTTACTTCAATTGGTATAATTTGCACTTTCATGCAATTATAGTATGAAACTTATAATGTTCCCACTGCTGGGATTCCGGCTTCCGCTCTAGGAGAGGAAATGGGAATAATTTTTACTAAGTCCCTAAGATGACCCTCCCGATGATGTGTATCTACACAACTTGTTTCCTGAGTTGTTTTACATAGCTATTGACTTTTGCTCATGCCCAGGACTTGATTAGCCTTTCCAATTTATTGTATTGGCATACAACTTACTCAAATTTTTGGCAATGGAAGTGTTAATAGAATGCCGACATTGCTAAAAAGTTGCAGACATTTATTTACATTTTGTAATAATAATATTGAAACATCAAATTCTTAGGGTACCTAGCTCTATGGTAAGAGACTTTAACCTATCACATACCCACGAACCGAAACACAATAGTAAAACAATAACAGCGCGGTTGCATGAGACCGGTCGGGGATTCATGATTTAATTAACAAAAAGTATTTGTATCTAAATCAAATAATGTTTATGGGTAATAAATAATGTTTATGTTTAGGTGTCTTGAAGGCTTGAGTGAATAGGCTCTTAATAAATAGTGCGCCACACCATCAATGATTACATCTCTGCTTACCATCAGGTGCAATTGCTGTCACACTAGCAGGTTACATTAAAAAAAAACTTAAAAATTTGGTTCAGGCAGTTGACAGAATCAGTGAAATAGTGTAAAACCCTAATTGAGCTATATCTGGTAGTTACTCAGATACCCGCGAAACGAGACACAATAGTAAAACAATAACAGCGCGGTCTCATAGGACCGGTCGGGGATTCAAATGTTAATCCTGGAAATATAAAACCTAAGCTGTTTTATTCTGACAGGGTACATCTTGCCTGTAGGAGTAAAAAGGTGGAGTCTGGTGAATATTCTTGAATGCAATATAGTAGTATGTGATACCTGGGGTTCTGAACTCGATGGATAGGAGGCTCCAAAGAGTGATCTCACTGTTGAGAATTGGTGAGACCCATCAAGGGCCACCACCATGTTATGTACCACTAGCTGACTCGGTCAATGTTGTTCTGCCATATAAATTATATGTAACATGATTTTTTACACCTTGTGTCCGAAAAACCCAAATATCTTACGGAACCCTATTTTTTCCCAAAATAAAATTTAGCCTATGTTACATGTGGATAATGTAGCTTTCGAATGGTGAGAGGATTTTTTAAAACGGTCCTGTAGTTTTTAAGCCTATTCATTACAACCAAACAAACAAAGTTTTCCTCTTTATAATATTAGTGTAGATAACATGGTGAAACCACAGGCTTACAAGTAAGAAAATCAAAAATCAAAACATTTTTATTACACATATTGATCTACACGAGGTGCTAGATAAACATAGATAACGGTCATTGACCCTTCTATATTTATTGATATTCTAAACTCTCAGCATGCCTGGTCTGAGGTCTGGCAGCTGCTAATACAGATCACATTGATATTTCTAATATTCATATCTATTGGCCCTGTGAACTTAAACTCAGTGGATTTCAGTACTTTTTACCAGCTTATTGATCCACCTTGTAGGGATAACTCTGTCTCATGGTAGCGATGGGCTATTCGGAGAAGGATTAACAATTAAAAGACTCGGGAGTCATTTAAAATAAACCATTGAGTCAACCATCCATTCTACAAAATAATTGAGATGTTTTTCAATTGTTTTGAGTCAACGGAATCGACTGCTAGTTTTCGATTGCTCGAATCAATCACTCTCACTCTAAACCATTCCAACCAGTCTTTTCAATTATACAGGGTGTTTGGCTCATCGTGTGCCAAATTGATATGGTTGACTGGAGGGGTCATCTGCTATCCTTTCAGACCCCTAAACACTATCCATGTCCTGTGGAATTCTTTTCATCGAGTTTTTAGTATTTTTTGAAAAATAGACCCAAATTTCATATTCAAATACAAATATTAAAAAATGTATAAGACATAGAGCCTGGATTTTAATTTTATTTAGACATGTATTGTATAAAGGCACTTTTAAATACAAAATTAGTTATATTAGCCATCTAGATTTTTTAAAATTTAATCGCAAAGTTTCAGACTTAAATTATAGCTATTCATGTTACATCTATTTACATAGCTGCAAAAAAAGAACCAAAAGAGACTGGGATCTTCAAACTCTCTCAATAATTCTCTAGTGCATCCTCTTGCTAGTGATGTGCCACATGCCATAAAAATCTTTTTGCAACCATGTGAAATCGCTAGTTTTGTGAATCGAGTCGCATAAAATTAACATTCAAAATTATGAATTGAAAAATTATTTTTGCAAAATTAGTACCTGAAACACCTACTTAATCTGTTATATCACTCTTAGGAGGTGAAATCTGTCTCGTATCTCACTTTTTGTTGGTCTTACTAGAAACAAAAAAATAAAATTACATAATATTTACAGAAATTTCATAATTTTTATAAATACTGCTCAAATTTTGGCCTCTGTTGCAAATGCAGGCCTAACATCTGTTTTGTATTTAACATTTGTGTTTCAGGTACCAATTTTGCAAAAATAATTTTTCAATTCACAATTTTGAATGTTAATTTTATGCGAGTCAATTCACAAAACTAGCGATTTCACATGGTTGCAAAAAGATATTTATGACATGTGGTACATCACTAGCAAGAGGATGGACTAGAGAATTAATGAGAGAGTTTGAAGATCCCAGTCTCTTTTGGTTCTTTTTTTGAAGCCATGTAAATAGCTGTAACATGCATAGCTTTAATTTAAGTCCGAAACTTTGCGATTAAATTTTTAAAAATTTAGTTGGCTAATATAACTAATTTTGTATTTAAAAGTACCTTTATACAATAAACGTTTAAATAAAATTAAAATTCAGGCTCTACGTCTTATACATTTTTTAATATTTGTATTTGAATGTGAAATTCGGGTCTAATTTTAAAAAATACTAAAAACTCGATGAAAAAAGTTCCACAGGACATGGATAGTGTTTAGGGGTCTGAAAGGATAGCAGATGACCCCTCCAGTCGACCATATCAATTTCGCACACGATGAACCAAACACCCTGTATATTAATAATGACTATTGGAGCGGGTACCACGTCCCATACATTTTTGCCCATTGTCCTTTATAGTAGTTTAATAGGAAGACGAAATTAGCGTCTTCTTGAGGAGCTCGTGGCGAGATAATAACAGCCACACGGGTCGATCTTCAAGTTTAAGCAACGCTTGCCAAGGATGGTCTATGGATGGGTGACCATCCTAACATACCGAGTTTCCTTCGTGCCTCGGAAAGCACGTTAAGCCGTAGGTACCAGCTGCCATTTTTAGATCTTTGGCAGTCGTTACGGATAGTCAGAAGCCAGTAAATCTGACTCCAGTCTTGCCATGAAGTACCGTGTTACCCCAGTTAATGGGTTGTGGAGGTCTGGTAGGCAGCCGCTCCTCGTAAAATGCTGGTATTCAGCTAAATCCGGCTTGACTGGAAGCCGACCCCCATATAGTTGGGAGAAGGCTAGGTAGATAATATAATTTGATTATGTTAATTTCGTCTTCTTGCAGGTATCAGCCCTGTCAGCATGCCTGGACCCGGAAGGCCAGCGTCTGTTCATGGCCATTGCCCGCGTCATCGACGACGTGTCCTGGGCCGGACAGAACATCCGGGTATATAACGAAGTTATTATCACACCTCCATACAAGGTCAGTATTTTATTTATTAAATGCTTTATGTATGTAAAAGTACAGACGCGAACTTAGCGTCAGTTCACACCGAGACGCTACGCGATGCGAAGATGCAGGAAGAGGCCAGTGATTTCGCGCTGCGCCGCGAGACGCATCGCAACGTTACGAGGCGCATAGTAAAATCGTTGGCAACACGACAGTCGCGAATGTAAAAACGTTCCGCTGCGCAGTGCGACGTCGCGCGGCGTCACAACAAGGCGCAGCGCTGCATGAAGCTACGTATTCTAAATTCTCACAATGAAATGTGTATCTTTTCGCGTAGTAAATAAAGTTCTATTTTGAGTCACTCTACTGAAATGTGTGTGCAGCGTGGAGTCGCGTCGCGTCTCGGTGTGTGCTGACCCTTAGGCATTATGTCTGCCTTTGTACCTATCTATGAATTAAATAAATAATACTAATAAATCATCTTTTTGATTCCAGGTCGACAATGTAATAGGCGAGAAAGACTCGAAACCATACAACTACATAAAGAAATTCGTGGAGCGGCACTGGCGCGACCACCGCGAGCACGGAGCGCCCAACTCCAGCCAACACCAGTAGTCGTATCTTTTCAATACCCCCCGTCAAGACGCCATCTTGAATCGTTATGTCATACTAGCGGCCATCTTGGATTCTTATGTAATATTAGCAGCCATCTTAAATTTTAACCTATCACATACCCGCAAAACGAGACACAATAGTAACAACACAATAGTAATAACAGCGCGGTCTCATAGGACCGGTCGGGGATTCATGAATTAAAATCGGATCATCCGTTTGGGCGCTACGATGCCACAAAAAGACACAACATACACATTCACACACACAGACACGTCAAATTTATAACACCCCGTCGTTTTCGCGTCGGGGGTTTATTAAAAAGGACGATATTTTTTTTTAGAGTAATAGAAAAATAATTTAACCTATTTAAAGCTAGAGTAGACTCCTAGGTTTGCCTGAGTTTAACCATAAAATAAATAGCCTCTGAAATAACGTCAAAATCAAATGGTGAAATATTTTTTTAATAATTACAGTAGTTCTATTGATAGATCTCCATTAAACTCAACAAAATTCTCAAATAATAATAATAATAACGTCAGTATGATTTAATAGAGAATAATTTTTAATAAGTTTTAATTTTTTCCAAATTTACTTTCTCTAAGAATCTTATTTTTGAGAGGGAAATCTCAGCATCAACCTTATAATGTTCCTACTGCTGGGACTCAGGCCTCCTCTCTAGGAGAGGGAATGGGCCTTAATCTACCAACTGGCTGGATTTTAACCCGCGACCTACAACTCGTAAGCCGGGGCCGTTACCACTGGGCAACCAGTGGTCTCCACATTGCATAAATAGAAATAAAAATTACAAAATCATGACTCACACAATTCATTTATCACATATATCTCTGTTCCTACGTTTAACTTGACACTAGTATTACAAAAATTCAAAATGGCGTCTTGAATTTCAACTTCAGTCCTGACTGATATCACCAAATAATTATATATACCCTTCATCTGTTCAGTTAAAACAACTTATTTTTGTTTATAATCTGTCAAATGTTTTCTTGTAGCGACATCTATGATTTCACAGAAGAACTATACTATATTTACTAATGGCCGAAACCAATAACCTATCTATCACATATCGGAGATAGTAAAACAAATGATACAATACAAAAATTATACATGTTTTCTGTTGTTTCATTTGTTTTTCAATCTCCGATATGTGATACATAGGTTATTGGTTTCGGCTGTATAAGATTAGAAATTTAAAGAAACTTGTTTCACCGCCCGTTCAACCGATTTTGACTTTTATTGCGTTAGTGACATGAGAAATGACGGCTGCAGATAATGTTGGTATTGTAACCACTGTTTTTGCTTATAATGTCATCCTTAGGTCTACGGAATGGAAGTCAAAATCGGTTGAACGGACAGCAACATAAGTTTCTTTTGTTTTCTAATCTTATAGTAAATAGAGTATAATCCTGCATCGCGCAAGTAAAGTTCTTTGCGCGATTAGAACATATAAATCATGTATCGGGCAGTCGTCCAGACCGGACATAAGACCCATCTGTTTGGAGGATCCTCCCTTTTCAACGGAGGTATGTGGGACTTTACTCTCTGTTCTACACCCTTCCAAACTGGTTACTGGAAGTCGATCCCAACTAGCTTGGAATCGACTTCCAGTCTATCCAGATGAGGCTAAATACCCGTGTTTTACTTAGAGCGACTGCCTATCAGACCTCCACAACCCAGTAACTGGGTAACATAATACTGGTAGTCAGAAAAACAGGTTTCTTTCTACCCAGCAATTTAGCAAGCTAAAAATCCTATGTACTAATATAATTTAGTATTGTTTTATATGAAGTTGCAGCTCTATGTAATATGGTATGTATAGCATGATACAACCAGTAAATGAAATTAGTTGTTTTAACCTATTTAATGAAATACTGTTGATACAAATGAAATTGATAATACAATCAGTGTACAGAAAGGTTTTTTGAAGTAATGTCTTAGTTTAAAAGGTGTATAGGAAGCGTAATAGCGCATTTACATTAGTCGGTTAGACCGTATTCGGCTGCAGGCCGTATTCGGTCACCGACTAGTAATATAAACAGGTCCAAACCCGAAATACGCCCAAACGAATACCTGTTTATATTGCCCGTTGTCGGGCTCGACCGAATACGGTCAAACGAATACCTGTTTATAAATAGTCGGTGAGCGAATACGGCCTGCAGCCGAATACGGACTAACCGACTAATGTAAATGCGCCATAAGTTATTTTGCCCCCAAAAGTATCAATCAAGGCTGGTCCTAATTTTTAAGAGCAATTTCTTCTATGTTTTCGTTAAGAATCCATGACATCATCATCACCATCATCATCATCTATGACATCACCTATGAACTACGAATCCTGCATTGCGCAATCAAAGTTCTCCGCGCGATTGGAATAGATACAACAGCCAACAACAACTGCTAGTATGATTTAGTAAAGGTACCAAAACAAAAATCACGAATTTAATATAATTTTGTTTTCAAACATTTTGTCAGAGTCTGACACTCCCGCCCTCCCGCTCCGCTCAAGAGCAGGAGAAGTCATTCTGAAGAATTTTCAAATTAAAAAAGTTTTCAAAGTATTTCTTCTAATTGCGTATCCACCTTTTAAACATAGACATTGCTTTTCAACACCGCGCCGTATTTCATTTGTATCAACGCGAATTGTACTGCAAACAAAATTACAAAGACACAAGAATTCCACAAATTATGTATTGTATTGTTTTTCCCTCAAAACCATAAACTATTGTTTTATTTCTATAAATTTTAGTTCTTTTTTGTGAAAACTCCAATGTAATTTGAAAGAAAGAGTCGAAATGAAGATCAATTTTGACTTGATTCATACAAAATTTCGCTGTTTGAAAAAAAATCAAGAACATTTTCAAAATATTTGCCATTCAAAATTGATCTTTATGTCGTATGTGATACGTTCGTGTTTACATCTGGCGTCGATTTTGGAGTTAAGTATATAGTAATACTATTTATATACTGTTGGATTAAGTAATAGTGAAAAATTATTTAAAAAAATTGAAAAATTGTTTTACTGTGTTTCATTTTTTCTTCGTCATCCGAAATCCGATATATCGCTACATCGCTAAATAAAAAGAACTCATCATCTGCCTAGCCTTTTCCCAACTATATTGGGCTCGGCTTCCAGTCAAGCTGGATTTAGCTGAATACCAGTATTTTACGAGGAGCGGCTGCCTACCAGACCTCCAAAACCAATAAATGCGGTAACACGGTACTTCATGGCAAGACTGGTGTCAGATTTAGGGTCCTTTCACACAGACCGGCTCGGAGAGGAGAGCAGACTTTTTATCACGTTGAAAACAGAGCTTTAAGTATTTGTAGTAAGGTTCATTTTTGCATGTGCACTGTTTTGTCATAAAGAATGCTTGAACGTGCAGTGCACATGCAAAAATAAACCTTACTACAAATACTTAACCCCTAAATGCATCTTGTGCCAAAAACGGCACAATAAATTAAAGTTCAAATAACCCGCCAAACATGAAACTGTCATGTTATTAGCTGTTATATTTTTAATCTGTCATCTATAAAAAAAAAACGAGAATATCAGCCTTTAGTCTGCATTACCAGTATATTATTATATTTATTCCAGTATATTATATTATCTGTGGAATCATGACAGAGGTTTGAGTACTTAGCGCCAAGCGAAGTTACCGAAGTTCAATTCAAAAAATCCAAGTCCGTTTATTATATTCTCTCGAGTAAAAATAATATTTTAGCAGGTAAGTTCATCCAAAATATGTGCTTATTATTATTTTACTTCACATTTCAATCATTGACTCGTAAAAACACCAAAGTATCTTTGTGCCGAAAACGACCCTTCATGCATTTTTAGTACAATTTTTTCCCGCTAAGTGCTTACCTGTTCTAACACGTTTCAAAAGATTTTCCGTGGGATCTGGAGGCAACAGTCCTTGCACGCATGCACGATTTGCGCGTGGAGATGCAACGCCGGGGCGAAACTCCGCTGCCACGACAAGTCGCGGCATGGCGGACAGAGTTCCGGCGGGATCTCAGGGTGGCCTGGCACGCCGTCATTGAGGCGGTAAGTCCCCCTTTGAGGAGTGGCTGGAAACAGGTCACGGCGTCCTCTCGTTCTGTATGACGCAGGTCCTCACCGGACACGGTAAGTTCGGGAGGTTTCTGCATCGGATCAAGCAGGAGAGGACGCCCGGGTGTCGCCACTGTGTGGACCGCGCGGAGGACACGGTGGAGGTGTGCCCCGCTTGGGCGGAGCACCGCCGTGTCCTTGTGGAGGCTATCGGAGGTGGCGACCTCTCGCGCCGGGCCCTGGTTCAGGCCATAGTCCGGAGCGAGTAGGGGTGGCATGCGGTCGCCTCCTTCTGCGAAGCAGTAATGCTCGTGAAGGAGGCTGCTGACTGCGACCGCGTGAGACAACGGTCCTCACGCCGCCGCCGCCGAGATCCCGATCCCGATTTCTGACCACCGTAGGCGCGGGCTCGCGGACGGCGAACACTGGGTAGCTCGCCGTCCGGCAGTCTGGAAATAATCTAGACCGAGCCCAGTCGTCAACGGCGCGTTCTGTTCCACGCGCGCCTCAAGGAGATGTCAGCAAACTGTAGGGGCCCGGCAGGGCCGAAGCCTCTGGGGAACACGTGGTATTCCGAAAGGTTGACACCGAGTCCCCCCCAGATCATAGGCAACGAAGGAACGGGGTAGGGGTTTAGTCAGTAAGAGTCTGACAAGCCCTCCCGCTCCGCCCAAGAGCGGGAGAAGTCATTCTGATGATTACCCCTACCAGAAAAACAAAATCTATGCCTAGGGGTCGACCACGTTCTACATCATCTGCAGAAGCTGGCCCGCCTCCCAAGATACGGAAAAGAAAACCCTGTCAAGTTTTACCCCCAAATGACGTTATACTCGATGGCTTGGGCCATGAACAAGTAAGAACACCTAATAGGATGAGATGTATGTTTCCAATCTGCAATTTGAAGACTGAAGTAATGTGTGCGAAATGTAAAATTCATTTATGCGCAAAAAAAAACAAAGACTGCTTCAATGACCTACACAAAAAAAAAAAAACATTAATGCATGTAGTGCCGAAAACGGCACATGTTGATTTTTGCTAAATATATAGGGTCTGGTGTCTCACATTGAACCAGGCAGCTACATTGAACCACCGCCGAAACTCGAAAATGCGACATTGCCAAACCGCACTAATATGAGTGAAAGAGAGGTATTTACGTTCCATTCCTGCCCACTTGTTTGCGTGGCGATCGCGTGCAAAGTGGTTGTGTGAGGAGTATTCGAAAGCAAACTGACTCAAAAAGTAAATATTTTTTGCCAATTTCATTCTTTTTTAGCTTTTTTCGTTTAAATAATATCAATTTATTTATATGTACACTGTTTTCTACGGTTATTTAGCAATTAAAAGCGCTATAATTCGTGGTTTTAAGAGATTGATTTGCCGGTAAAATTTTGAGTTTAGTGATCAAAACGTGGTGTGTCTCACATTGAACCACCTGAGGGTGTTACACATTGAACCACGGTTTATTGTGTACACCCCAGTCGTTAAAGGAGTGTTTTTTACAATTATTTTAATTTAATTTTAATCTATACTAATATTATAAAGAGGTAAAATTTGTAAGTGTGTAAGTTTGTATGTAGGGGGTAATCTCTGGAACTACTGGTCCGATTTGAATGAAATTTGGTACAGGTATAGCCTAGGACCCGAGAAAGGACATAGGATAGTTTTTATCCCGGAAATCCCCCGGGAACGGGAACTATTACTTCACGCGGACGAAGTCGCGGGCAAAAGCTAGTTTGTTATATTATGGAAGGTACTTTTGTTTTCATAATTAAAAACTGTTACTTTTGTTTTTATTATTAAAATATGATAAGAATTTGACTGAAAAGGTTTTGTGATGTATAAAACTTAGACTCTCGGTTTAATTGCATATGATTTAAAGTGATTTTTATAAATATAAGGCTGATTTTTATTATTACTGTTTATTATTATTATTATTATTACAAAGTATTTGCTTTATAAATTGAACTAGAAGACATCGTTAATAAGGTGTCTCAATGTGGACGATACCCTGGTTAAATGTGTACCACCTGAACCAAAAATCATTTTTCACAAAAACCTGTTTTACACCGAAACTAAAAGGAATATGAGAAATTAATGTTTTACAAAATTGAAGCTGAATAAATATGCTACATATACACAAAAAATTAAAGGCATTGATTGAACATCCAGCCCACTATGAGACTTTGTTTACCTGGTTCAATGTGGGACAACTTACCATACATAAAAAATTAAATCTGATTTTTTTTTATCGAACCTAATCACAATATTCTATAAAAAACATATTTTTTCAAATTAAAATAAAAGGTCATGCGTTTAAGGGTTAGAGCTCTGTTTTCAGCGTGATAAAAAATCTGCTCTCCTCTCCGAGCCGGTCTGTGTGAAAGGACCCTTACTGGCTTCTGACTATCCGTAACGACTGCCAAAGATCTACAAATGACAGTCGGGACCTACGGCTTAACGTGGTATCCGAGGCACGGAGGAAACTCGGTATGTTAAGATGGTCACCCATCCACAGATCAACCTGGGCGAGCGTTGCTTAACCTTGAAGATCGACCCGTGCGGCTGTTATTATCTAGCCACGAGCTCCGCTAACAGTAGCTACTTTACTAAAATGACGTTACGTGGATTGTCACAACAAAAAAGAACTGGCATCATTATTATTGCAAGTTTGACATTTGCCGGTGTCACTTTAGTCTCAGGGATTAAAAATCAAACTTTATATTTAGCGATGCAGAAATGTATTGGATTTTGGATAATATAGACCCTTATCGATATTTGTATATGGTAAGTTGTCTCACATTGAACCAGGTAAATTTCAAAGTCTCATAGTAGGCTGGATTTTTAAAAGATTGATCATTTTAATTGATTTCATGATAGATTTTTCAGTGCCATCTAGAGAGAATAAAGCCATGCTTGAGCCTGCAGTTTTCATACTAAATTTAAATTCTAGTTGATTGGATAGGTACCTACAACTGGGAATTTTTGTGTTTGTGAACGCAATCACGGTACAGGAGTAATTCCTAGTTTAAAAAAAGTAAATCAGTAAAAAAAATCTTTTGCACTTGCTTTTTTTTATTTATTATTTCTTTAAAAACTTACAGCTAATACAAACCTACATGTTTACTTATTTTAATAAAAATAAATACCAATCACACGTTTTCATTTTTGCCACAAATGAATTACAATATGCCAGGAATCAGATACTTAAAAAAAACATGCAATAAAGAGATCAAAAGAGGCAGAAAGTTGTCTTTCATTATTATCACGAGGTTTCAAAGTTATATAAAAAAAACCTATCAAAATAAAAAAATCAAATAGAGTGCGTCTAACGAAAGCGCGACCTGGAGTTTTTTTTTAAATTTAATTGGCAAAATTATTCAGCCGCAATTGTAGGAAATAAAAAAAATTGTGAAGTGTCAAGACATGATTTTCCTACTAGTTAGTAATAACACATACTTACATTTTTTTTGGATTTAACCTCTGTTTCTCAGGTCGCGCTTTCATTAGTCGGACTATAGTAGATTATGTGACTAAGGGATAAAGCAGTGTCTTTAAGTCGAAGGCAGCATATTGAATTCCGAACGAAACGAAGGTTGCAAAGTTTTAATCCCGAACGTTAGTGAGGGATTTATATAATTAACTCCCGAGCATTGCCGTAATTTCGTCGTAAATGTAATTGTTAAGATTAACTTGTAAATAATACTCTACATATATTTTTAAAATTTATAGTTTGTTTTAGTAAATTGACTTTTAATTATCTCACAGATGGTGTAAAAAGTAGAGTATCCAACACGGGGATAAAGCTGTCTTTGTGTTTGGCGATTTCAATTCCTCACTTCATTCAGGTTTCTCTATAAACTCCCTCGTAATGCTCGGGAGTTAATTATATAAATCCAGCTAAACTTAGCAACCGTCCTTTCATTCGGAATATAACAAGCCCCCTGCGACTTAACCTATCACATACCCACAAAACGAGACACAATAGTAAAACAATAACAGCGCGGTCTCATAGGACCGGTCGGGGATTCATGAACTAAAAACACTGCTTTAGTCACATAATCTACTACACTTATGAAACGTCAGAAGCTAGTTCACAGTTCCAATTGGTCTCGAACTAAACAAAGAATTTGTTACTAAAGTCTGTTTTTTGATCCCTGAGACAAAATTGACACAGGCAAATGTCAAACTTACAATAGTAATAATGATCTTTTGTGTCGTGACAAGTGTGACAACCCACGTAATGTCATTTTAGTCTCAGAGATTAAAAGACGGTCTTTAACCTATCAATACCCGCGAAACGAGACACAATAGTAAGACAATAACAGCGCGGTCCTATAAGACCGGTCGGGGATTCATGAATTAATTACTCAGGTACCTGCGAAACGAGACACAATAGTAAAACAATAACAGCGCGGTCTCATAGGACCGGTTGGGGATTCAAACGTTAAGTGCGATTTTGTTTACGATTTTCGTGATTTTGTTGCTCGGGAACGGTCCGGTCAGTCTTCGAAGTTAACCTGGAAGGAAAAAGATAACTTTATTATTTTCTAGACACATAGTATCACCGAACGGTTTTTTATTGTTGACAGAAAACTTATCGCTTGACCACTATCTCACCTGATGGAAAGCGAAGATGTGGTCGACGATGGAACGCGCTTACCTAGAAGTAACCTATTCACTCTTGATTTAAAGATCCCCAGGAAACAGATTCTGATAAGGAATTACACTCCTTAGTTGTACGCACAGTGAATGTGTTCCCAAAACGTTTTGTGCGTAAAGGTTGCAGACTTTGCAGAGTACATTCACATGTTGGTCACAAATATCTAGTCGTTTAATGTCGACTAAGGCCAATGGGTCGATATTGGCCTTTAGTAGCTCACAGTAATTTTTGTGGCCGGTAATGGACTATTGTGGCCTAAAGTGGCTGTCAACGGCCTTTAGTGACTAACCATAAATATTCTCGACTGTCTTTTAGGGTTACGGAACTCTAAGGTAAAATGGGGATCGTCTGTCCGTCTGCCGCCAGGCTGAATCTCTCGAACGTGATAGCTAGACAGTCGAAATTTTCACAGACGATGTATTTCTGTTGCCGCTATAACAACAAATACTTAATGAAAAACCAGAATAAAGTGAAGATTTAAGTGCGGTTCCTGTTTTTTATTGACGCTTGAAATATTCACAGAATAGTGAGATATACTCGTATATTCACTTTAAAAATAAATAATGACGGTGTTCAAGTAGGACTCCATACAACAAACGTATTTTTTTTCTTGGTTTTTAGGGTTCCGTACCTCAAAAGGAAAAAACAGAACCCTTATAGGATCACTTTGTTGTCTGTCTGTCTGTCCGTCCGTCTGTCAAGACCCTTTTTCTCAGGAACGCGTGGAGGTATGAAGCTGAAATTTATATCAATTACTCAGATCTACTGTCCCTTGAAGCTGTGATAAAATCAAACTTCTAAGCCAACGCAATCAAAAGATACAGCCGTTTATGCCGCAAATGTTCGACACTTGCAAGGGAATCAAAACCTACAGGGTGCTTCCCGTGAACTCAGAATCTTGAAATTTGGTACGAAGCAACGTCTTATAGCATAGATAAAGGAAAAATTACGAAAACCATAAATTTTTAGTTACATCACATAATATATATTTTTTTAATAATTTTAAACTTACTACCCATTTCCTCATAAACTCAAATACTCAGGTCTATAATACCTTTAAGCTGTAACAAAATCAAACTTCTATGTCAACGCAATCAAAAGAAACAGCAATTTAAGCTGCATATTTTGAAACTCGCAAGTACTCGCAAGGGAATCAAAACCTAAAGGGTACTTCCAATCGACCTAGAATCTTGAAATTTGGCACGAAGCTAGGTATTATAGCACTAACATAGGGAAAAGTCTGAAAACTGAAAATTTTTAGTCACGTCACCAGAAAAAAAAAGGAAAAGTCTTCAAGACTCGATTCGAGAATGAACTGTTTTCATAGGTCAGTTGGTACGGAACCCTCAGTGCGCGACTCCGACTCGCACTTGCCCTGTTTTTTTTTTCCGGACGATGCAGAACTTTCTGCTCGCCTATTTCCTCCGCTTTTTTCTTCCCTTACCTGTTGGGCCGGTGGCGGTGGGTCCTGCGCGCCGGGCGGTGCGTCTGCAGGATCTTGTGCCAGCTCTCTGCGTCGGCGGCGGGTGCTCCGGTGGGGGCCTCCGCTGTGCTGGTGGGGTCTCTGGTCACGTAGTGCGACAGGAAGATCCCGGTGCTGGGGAGGGAAACGTTGAATTCATGTCATAAAGGTTATCTAGCACACTAATCAGTTACGCGTCGGAATCGGAATTCAATCTCAATTGTTTTAGTGTATCTTGGCTTTCGTAACATTAATTATTTCAAGTGCAGGTTAAAAATAAGTGCCTTGCAAAACGCAAAATAATTCCAACTCTCTTTTTCCCATGCATGTGCACGACACAGTTGACTATTGTTTACTCTGTGTGCTTCACTTCGCCTTACGAACCGCGCTTATAATCTTATAGTGCTTATTCTTCGATTGAAAACCGAAGAATAAAAAGGGTAGGTACTAACTACTGGACCAAAAGGTTAGGTCAATCAGATACATTTATCTTGTATTACCTGTTGGCAAGCCGGCCGGTCCACCAGTCGCCGTCGCGTTTGATGACTTGTATCCTGTCGCCGGTCGCGAACACCAGGTCCCCGGGCACCTGCGACTGGTACGGGTGCACCGCTATGCAGAAGTCACCGCCTATTGGGAAATAAGCATTGACTGCCATCAATTGTCCACGGTTCTAGACGTCGGGCTGCTATTTTAAAATGATCAGTGAGGAGCTCGTGGCTAGATAATAAAAGCCGTACAGGTCGATCTTCAAGGTTAAGCAACGCTTGCCTAGGTTGGTCTGTGGATGGGTGACCATCTTAACATAACGAGTTTCCTCCGTGCCTCGGAAAGCACGTTATGCCGTTGGTCCCGGCTGTCATTTGGAGATCTTTGGCAGTCGTTACGGATAGTCAGAAGCCAGTAGGTAAATCTGACTCCAGTCTAGACATGAAGTACCGTGTTTCCCCAGATAATGGGTTGTGGAGGTCTGGTAGGCAGCCGCTCCTCGTAAAATACTGGTATTCAGCTAAATCCGGCTTGACTGGAAGCCGACCCCAATATAGTTGGGAAAAGGCTAGGTAGATGATGATTCGGGATGCTGTTTGATTGCATCCAGTGGCCATTAGTTGTCATCAGTAAATGATAAATGATATTTATTTTGCAAATAGGTTTCACGAAACACTTTTACACGTAATTTTTTTTTGTCATAATTATTAATCTAGATGAGGCCGGTGTTTCCTAACTGACTATCCTGAGAAGAAACACCGAAACAAACTCAGGGTCACAGTCTCTTTTAAAAAAAATATCCGTACAAAATGTATTGGTCAAATCATATGAGAACTATGCTGGTTTTTTAATGGCCTGTGGTCGATAAAAATAGCCGTTAATGGACAATATTGGATGACAATGGCCAATAGTGGACGATACTGGAACTGAAATTGCACAGTGGCTGGTAGTGGTTGGCAGTGGTCCACATTGGCCAATACTCGCTGACAATGGCCAACACTTGCATTGTCTGTAGAAAACAACTTTGTTTATAGAACTCACCAATAGTAGTCCTAGCTGCAAGCACGGGGTCGCTGACCTCTGCGGAGGCGGCGGGCGCGGGGGCGTTGATGTCTCTCACGTAGGACTCGGGGAACCAGCCGGTCTGACCTGAGAAGAGAAAGAAAGAAAGAATAGAATAGAATAGAAAATATTTTATTCGAGACAGACACAGCACAACGATTACGTTGAATAAAATATTTTCCGTTTAATAAATATTTCCCGAATAAAACACAAAGTAAAAAAGAAAAGACGAGGTGTAAATCACATAGGCTCTAAATAAACTAGTGCGCCTCACCATCAACGATTACTTCACTGCTTACCATCAGGCACATAAAAACTATGATTTAGAAAAGGTTATTCTTCTTCTTCTTTTCGATTCGATGATAAACTGTTTGAGCCCAGTAGGTGGCTACAGACTTTCTACTAATTTCCTTATCATTTTCTAACTAAGTAGGTAGTCCTAGTAGTGGTATACTGGTATTGCTGTAAGAAAACCCAAATGTGAGTTAAGCTCGCATGTGTACATTATCTGTCTTATTTTTTTTGTGTAAATTTAGTGTACCATAAAGAATATCAACAAAGATCTTCAATGCCTTTCAAGGTCTTTTCAATGCGCATAACTCACACTGATCATACTTTGGTTTTGTACATAATTCAGTCAAATAATATAACGAGAAGGTTTACCTTTAGCCGTCAGCCATTTCCACCCGGGTTCTTTAAAAGTTGCTGGCGCGTCGCTAGCCTATAAAAAAATTATAATTGTTGAATTCAGACCAGAGGCCCTACCACGAGCTTTTAACGCTGTTTATGTGTGTGTGTGTGTGGTGTGTGTTTTAGTGTGTGGGTGAATGTGTGGAGTGTGTGTGGTGTGTTCGTGAGTGTGTGGAGTGTGTGTGGTGTGTGGGTGAATGTGTGGAGTGTGTGTGGTGTGTTCGTGAGTGTGTGGAGTGTGTGTGGTGTGTGGAGTGTGTGTGGTGTGTGGAGTGTGTGTGGTGTGTGGGTGAATGTGTGGAGTGTGTGTGGTGTGTTCGTGAGTGTGTGGAGTGTGTGTGGTGTGTGGGTGAATGTGTGGTGTGTGGGTGAATGTGTGGAGTGTGTGTAGTGTGTGTTCGTGAGTGTGTGGAGTGTGTGTGGTGTGTGGGTGAATGTGTGGAGTGTGTGTGGTGTGTTCGTGAATGTGTGGAGTGTGTGTGGTGTGTGGGTGAATGTGTGGTGTGTGGGTGAATGTGTGGAGTGTGTGTGGTGTGTTCGTGAGTGTGTGGAGTGTGTGTGGTGTGTGGGTGAATGTGTGGTGTGTGGGTGAATGTGTGGAGTGTGTGTGGAGTGTGTGTGGTGTGTGGGTGAATGTGTGGTGTGTGTGTGGTGTGTGGGTGAATGTGTGGAGTGTGTGTGGTGTGTGGGTGAATGTGTGGAGTGTGTGTGGTGTGTTCGTGAGTGTGTGGAGTGCGTGTGGTGTGTTCGTGAGTGTGTGGAGTGTGTGTGGTGTGTGGGTGAGTGTGTGGAGTGTGTGTGGTGTGTTCGTGAATGTGTGGAGTGTGTGTGGTGTGTGGGTGAATGTGTGGAGTGTGTGTGGTGTGTTCGTGAGTGTGTGGAGTGTGTGTGGTGTGTGGGTAAATGTGTGGAGTGTGTGTGGTGTGTGGATGAATGTGTGGAGTGTGTGTGGTGTGTTCGTGAGTGTGTGGAGTGTGTGTGGTGTGTGGGTGAATGTGTGGAGTGTGTGTGTTGTGTGTGTGAGTGTGTGTTGTATGTGTGAGTGTGTGTGTGTGTGTTTGTTGTGAGTGTGTAAATTTTATGTGAATGTCTATCTTCTAGTGCTATATAACTCATCACCAAGTCTCCGGGCTGCAAGCTGAGCTCGTCATCAAAACGCGCCTTGAACTCGCGCACGCAGCGCCATATGTGAGCAGTGGTCGTAGTGGTGGTGGGGTCTTCGGGCGCTGTGAAGGAACATCATATTTATAATAGTACCTACTTTTTAGGGTTCCGTAGCCAATTGGCAAAAACAGAACCCTTTCGCCAACCAACAGTTTCGCCATGTCTGTCCGTCCGTCCTCGCTTAATCTCTGTGACCGTTAGTACTAGAAAGCTGAAATTAGGTACCAATATGTATGTCAATCACACCGACAAAGTGCAAAAATAAAAATTGGAAAATAGTACATTACGATATTAGTGCGTAATGATGGTTATAACATGCGAGGAGGAATTTCAGCCCGAGCCGAAGGCGAGGGCGTAACTGAGCCGAGCATGTTATAACCAATACGCACGTATATCGTACGACGTTTTTTAACACATATGCGAGGAAACAGAAAAAAAAACATTTAACCTCATTATTTGTTGTGTTTTTGTTTTTAGTTATTATTTATTGTGTGAGGAACATCTTAGTGTTTAGCGCCAAAGAAATCGAACGCAAATATTGTTTGGAAAATGACAAAATGACAAAAATTACAAAAAATGACGAAAATGACTGAAATGACAAAGAGTGACAAAAAATGACAAAAACTGACAAAAAATGACAGAAAATCACAACAAATCACAAAAAATAACAAAAAGTGACATAAAGTGACAAAAAGTGACAAGAAATGACCAAAAATGACAGAGAATCTCAACAAATTACAAAAAATGACAAAAAGTGTCAAAAATGACAAAAAATGACAAAAATAAAAAAAAATGACAAAAAATCACAAAAGTTGACAAAAAATCACAAAAAGTGCCAAAAAATGACTGAAATGACAATAAATTACAAAAAATTACAAAAAATTACAAAAAGTAACAAAAGATGACAAAAATGACAATAAATAACAAAAAGTGACAAAAATGACAAAAGATGACAAAAAGTATCAAGAAATGACAAAAGCTGACAAAAAATCACAAAAGTTGACAAAAAATTACAAAAAGTGACAAAAATGACTAAAAACCACACATGACAATAAATAACAAAAAGTGACAAAAGATGACAAAAGTATCAAAAACAAACCCGAATCGCGACGTAACCCACGCCGGACAAACGTGCCCGAATACAAACGTCTCCTAGCATCTCTTCTAGATAGGGAGCAAATAAACACACACAACACCCACATATCTGACCCCGATCAATTGAACAACATGATTAAACGACTCACGCATAACATAACTGAAGCATATCACACCCACTGTAAACTGAGACCTCCGAACACCAAAAATAAGGGGAACCCCTGGTGGAACTTGGAACTCAGTAAACTTAGGCCCACCCTACGAAAACAGTTCAACAGAGCCAAGAACACCAGAACCCCAGAAGACTGGGACCGATACAAAGAAACACAATATGCTTACAAGAAAGAAATCAGAACCGCCAAGAACAATGCCTGGCGCAATTTCTGTGACAATATAGAATCAAACAATGAAGCCGCACGAGTAAGGAAGATTCTAGCAAAAGACCAGGATCGTACCCTCGGCGCGCTGAAAAAACCAGATAACAGTTACACAAAAACAGACACCGAGACCAGCAACCTTTTACTGAAGACACACTTCCCAGACTGCAACCTGCTCGAGAACAGGACGTGGGAAAACGAACCAGTTTCCACACCCACAGACCTAGACTGGTCTGGAGCACAAAAAATAATAACTGAAGACCGCATACTCTGGGCAATCAGAACTTTCCAGCCCTATAAGTCCCCAGGTCTGGATGGAATTTTCCCCGCCCTACTCCAATGGGGAGACAACACCCTGTTACCATGGCTGCTGGCAATATACCGAGCATGTATAGCACTTAAATATGTACCACTTGCATGGCGCGAGGTGAAGGTAATCTTCATCCCCAAACCGGGCAAGACCGACTACACACAACCTAAAGCATACAGACCCATAAGTCTAACATCCTTCCTGTTGAAGACCTTGGAAAGGCTTTGTGATAGACACATCCGCGATGGTCCCCTCCTAAAGATACCACTCCACAAGCAGCAACACGCCTACTCCACCGGCAAATCAACTGAATCCGCACTACACGAAGTGGTGTCCAAAATAGAATGCGCAATACACCACAAATGCTCCTCGCTAGTCGCCTTCATCGACATAGAGGGCGCTTTTGACAAAACAATGTTCCAAAGTATCAGTGCAGCCCTTGAGAAGCATGACGTCGACCCGACCTTAAGTGGCTGGATCACGAACATGCTCAAACTAAGGGCAGTGCAAGTCACCGTAAATAACACAACAAGGGCCACCGTAGCAAAGGGCTGTCCCCAAGGGGGCGTCCTCTCACCGCTGCTATGGAACTTAGTCGCAGACAGCCTCATAAAAAAACTAAACGACAAAGGATACTTTACCGTGGGGTACGCCGACGACATAACCATAATAGTCAACGGCACTCACGAAAACACCTTATGCAACCTTATGGGCCAGGCCCTGAAAATAGTAGAGGATTGGTGTAGAGATTACCAACTCACCGTCAACCCCACGAAAACAGAACTAGTACTTTTCACAAAAAAAAGGAAACTACCTGCACTCAAACTACCACGTTTCTTCGGAACTACCCTAAGCCTTTCAACTGAAGCCAAGTACCTGGGCATCTACTTGGACAAGCAGTTAAACTGGGCAAAACACATGGACCACATAATCAAAAAAGCCAGCATATCCATGTGGCAATGCAGACGCATGCTGGGACGCAGCTGGGGCATTAGCCCCAAAGTCACCCACTGGCTATACACCACAGTCATCAGACCAATCATCACGTACGGCTGCTTAGTTTGGTGGCCCAGAACGGACTTAAGTACAGCCCAAAAAGACATGGAAAAATTCCAACGACTCGCCTGCATAGCAATAACTAGCAGCATGAGAACGACACCCATAGCCGCCCTACAAACAATGATAGGACTGCCTCCGCTCCATCTCATGGTAAGAGAAGAAGCGACCATGGCAAGTCTCAGACTAAAGCAAGCAGGCACACTGAAAACTGACTGCCGAATAAAGCATGCAAGCATCCTTGAGGACGCTGTAAAAAGACAGCCCATGATGTTGGCCCCAAATGACAGAGACTTCCAAAAACATTATAGCATCCAACTCATAGAAGAATCGCATGACTACTCAGGCCCGAAGGAACTGAGAATATACACGGACGGCTCAAAGACAAATACCGGAACAGGAGTCGGAGTCTACTCCGACGACCTGAATATCAAGATATCCAGACCGCTAGGCACACTAAACTCTGTCTACCAAGCAGAGTGCATTGGCATCACCCTCGCAGCCCACGCTATAGTAGCCAGAGGAGTCAGAGAAAGTCATATCCGCATAATCTCTGACAGTGCCTCAGTACTACAATCGCTAGGAAAAACTGAAATAACCTCGAAACTCATACAAGAGTGTCATATTGCACTGGAACGCGCCACGGTGCCATACAACAACACCGTGACGCTACAATGGATAAAGGGACACAGTGGCTCACTGGGCAATGACGCGGCTGATGAATTAGCGAGACAGGGATCTGGGGCGGTGGTCTTCGGGCCCGAACCCATCGTGCCGATCCCCTTGAAATGACAAAAGGTGACAAAAAATCACAAAAGTTGACAAAAAATTACAAAAAGTGACAAAAATGACTAAAAACCACACATGACAAATGATAAACAAATCGCCGCGCGAAATGGCAAATAATGCTGTTATGGAATTTGTATGGACTATAACTTACTTTGGTAACACACGCGTTTTTTATGACCCGCTTTGCATATTTAAAACCGGTGGAATTACATCAGCTTTACGAGCAACTGTGTTAAAAATATGTTTTATTAGGGTAGCCCCCCTACATGTGAAGTAAAAAGTATTTCTTTTTTAAATTTCAACCCTAACGTGTGATATATTGTTGGATAGGTATTCAAAAATGAATAGGGGTTTACTAAAATCATTTTTTGATAATATCAATAATTTCGGAAATAATCGCTCCAAAAGTAAAAAACAATGTGTCCCCCCCCCTCTAACTTTTGAAACATAAGTTTAGAAAATATGAAAAAAATCTGGAAAATAGAGCTTTATAAAGACTTTCTAGGAAAATTATTTTGAACTTGATAGGACGAACAGTTTTTGAAAAGTTGGGGACACTTATTGTGACGGACGGGAAACTACGGAACCCTACACTGAGCGTGGCCCGACACGCTCTTGGCCGGTTTTTTCTGTTCTGACGCTGCTATTATGGGCCAACCACGTTATTGAAAACAAAACTAACTACTAATTTTTATATTAATGTGATCGAAAATTGCCCACAATGTATATAACTTGCTTTATTTTTTAAGGTAGGGAATCACCTAATAAATCCTCGCACTCTGGGCGGATTGGGAGAGCGTGTCAGATTTCTACTGAATTAACCCACTCCTGTTTCTTCTTTAGCTTCGTTCAAGGGCCCTAGGGATCTCTTTCGCACAACCCACAGCCCCAATAGGAATACTAAGCGCCGTCGGTGACTTGGGCTCGATCCGGAGGAAGACCGGGCGGAATTTGGCTGACACTGCCTGTAGTGCTCATCAATTCAGTCTAAAGACGTCCACTGCTGGACATAGGCCTTCCCCAAGCGTCGCCACAACGAGCGGTCTTACATCCACGGACTGCGAGCACTGGGTAGCTCGCCGTCCGGCAGTCTGGTAATAATCTGGACCGAGCCTAGTTGTCAACGACGCGTTCTGTTCGACGCGCGCCTCAAGGAGATGTCAGCAAACTGTAAGGGCCCAGCAGAGCCGAAGCCTCTGGGGAACATGGGAAATCCGAGAGGTGTCCACCGTGTCCCCCAAATCGAAGGCAACGAAGGAACGGGGAGGGGTTTAGTCAGTAAGAGTCTGACACGCCCTCCCGCTCCGCCCAAGAGTGGGAGAAGTCATTCTGATGATTCCCCTACCATAAAAAAACCCTGAAGTGGTCAGTTTTATTTATTTACTAGCTTCCGCCCGCAGCTTCGCTCCCGTCAAATGATTACCCTACCTATCCTACGCTACCCGACCTATCCTACCTACCTTATACTACCCTACCCTATCTACCCTACTTTACCAACCTTTTGATTTTTTTAAAATTTTTATTAGAATATTTCTCGCCGTAAAAACCATCTTTGAACGAAAATTAAAATGTTTAAAAAAAAATAATTGGCCAAATCGGTCCAGGCGTTGTTGAGTTATGCGCTTACCAACACATTTTGCGATTCATTTTTATATTATAGATATAATAACGCACCAGTAGAGGTGAGGGTTCCTTCGGAATTGTTGTTCAGCTCAGGCTCGGGTGCGTCCGCGGCGACCGTGAACTTGATGAAGGCGATGGGAGCGTCCACGTCTTGCGCGAACGATGCGGGGAACCAGCCGGACTGGCCTGCAATGAGAATACTATGAGGTTAATTCATGAATCCCCGACCGGTCCTATGAGACCGCGCTGTTATTGTTTTACTATTGTGTCTCGTTTTGTGGGTATAAGATAGGTTAAGAGAAAAATAAAACAATAGGGGAATTTGTTGGAGAATTACATGGAATTTTTAAGATATTTGAGTTTATTGTGTTCGAGTTTCAGAGGTAGCAAATCGTCCCTTAGCTAACAACACCGCTTAACTCATATGTACCAACTTTATGGGAGACGAAAAAAACTGTGCGGTGTTCAGAAGCCAACTTTTTTCAAATTGCGGCTTCTGAGTGGCTAAAATCTATTCATGTGACTAACGGTTAGACGCATAATGAGCAACTCCATCTAAAGGCATTCAAATGTGAAAACCACCAATTTTCGGCTTGAACGGTGTTGTGAGCTAAGGGACGAAATAACAGATGATACACTATTAAATAGCTTGACGAAATGGTATTTAAAAAAATTATAATTCTTTTCAAAAATAGTCGAAAAACAACAAAATCACACATTTTACTGGCATTGGCAATCCTTGATTTTGAAAACAGAAAGCCTAATAATTGAATATTTTCTATCAGCCTTTGAATTTAGAATGCGCTAATCAGGATTTTAATTTTAAACTAGGAATAATTTTCTGGTAAGCTATACTCTATTTACTTTAGGAAAAGAAAACAAAAGAAACTTGTGTTACCGTCCGTTCATCCGATTTTGACTTCCATTCCGTAGACATAAGGATGACATTAAAAGCAAAAAAACTGGTTACAATACCAACTTTTTCTGCAGCCGTCATTTGTCATGTCACCAACGCAATAAAAGTCAAAATCGTAGTAGTCGTAGTTTTTTTTTTAATCTTTATTTATTTCGAGACTTTTACTTTACAAAGGTACGTCAGCGTCATCGTACCCTTAAAAAAATAACATCTACTTTTACACTTCTCTACCTATGTAGTAGTCGTAGTTGAACGGACGGTAAAACAAGTTTCTTTAAATTTCTTTTCTTATAGTAAATAGAATAATATGATAGGTTCTGACCGTGTGGCATAGAATATTCGCCGTCATTGAGGACTTCTATTGTTGACTGTCTCAAGACGAAGTCTGTCGATAGTTTATGAATAAATTGCTACTTTTTAGGGTTCCGTACCCAAAGAGGAAAACGAGACCTTATCCCTTAGACTCCGCTGTCCATCCTTTAGTCTGTCTGTCCATACTTTGGTTTTGAATAATAATATTAGTTAAGTATAATGTTTATATTAACTTACCTCTAGCCGTGAGCCACAACCAGCCGGGTTCCGCATCACGAGGCGGTGTGCCTCCATCACAAGCCTAGAAAACAGAACGACAATTACGGGACCCAGTAAAATATACTTATAAATAAAAAAAAATGAAATATGTTTGTAATGTCAAAATTAGGATAAGTACCTACTGTTTTTTATATTCTTGTTATGAATGTTTACAATAACAATATAAACGGAAACTGAATTAGTGCTATTTCTGCTGTTTTAGGTAATATTTCCTAATTTATTTCCAAACAGATTCTGTTGTAAGATAAAACTCCAAATTATTAAAATAACCAGAACCATTGGGAATTGGCGTGTATTTTTATCTACACTAATATTATAAAGAGGAAAACTTTGTTTGTTTGGTTGTAATGAAAAGGCTTAAAAACTACTGGACCGTTTTTAAAAATTCTTTCACCATACGAAAGCTGCATTATCCACGACTAACATAGCTAAATTTTATTTTGGAAAAAATAGGGTTCCGTAAGATATTTGGGATTTTCGGACACAAGGTGTAAAAAAACATTGTATACATATAATTTATATGGCAGAACAACGTTTACTGAGTCAATAAATGTGTGTGTCTTTTAGTACTAAATAACTCGTTACCAGTTCTCCGGGCTGTAGGCTGAGCTCGTCCGTAAAGCGCGCTCTGAACTCGCGCAGGCAGCGCCATCTAGGAGCACTGGTTGTAGGCACAGCTTCGGTTGCTGTAAATGTAAAGAAGCAAGTAGTAACGCGTGAAGCTATCAAGTTGAAATTAAAACTATAAACTCAAGTCCACAGTCCCTTAAAACTGTGCAAAAAATCTTTTTTGAAAAAATCTTTAAAACTTGATTCGAGAATTGAACTTTTTTCATGGATAAAACGAAGGTATCGAATTGAAATTAAAACCACATACTCAAGTCTACAGTCTCTTTAAACTGTGCAAAAAATCAAAGTTGTAAGTTGACGGGAAAAAAAGATACGCCCGTTTATGTTGCAAAAAACGTACATTTCGACACTGTCAAATGAATCAAAATTCATTGGGTACTTCCCGTTGACCTAGAATCTTGAAATTTGGTATCAAGCAAGGTATTATAGCACAAGTATTAGATATAAATCCAAAACTGCATATTGGTAGTTACGTCACAAAACACATCTTTGCGATTCGGAAAAATCTTCAAAACTCGGAACCATCTGTGCGCGAGTCCGAGTCGCACTTGGCTAGTTTTTAGGGTTCCGTGCCTCAAAAGGAAAAACGGAACCCTTATTTACGGAACCTTATCCGTCTATCTGTCTCTGTGTCTGTTTGTATTTCTGTGTGTCTTTTTTTTTATGTAACGTACCAGCAGAGTTGGCTGTTCCTCCCGAATTGTCGTTGATCTCTGCCTCAGGTCCTGCGGAGGCGGCGACCGCGTTGATATCCGCCAGGTGGGATCGCGGGAACCAGCCCGATCCACCTGGAATCACGAACTATGAGTTTGAAAAAGATATTCTTTATTTTTTATTGTACACAACATTTACAAAAATAAAATAGGACAATTGATGTACACAGGCGAGCTTAACCCACAATTAGGTTTTCTTACAGCAAACCTTAGGTAATTGGTAAAAAGAAATTTGTAAGTGAGGGTTTTGTAAGATATTGAGCAGAACTGTAGGAACTTGTCCTTAAGGTGGGCGCGACGTTAGAATTATCCATACAAACGTAATACCAAAATCATTTGCAATTTAAGTATATTTACACCATAATATGATGTTATTCAGATTCAGACAATAATTATCTAGGTTCCTACGTCGTCTTTTTGTTGAAAACCTTACCCCAAACGATATTTAAGCGAATTTAAATTTGCACATTTTCATCGCTAAAATGTCATGTTTTTATTTTGTTTTTTCTATATTATAAACAACAATATTTCAAAATATCTTTTTGTAGGAACACAGATATTATTATCAAGTTATAAATACTCGAAACAATATTGGAAATACATTAATATTTCATTCATCATTTTTGGTATTACTGAACCTCTCCCAAATTTCCAATAGTTTGTATTGCTATCACAGCAAGCAAATGTCAGTGTGCGGATGATGACTGTACTCCAGTCGGTGTGTCCGAGAATTGTTTATACTATCTGGATTGCTTCCATCAACCTCAAAAACGTATTTTATTTCGTCTCAACTCGAGATAGCGCGCGGTCTCCGCAGGCCTCTTAAGGACTTTTATAGCCTAGTTTAGACTCCAGATCTCCCACACATTATAATTTTTTCTATTTATTTATTGTGTAACTTAATATTATATGTATTTATGTGTAGGTATATATATCTAAGTATAATGTATGATATAGTTTACCTGCAGCCGTCAGATATATGAAGCCGGGATTTATAGCACCCGAAGGTGCTGGTACGTCGCTCGCCTAAAATAGCAAAAAACAAATCATTATACAATGGAATTTCAAAAACACAAAACTGAAGTATCTGTGATATTTAAATAACATATACCTATGAATATGTTTGATTATTATGAATGTTTAAAACAAATTTTTATCTATCTTTTTCTGGTCAATCTCAGTAAGAAAGTAACAGATACCTACCTAGCTAATGTTGTTAGAAAGAAAGGAAACCCATAATAAACAATAGTAGAAACTATAAATGTAGAAACTTAAGATTTAAAAACACCCGGGCAAGTGTGAGTCGGACTCGCGGACTGAGGGTTCCGTACCAACTTAGGTAGGTACCTATGAAAATAATTCTCGAATCGAGTCTTTTTCTTCTTCCTGCCCTTATCCCATATTACTTGAGGTCGGCGCAACACGTTTTCCTCTTCCACTCAGTCCTGTCGTCCGTCACACTATCACTAACTCCCTTTTCTTTCATATCAGTCCATACACAATCTATCCATCTTTTCTTTGGTCTCCCTCTCCCTCTCTATCCATTTTTTTCCATCCTTTCATTAATTCTCGAATCGAGTCTTGAAGATTTAAAAAAAAAAGTTCTTGTCTCGTAACTACAAATTTTCAGTTTTCAGACTTTTCTCTATATTAGTGCTATAATACCATGCTTCGCCCCAAATTTCAAGATTCTAGGTCAACGGGAAGTACCCTATGAATTTTGATTCCTTTGACAGTGTCGAAATGTACGTTTTTTGCAACATAAACGGGCGCATTTTTTTTATCCTTATCTTACAAGTTTGGTTTTTGCACAGCTTCAAGGGACCGCAGACCTAATTTTATGGTAATAATTTAACTGCACTAGCAAACGAATTAAAATTAAAATTCATGCTATATTTTTTTGTTTCTGTTTCAGCTTGGATACTAAGTCCTTTAAGCTATGTCTACTTATGAACAGTTAATTTGTTTGCCATTAGAATATGGACGCACATATCCTATTACGTTTGTAGTATTTGTCAGAAAATGTATCAAGTCAACCTTCTCGGTAAACTTCGCTGAAGTAGTCAACACTAGGTACAATAATATTCTCAGCTTCATTTTACCGAGATGCGACCGAGGTATCAATTTGTAAAATAATTATAATAGCCACTGTACTTCACTTGAAGAAATCCCGACTAAAACTCTTTTCATGCTATATCTTTTATGTAAGCGCAGATTAATTAAATACAATATTATAATTAGTACTTAGATAATTTTCTTTTCCTAAATAAATATTTTACATTCTTTAGGATCTAAGCAATATTATGATTGGCTGAAAATCCAAGAAGAAAACTAATATAAGCCATTAAAGTCGAAGAAAAAAAAATACTTTTTTCTCTTTAAATTAAATGGCTGATCTAATTTATTTTCAGTAATACAAGCCAGTAATTTATATTATTAAAGACCTAATGTAGCTGTTACGGTATTTTGTAGGACCTAAAACATTTAATCATGGCTGAAACCCTCCAAAAAATTTTCGATACCATTAGATCTAAAAAAAAGACAAATATTATATTTTTTTTATTTTTTTAAAGGGCTGACCTGTCAGTTTTTTGGCAATAGTTGCCAGGAAGCTTGCCAGCCATCGAGTGTCATTTTTAAAGACCCAAATCTGTAAAATTATTTAGGGAGTTTGATTGAAAACCTAAAACCTTCATGAAAAAGTTCCATCGAATTTCTTTTCTAAACTGTGTTATTATACCAGGATTTTTTTCTAAAATAATACCAGCAAGTATGATTGCCTGCTAAATATTTAAATTGGTTATAAATATATGGAATATGCATGAAAAAAATAATTGTCAACCAGTTTAACAATACAAAAATAGAATAAGAATTAACAGTGAAAACAATATCAAAACTGATAGAAAAGTAGATGAGATACAACTTTAAATAAATATATCTAGAGTGCGTCTAATGAAAGCGTGCAGTTTTTTAGGGTTCCGTAGCCAAATTGCAAAAAACAGAACCCTTACAGACTCGTCATGTCTGTCTGTCTGACTGTCCGTCCCTATGTCACAGTCACTTTTTTCCGAAACTATAAGGCCTATACTGCTGAAACTAGGTAAGCAGCTGTATTCTGTGAACCACATTGGAGATTTTCAAACAAACATAGAAAAAACAACAATTTTTTGCGGTTCCCCATACATACAACTAAAACTCAAAAAAATATTTTCATCGTACCCATACGTTTCTATGGATATGTCTTCAAAAATGATATTGAGGTTTCTAATATCATTATTTTCTACTTTTTTTAACTAAATAGTTTGCGCGAGAGACACTTCCAAAGAGGTAAAATATGTCCCCCCCCCTGTAACTTCTAAAATAGGAGAACGATAAAACTAAAACAATATATGATGTACATTAGCATGCAAACTTCCAACCAGAATTGGTTTGAACGAGATCTACTAAGTAGTTTTTTTTTAATACGTCATAAATCGTAAACCGCAATTAAGTTGGTACGGAACCCTCAGTGTGCGAGTCCGACTCGCACTTGCTCGGTTTTTTAAAAGTCGTAGAACAAAAGTTGTTGTTTACGATGATAGTAACATAGTCCTGAGAGGTTGGCAGTATTTTACAAATATACCTGTATAACTTCTTAGAGTGCGTCTAATAAAAGCGCGACCTGGAGCTTTTTTTTAAATTTAATTGGCAACATTATGCAGCCGCAATTGTAGGAAATAAAAAAAAAATTAGAAGTATCAAGACATGATTCTCCTACTAGTTAGTAATACCACATACATTTTTTTTGGATTTAACCTCTTCTTCTCAGGTCGCGCTTTCATTAGACGGAGTATAGGCGTATTACCGGTATTACTTTGTGTAATTTATTTCATCACCATTACTCTCAAAACGGTGAAGGAAAACATCGTGAGGAAACCGGCATGTCCTAGAACCAACCAAAAATTCGAAGACATGTGACATCCACCAATCCGCACTGGGCCCGTGTGTTGGATTACAGCCCATTCCCTCTCCTAGAGAGGAGGCCTGAGTCCCAGCAGTGGGAACGTTATAAGGCCGATAATGGTAAAGCTAACTTTAGATTTGTTTTGCACAACAAATTTAGATTTCAAAAATTAAGTAATTTAGGTTTTGTTTTAATATTTAATCTTATTGTGTTTTTTTTTCTGTTATTTTATTATTAATAGCTGTTAAAGCGTATAATTCAGTGCATGTTGTGCTCTTCTTTAATTCATGAATCCCCGACCGGTCTCATTGGACCGCGTTGTTATTGTTTTACTATTGTGTCTCGTTTCGCGGGTATTGATAGGTTAAGTGATGGGGCACTTAGATTTAAGGCAAAATTGTATTTCTTTACATTGAATAGTGTACTCATTGTTGAAGAGCCAAATAAATAAATAAAAAAACTTCTTACCAAGTCTCCTGGCTGTAGGCTGAGCTCGTCCGCAATGCGCGCCGTAAACTCAAACATGCAGCGCCATCTAGGAGCGCCCGTAGTAGACTCAGCTTCGGTCACTGTGAAAGAGCATTTTACAAGTATTTATTACAATATGCCAAGGCCAAAAGGTAAATCATCATCATCTACCTAGCCTTTTCCCAACTATATTGGGGTCGGCTTCCAGTCAAGCCGGATTTATCTGAATACCAGTATTTTACGAGGAGCGGCTGCCTACCAGACCTCCACAACCCATAACTGGGATAACACGTTAGTTCATGGCAAAAAGCTATAACTGACTGGCATTGGCCAGTATTAGCTGATGATGGTCGATAGTGGCTGTCAAAGACCCAAATTTTGCTAAAATTGGCTGAAAATAGCCTACTAAGAAAAAAGAAAGAAAATGAATTTATTTGTGCCAAACATGGCGCATAACATGAAAATAAACAAAAACAATACAAAAAGAGTTTGGGAAGATATGCTTATTATAACTTACCATCAGAGCTCACAGCTCCTTCGTTGCTGAGCTCAGTGTCGGTTCCTCGTACTGGATCCGCGGTCTCTGGCACATCCACGGGGTCGCTGACCTCTGCGGCGGGGGCGATGGCGATGATCTCTTCCACGTAGGATTCGGGATACCAGCCGGCTTGACCTGAGACACGCATCATATTCTCTATTAGCATTAGCGGCCTTATAATGTTCCCACTGTTGGGACTCGGGCCTCCTCTCTAGGAGAGGGGATGGGCCGTAATCCACCGCGCGGGCCCAGTGCGGATTGATGGATGTCACATGTCTTCGAATTTTTGGTTCTAGGACATGCAGATTTCCTCACGATGTTTTCCTTCACCGTTTTTAAGAGCAGTGGTGATGAAATAAATATTATAATATTCTCTATATTCATCATCATTATTATCTCAGCCTATAGACGTCCTCGCCGTCGGACGTCCTGTAACAGTCCGGACTAAGCCCATGTCTTCGATGGCGCGTATTGTTCCACGCGCGCCTCAAAGAGATGTCAGCAAACAGTAGGGGCCCGGCAGGGTCGAAGTCTACTAGGGGATCCTGGGTTGATTAAAGAGAACCCGGGACGTTGGAATTAGGGTAAAGAAGGAGCAGGAGTGGGTTTTAGTCAACATAAGTCTGACACACCCTCCCGCTCCGACCAGAGCAGAAGAAGTCATTTTGATGATTTCCCACCTGAAAAAAAAAACCGAAAGACGTCCACTGCTAGACATAAGCCTCTCCCAAGCGTCGCGCGTCGCCATAACGACATGTACTGTGCGTCTCGCATTCATCATTCTCTATATTATAAGTTTGAAAATGAAGAAACTACATATATGGAAAGTTAACCATTAGATGTATGTTTGGTGAGGGTTTTAATAGTTCCATAAGTAAAAGGAAAAATGGAACATCCTATATAAATATAGTAATTCTTTAAAGATCGTTCATTACATTAAGTGGAACAGTGAAATAAAAAAAATGGAATTATACCTGTCAAGAGGTTTTCACTTGCACTTTCAGTAGCCGACTATACAGCCGATCATACTTTGGTGTTAAATACAACATTTATAAAGGGTGTAAAAAGACCCTTAACGAAAACGAAAACCCCAAATAGTCCTCATCACTGGGATAGTTTTTTTTCTTCTAGACCATACCTGGGAATTCACTAGTTCTGGAGATATTGAAGGTCAAAGTCAACAATTTTCTTTCGTTTTTTTTTTCAGAATTGTATTCCAAGTATCATTAGTAAACTTTCTGCCGAACAAACATTATCAAAATTATCAATTTTTCATGACAAATTACGCATTTGAAGTCACAAAAATGCAATGAAAACTAAACACAACGAGCGCCTCACACACACAAGCGAGCGATCAGTTCAACGAACAAGCGCGAGCGGCCGAACGCGCAGCTGATCGAAGTTATTATTAATTAATAATTTTTTAATGATGAAAAAAAAAGTTTTTTCCCAGCAATATTTTTTGTCTAAGTTACTTAATTACATGTACAGAATGTGTAGTTATCGGCTTTGTGATCGGTCTTTTTACACCCTGTATGTGATTTACCTTTAGCTTCGAGCCATAACCAGCCGGGTTCTGCAACTCTTAGAGGATCTGGTGCATCGTACGCCTGCAAAATAACAAATATAAACGTCATCATCTGCCTAGCCTTTTCCCAACTAGTTATATTGGGGTCGGCTTCTAGTCAAGCCGGATTTAGCTGAATACCAGTATTTTACGAGGAGCAGCTGCCTACCAGACCTCCACAACCCATTAAGTGGGGTAATACGGTACTTCATGGCAAGACTGGAGTCAGATTTACTGGCTTCTGACTATCCGTAACGACTGCCAAAGATTTACAAATGACAGCCGGGACCTATGGCTTAATGTGCTTTCCGAGGCACGGAGGAAACTCGTTATGTTAAGATGGTCACCCATACACAGACCAGCTTTGGCAAGCGTTGCTTAAGCTTGAAAATCGACCTGTGCGGCTGTTATTATCTAGCCACGAGCTCCTCTATTATATTTTTTTATAATGTGTGTGTCTTTCAGTGCTGTATAACTGCTCACCAAGTCTCCTGGCTGTAAGCTAATCTCGTCAGCGAAGCGCGCCGCGAATTGCAGCACACAGCGCCATCTAGGCACGGCAGTGGGAGGCTCCACTATCGTCGCTGTGAAACAACAATAGTCTATTATTTAAATTGCAAATACGAGAGTTAGTTTGTTTGACTCTTAAACTAGTACTACTACTTAAAATCAAAAATGGTTTTTTCGGCGCATTTTGTACTTTTTCTTCTAATTTACTTTGTGTTTGTAATCGTTGTGCTGTGTCTGTCCCGAATAAATGTTTTTCTATTCTATTCTATATACATGGGCCTACATGGGCACTTATAAAACGTTAGAAGCTAGTGCACGGTTCCAATTGGTCGTTTCCTATGGAGAGGAACCGGCAGGGTACTCCATGGTTACTCTTTTCAAAAAAATATTAGGTTTACAATATTTCCATATTACAATACAGACACATATTCGAGGACAGTGTAGACCAGTCAATATTGTACCCAAAAGCACAATAGAAAAAAAAACAAAAACTGGGTGAAATAGGTAGTTATCAGAACCCGTAGTCTACAGTGTTCTCACATTCACACTATAAGGAGAGGCTATACTTATAAGAAATATAATAAATTATAATCAAACCATTAACAAATGAGATGTTAAGGGCCTATTTCACCACCTATGATTAAATTTCGAGTGTCTTACTTGGCAGATAATTTCATACAAATTCTGTCACATTTTTGAATTTATTCATTGAGCCTACTCGGACATTGTGAAACAGGCCCTAACAAAAATAAATCACGTCTTAATTCTCTATTTTTCTCTATTCAAATCGCACGAAGAACTTTGATTGCGCAAACTTTGATTGCGCTCCTAATACCAATCCGTCAGCCAGTCTTTCAGAACAAAGTACTTTAAAAGTATAAATTAAGGCCCCCCCAGTTAATCTGGTTAAGCAGTCGACAACCTCATAGGTTGACCAGCGAGAAGTCACAACACCACGCAACTAAGTCAAGAGTGAATAGATTACTTAGTAGACGAAAAATTCCACAACTGTGGGGTCAAGAATCATGGAATCATGAAATCTGGATTGTGCGTCGATGGCTGACACTCCCGTTTTACAAAAAAAAATTGTTACCTGTAATGTTCGAAACTTCTTCGTCGTCCGCGGTTGCTTCGTTTGACAACGTCTCCCAGTCGACTTCTGCATTTAGAAGATGTTCATTTAGACATATTATTGGAAAGGTGATAATACCTACCTATCACATGCCCGCAAAACGAGACACAATAGTAAAACAATAACAGCGCGGTCTCATAGGACCGGTCGGGGATTCATGAATAAAAATGTTGTTGAAGTAATATGGGACACCTCAGAAACATGAATGATCTACTTATTAAGATAGGTACCTACATCAAATGAATTTGTTCAGAAAAGAAACTGGCCACTTACAAAGAAAATAATAAAATGAAGGTAGTTACTGTATAGTATCTCTAAAAAGAAATAAAAGTGCGGAGCGTCATAGAAAATTAAAGTTCGATTTAGCAGCGAAGTTTGTTTGTTTCTAATCTCAGCACTTGTCTAGTAAACTTGTAAATAATACTTCACAATTTGTCATATGTAGGGTTCCGTAGTTTCCCGTCCATCACAATAAGTGTCCCCAACTTTTCAAAAACTGTTCGTCCCATCAAGTTCAAAATAATTTTCCTAGAAAGTCTTTATAAAGCTCTACAGTTCGTCTACTATAAGTTGGCGAGTCTTAAGTTAGGCTCTGCGAATTTTGGCGCTTGAAATGTCGTACGAAAATAAAGGTTTTAAAAAAATTAATGCCAATAACTGTTTTTAACTAGTGGACGAATTGTACTTTCCTGATTTTTGTCATATTTTTTAAACTTATGGTTCAAAAGTTAGAGGGGGGGACACATTGTTTTTTACTTTCGGAGCGATTATTTCCGAAATTATTGATATTATCAAAAAATCATTTCAGTAAACCCCTATTCATTTTTGAATACCAACCAACAATATTATCACACGTTAGGGTTGAACTTAAAAAAAAATCATTTTCCACTTTACATGTAGGGGGGCTACCCTAATAAAACCTTTTTTCCAATTTTTATTTTTGCACTTTGTCGGCGTGATTGACATACATATTGGTGCCAAATTTCAGCTTTTCTAGTGCTAACAGTCACAGAGGCTAAGCGAGGACGGACGGACAGACATGGCGAAACTATAAGAGTTCCGTTTTTGCCATTTGGCTACGGAACCCTAAAAAACTGATTGACATAATTTAATTGTAAAATAATATTTATACTCCTCTAATTTATAATTTGATTCAAGTCTACTGTCTTTTAATTATCTCATGGGAATAACGTTGTCTTTGGCTTCCCTTCACTCAAGTTGCTACATCGACTCCCTCATCGTGCTCGGGAGTTAATTATATAAATCCCTCACTGCACTCAGGATTAAACCTTAACAACCTTCGTTTCGTTCTGAATTCAATATACCACCCGCGACTTGAAGACACTTCTATATCCCCTAGTCACATAATCTACTGTTCATTATCTCACAGAAGGTGTAAAAAGTAGAGTACCCAACACGGGGTTAGAGCTGTCTTTGTCCTGCATAGGTTTCTATATTAACTCCCTCGTGGTACTCGGGCATTAATTATATAAACCCCTCACTGGCGTTCGGGATAAAAATTAAAAACCTATATGAATTAAAACTTTGCTATCTTCGTTTCATTCAGAATTCAACGTGCTTTTGCGACTTTAAGACCCGGCTTTATCCCCAAATCACATAATCTACTACAGCCCTCTCCCTCACCGGCGCCGCTCCAGGCACTCTCGGCGGGCGCGGAGCTCCGCGCGAGGTACTCCTCCCGCTTCTCCTCGTACAGCTTCCACACGCGGGAGAACTTCTCGTCCAGCTCGACCACAGTGTTGCTCAGTTCTGACAGTTGGCTTTTGTTGGTCTCTTGGTCCTGTTTCTTGATTTCTACGAGGGCTTTTGCTGCTTCGACCTGATGAAATATATAAGCTTTATAAGAAAAACAGAGAGCTATGCAGGGTGTGTCAGACATCGACACACAAACGAATACCATAGATCCAGTAGTTACATGATTCTTTTATTACATTTCCTTAATTAAAAACCAAAAATATGTTTGCTTTTTATTTGTGGGCAAAGCACATTGCTCGCAGAACAGAATATGGTCGATGGGGACGGAAGTCCGCCGACCGCGACCACGATCAGACAAAGCGTTGGAGGCCTCTAACACCTAGTGAGAGTCGTGGAAATCCAATGGTAAAAAATATTGGATGAAAATAGTTAGCTCCTTCGCAGTACTCGGGAGTTAATTATACAAACCCCTCAGTACGCTCGGTATTAAGACTCAGTAAATTTAGTTTCGTTCGAAATTCAACATGCAAATCGCAACTTTAAGACACTGCTTTATAACCTGGTAATTTAATCAGCGATTTTAGAAATTAAATGCCCTAAAAGGACTTATGGTTCATAACTAACTTCTATATCATACTGGCCGACAAAACTGAAGAAATCTGTTACAGCCAGTTACAGCTAACTTAATATTTTAAATGACTTACCTGTTCCCGTAGTTGCTTGAGAAAGGCCTCCATCGAGTTCAGTATGCCATCGTCAGCACCGAATTCGAAGATAGCAGTCTGGTCAAATAACATAAAGCGTAGTAGTTACTCAGATACCCGCGAAACGAGACACAATAGTAAAACAATAACAGCGCGGTCTCATAGGACCGGTCGGGGATTCAAACGTTAAAAACTAGCAGCAAAAGTCGTTATATGTATAATCGTCATTTTGGAATACTGCTCACCCACATAGTAAATAGCGTGATAAATTATAGCCTATAACATGACCTGGCCAATAAGAGTTTTTTTTTCAAGTGGAGAATTATCAGAATAACTTCTCCCGCTCTTGGGCGGAGCGGGAAGGCGTGTCAGACTTTTACTGACAAAACCCCACCCCGTTTCTTCTTTGACTTCGATTTGTGGTGGCCTATAAGGATAATGTATTCAAAATTTTAACAGGATTGGTTCAGTAGTTTTTGTGCCAAGTCCGAAAATACCTCAACATAGGTTACTTCTAGCTAAGCGTGCTCCATCGTCGACCACATCATCGCTTACCATCAGGTAAGATAGTGAGCAAACGCGAGTCTATGCATACTTATTACAATTAAAAAAACAATTTGCGTTGTTTATTTTAAGTATAGATAAATATTCATCTAAACAAATACACGGTTAAAATAGGCTTTAAATATTAATGCTACCAATATCTACTCATGCTTACACTTATGTGGGAACTACAATAGGTACGTACCTACGTAGGCCACGCGTGATTTGTACGTAGAATGACGTTGCGTAGCGTAGGATCTAATGTAGCTCTACAAGTTTAGTTGTCATATGAAATGTATGGAGAAGTACGTGGCCCACCTGTGTGCATTGTATGTTCTATCTTTAAGTAAGTCTCCAAAATAATTATAATTGCATCCTTATTATCCGACTACGCCAAAGCCACTGGTTTCTTTTGAGCGTGGGAAATATCATTAGATAACTCGTTTCGCTCTAGGTGGAGCGAGACTGAGTGTCATAGACTAAAATCTACTTGTGTTCCGTCATTTGCTATTTACGTACCAAGGTCGCAGTGGCTTTAGGGTTGCGATTTTAACTCGTTTGCATTATGTTTATTTTCCCCTTCTTAACTTCTAAATTGCTTATCAAAATTTTACGAGTGACGTATCGATAGAATCGATTAGATCTTCCACTGTTTACATGGTATTAGCTTCTGCCAGTGGTTTCGCCTGCCTAACAGGCTACTCCATACAAACTTTAGCCCCGTTTCATTCCCTTAGAGGGTAAATGTAGAATCCTTTCTTATTCTAACCTCTTCTATCTATACTAATATTATAAAGAGGTAAAATTTGTAAGTTTGTAGGTTTGTAAGTTTGTATGTAGGGGGTAATCTCTGGAACTCCTGGTCCGATTTGAAAAATTCTTTCAGTGTTAGATAGCCCATTTATCGAGGAATGCTATAGGCTATATACCATCACGCTACGACCCACGGGAGCGGAGCAGTAAAGAAAAATGCGGGTGAAACCGCAGGGGACAGCTAGTACCTTATAAAATGGAAGTCTGTATAAAACTTTAGTAGTCTAGGTCATAGAGATTGCACTGGGCGTCAATAAGTGAAGTCTTCGCCTTTTATATACTATACAGATCTGGTCCGTCACATTAAATTGAATAGGGCGCCTCCTAGAAAACTTAGTTAGCTTCGGGTATCAAATGAAAGGTCTTTTAAATCGAGAAACGGAACCCTAAAAAAGCCTATTAAGTCCCACAGCTGAGCAAAGGCGTCTTTTTCCCTGTTCCCCACAATTCTAGCATGTCTTAGTGTGGGCTAGTGCGTTCAATAAGAGTCTAGTTCGCTCCACCATCTTCACCTTGCCACTGCCACGATGATGTCTAGCTTATAATAGGTAACTGCCTCGTTGGTCTAGTGGTCGTAAGAGCGACTGCTGAGCAAGGAGTCCTAGGTTCGATTCCCGGGTCGGGAAAAAAGTGCTATTGCCCGGGGTTTCGAAGTTGGCGGTGTGATACCCCCGTGCCTTGGAAAGCACATTAAGGGGGATGTACCTGCTTAGCCCGCGAAATTCAAATTTTCTTACGTTTTTTGCTATTTGAAAGCCAGTGATAAGTTGTATAAAGTTAAAAATACTTAAGCGGCTGTAAAACGTAACTATTTACATAATTATAAACATAAAAATCATTAATACAAGCCTCCAAGCCCACCTAAATGCAGGAACGATTTTTTCGAGGTCAAAAACGTTCCTGCAACTAGGTGAGCTTGGAAGCTTGTATTGATGATTTTTATGATTATAATTATGTAACTAGTTACGTTTTACAGTCGCTAAAGTATTTTTAACTTCATACTACCTACCACTGGCTTACAAATTTCAAAAAACGTAAGAAAATTTGAATTTCGCGGGCTAGCTGAAGCATTCACCTTAAGCCTTTGGTCTTACGCCTGACCTCTCTCCGGTCGTGTCGGATTGCCGTCCCATCGGACTATGAGAGTAAAGGAACAGAGAGTGCACCTGTGTTTGCGCACACACTTGTGCACTATAATATCCCCTGCGTACTAGGCTAATCTTTGTTGAGATTGACCACCGTGATCAAAATTCGATCGGGGGAGTATTAGTACATTACGATATTAGTGCGTAATGATGGTTATAACATGCGAGGCGGAATTTCAGCCCGAGCCGAAGGCGAGGGCGTAACTGAGCCGAGCATGTTATAACCAATACGCACGTATATCGTACGATGTTTTTTAACACATTTGCGAGGAAACAGAAAAAAAAAAATTTAACATCTTAGTGTTTGGCGCCAAAGAAATCGAACGCAAATATTGTTTGGTAAAATCACAAAAATTACAAAAAATGACGAAAATGACTAAAAATGACTGAAATGACAAAGAGTGACAAAAAATGACAAAAAATGACAAAAAATGACAAAAAATGACAAAAAATGACAAAAAATGACAAAAAATGACAAAAAATGACAAAAAATGACAAAAAATGACAAAAAATGACAAAAAATGACAAAAAGTGACAAACAACGACAAAACATGACAGAAATTCACATAAAATGACAAAAAGTGACAAAAATTACAATAAATCACAAAAAATGACACAAAGTAACAAAAAGTGACTGAAATGATAATAAATCACAAAAAATGACAAATATCACAAAAAATTACTAAAAACCACAAACAATCACAAAAAATTACTAAAAACCACAAACAATCACAAAAAATGACAAAAAGTGACAAAAAGTGACAAAAAGTGACAAAAAGTGACAAAAAGTGACAAAAATTGACAAAAAGTGACAAAAAGTGACAAAAAGTGACAAAAAGTGACAAAAATGACAAAAAGTGACAAAAATGACAAAAAATGACAAAAAGTAACAAAAAATGACAAAAAATAACAAAAAGTTACAAAAAATTACAAAAAAAGACAAAAATTACAAAAAATTACAAGAAATATCATAAAGTGACAAAAAATTACAAGAAATGACAAAAAATGATAAAATATGACTAATAATAAAATGATGAGGCTATTCAAATTTCGAACTAATCGCCGCGCACGAAATGGCAAATAATGCTGTTATGGAATTTGTATGGACTATAACTTAACTATTTGCTTTGGTATAACACACGCGTTTTTTATGACCCGCTTTACATATTTAAAACCGGTGGAATTACATCAGCTTTACGAGCAACTGTGTTAAAAATATTATAACAGGACAAGGATAGGAATCATAATATGCTCGTTCCTTTTATCCGTATGCGCCAGAAGAAGGATTATGCTTTTCAAGTGTATGAATGTAAAGATGTATGTAAGTATACAACATGTAATACTCTAAATTACGCATACACCGAGGCACTTTTACAGCAAATGAAGTAAAACACAAACAAACATACTCATGCACACACCATAACAAACTCAAACATTCAAGCATGCTTTATAAGTATCTAGGTTGTTTTATAATTGTATATTGCTGTGGAATAACGGAGCCTTACACACTGGCATTACTTGCTTAAAAGGAGGCTCCAATCACTTATTAGTACCAAGGTAAAACTATTTGGTTGAGAAATAAAGGTTTCGTATATAAACCTACGTTTATTTCTCTGGCACGCCTTAGAGACTGAATTGCTTGTTGCGTTATAGAGAGGTGTCGCTAGATTCGTCTTAGCTGTGAGTGACATTGGGTATTTGATTTATTTGTCAAAAATTTCAGTCGGACTCATGCACTGCGGATTCCATACCAACTTACCTATGAAAACAGTTCAATTCCTCAATGAGTCTTGAAGATTTTTCCGAATCGCAACTTAATGTTTTTTGTGACGTAACTACAAATTTCAGTTTCCAGACTTTTTCCTATATTTGTGCCATGAGACTTTGCTTTTTGCCAAATGTCAGGATTCTAGGGTCAACGGGAAGCACCCTATAACCTTTGATTCCCTTGAGTGTCGAAATGCACGTTCTTTGTGACATAAACGGCCGTATCTTTTTTTGTTAGCTTGCAAGTTTGATTTTTGCACAACTTCAAGGGACTGCTGGCCTAAATATCGATACCTCTACGCGTATCCAGAATCAAGGGTCTTGACAGACAGACAAACAGACGAACAAAAACGTGATCCTATAAGGGCTCCATTTTTCTTTTGAGGTAAAAAGTTGAATTTTTGGCTCCTAAATATGATTTTTTTCGTAACGTAGGTAGTAATGTTAGGTATCAATACAAATACATCGACGAGGCGATGTATTTGTAGCGACAAAATGTAAAAACAAAAAAAAACGATAATAGTACTAAAAACCCAACAATTAAAAAGTTTGCAACAATGGCTAAAATAAATTCGTGTAATTCGTCGGGTTTTTTGTCACTATCAACTTTTTTACACACATCTGACATGCAACATACAAATTCAGCCAAATCACACTTAAGCATTACTGCATTCTGCATAAGATTTATAATAGAACTAGCTTTTACCAACGGTTTCGCTCGCATTATTGTAGAAAAATAATCCCAAGGGAATATACTCCCGGGATGAAAAGTAACCTATCCTATGTTCTATTCCTGGACATGGTCAAAAACATACAGACTCTCAAACTTTCGCTTCATTTTATTGGCCGATTGGCCAAGTGCGAGTCAAACTTACGTACGAAGGGTTCCGTATTGTTCGCAGCAACATATCACGTTTGTTGTACGTGAGCCCACTTAAATATTTATTTCATTGTTTTTAGTATTTGTTGTTAAAGTTGCAACATTTATACGTCATCTGTGAAAATGTGAACTGTTTAGCTATAGTTACCACAGTTCATGATATACAGCCAGGTGACAGACAGACGGAAGGAGGGTCCCATTTTTACCTTTTGGGTACGGAACCCGCTTGATTTTAGCACGCAGCGTTATGTGGTTTTCACGTACTCAGAGATGGACCACAGGATTAAAAATAAAACAAAATAATAATGATAATAACATTTATTCCTATTAAAATCAGCTACATGATTATAGACGATTATTTTTTAATTAAATACTAATGAAAAACATTTATTTTAAAGTTTATTTCGAGATGGCAACACTGCTGGCTGTATGAGACGTTTCTAGTGCTTTTAGAAGTAAGCGGTTCTTCACTATACCTGAGATGGTTATAATGTTAGATTTACAGTAGACAATTTATTTTTAATATTATTAATTTGTGAAAAAGTTAAGTTTCGACTACGGAGCAACTACGATTGATTAATAGACTAGCTTCTACCACTGGCTTCGCCCCCATCGAAATTAAAAATATACAGCCTACGCTTTGTTAATAGGTATAAACTAGTGCTTGACCGCAATCCCGCCTGATGGTAAGCAGTGATGCAATCGTTGATGGTGAGGTGCACTAGTTTATTAAGAACCTGTTCACTCTAGACTTCAAGACACCCAAGTTATAAACGGCTTAGTGATAAAGTAGCATTCTACTGGTGAAAGAATTTTTTAAAATCGGTCCAGCAATTTTTGAGTCTTGAAGCTATTAGGCTGCGTTCCTACTGTGACAGTTAATCGTGTAGTTTTAAGTGTCGTGGCTTATATATATTAAAATGTTAGTGCTTACATATATGGGGGTACAACTAACTGTGGTCTACGACTTTTTTGCAACAGTCATAAGACGACAAAAATATGTCAACCGTGAAAGCGTTTTCACATTATCCGATCCGATATCGGTAAAGGTATAAAACTCCGCTATCCGATAATCGATATCAGGCCGGACAATATGAAAGACAGGTACATATTTCATACATTTTATTTACCCCGATATCGGATCAGCGTCCGACACCGATATCGGATCGGATAATGTGAAAACGCTTTGACGGTAAATCATGTGTCGTTGTTGCGACGTGTCGTAGCAATGACAAACAGTCGTTATAAAGGGAATAGCTAGAAATGATATTCCTCCGACGATAAATTATCCGTTACGACGCAGTGAGAATACGGTCTTACACTTGACTATGTGAGAGTGTATTCACGTCAAGAAAATAGTGACTTTGCGTTGTCACTCAGCTTAGCCGACTCGAGCCGATCTCACCCGAACGATTATGATTTTGTATTTCCTCGGGTTGAAAGTTTTCATGTTTGTCGTATTAACCTATCAATACCCACGAAACGAGACACAATAGTAAGACAATAGCAGCGCTATGCGACCGGTCGGGGATTCATGAACTAAACGCACACCTTTTGTTTTTTGTTCGTACGAGTATCCTGGGATAAAATGTTCGAGTTTTATGAGGGCGAAGCCGCTGTTAGAACATAGTACATATTATATAGAATAACTAAATTTGTCTGTTTGTCAGGTTCGTTTTACCGCTGCAAACTAATTTTAGTATAACGGGAGTTTAGAACTGAGCTCGGAGCTCGTGGCTAAATAATAACAGCCGCACAGGTCGATCTTCAAGGTTAAGCAACGCTTGCCTAGGTTGGTCTGTGGATGGGTGACCATCTTAACACACCGAGTTTCCTCCGTGTCTCGGAAAGCACGTTAAGCCGTTGGTCCCGGCTGTCATTTGTAGATCTTTGGCAGTCGTTACGGATAGTCAGAAGCCAGTAAATCTGACTCCAGTCTTGCCATGAAATGCCGTGTTACCCCAGTTAATGGGTTGTGGAGGTCTGGTAGGCAGCCGCTCCTCGTAAAACACTGGTATTCGGCTAAATCCGGCTTGATTGGAAGCCGACCCCAATATAGTTGGGAAAAGGCTAGGCAGATGATGGGAGTTTAGAACTGAGACCAAGAAATTTGTTCTAAATAACATGATTGAAAAGAGTGTCAACGGAGTTTCTTGCACAATCTTCTCCATTGAGATTTACGCTTTGGAATGTGCCATCCGCATCATCTTTCTGACTGACTTCTTGACAATTCAAAAGAAATTCTACGATTCGCGCCGCATCGCATCGCTTTGTATGACCACATCGCGGTACGTGTTTTAGATAATATATAAGTTTTACTATATTTTGTTTCTTATACTTTTCATGACAATAATGTTCCGCCTTTGTACAATGATTTTGTGCATAAAGTTTCAATGAATAAATAAAGTATATAATAAATAAATAAATAATCTCACGTGGGCGAAACCGCGGTAGCAAGCTAGTTCTAACCATACAATATGTTGAAAGAATAGAGTGCAATTATATCGATACATTATTTTTTCAATAATATACTACACCAAATAGTGAAGAAAAAGATATTATCTTATATTTTTTGTTTTAAAATCTACTGTAAAGCCAGCTAGATAGTACTAAGTTATTTTATATTAAGTAGCGAAACTTCACGATTGCGATGGAATTTAAGTTGATGAAAAGAAAATATTTTATCTTTTTTCTTAATGAGAGTTTTCTAGAAAAAATCGTTCACCAGATGGCAGCACTGAAGCGTCAGGTCTAGGCACCTGTCAAAATGCTTGTTAATGACATTAGTTACACATCAATTTTAAACGTTAGATGTCGATGTTGTATGGTTATGTGGTATGGTTTTCAAAGACCTGACAACTAAGTGGCACCAACTGTTGGTGTGAATTTTCCTTAACATCCTCATGGGTTTAAGTTATTTGTTTAAATCTTGCGAAAGAATTTCGAAAGACCCATTGCCTATTGAGCTCATATTTGGTATAACTTGGATGGTCCGGGCAACTGCCCGATTCGTTTTTAGGCTTTTGTATATGTTCTAACGCGCGCAGAATTTTTATACCGCGATGCAGGAAGAGGACAGTTTCTTTAGTTTCAACCTTTCCATCGTCTATGTAGTTTCGCTATTTAATATAAACTTAAACTTAGTAAATTTGAACATTCCACTCTAAACAGTTAAACTTCAAAACTACCCACACTAGAACAGTTTTAGTAAGTTGAATATAATTTTAGTCGACTAAAGCTCTGTTTAGTCGATTCAAACGCGATTATACGGAACTAAGCAAAGATTTAGTATTACTAAACGTGATTTAGTTTACTAATTTCGTTACATAGTTGCTTGGGAAGAGGCCGGTCATTCCTCGAAGTTCACCTGGAACGGAAAAAATAGTTATATTAGTTTCTATATATTTACATAGACTAGCATTTAGCCCGCGACTTCGTTTGCGATAATGTTTTCATAAAAAAATTAACACTACTTAAATTGTGTTTTGAGGGTAGTATAAAAAAATAATAATGAAAGTCTAAAGGTTAGTGCACACCATGACGCCTGCGCTAGTACAAACTGTGTTGCAGTTGTTAGTGTCTTCCCTACATTAAAGTGACATTAATCTTACATAGATAGAATTAAATAAGAAAATCACCATCTACCTAGCCTTTTCCCAACTGTATCGGGGTCGGCTTCCAGTTAAATAAGAAAATAAAATATCTAAATGCTAAATGAGAAAGAAGAAAAAAATAAACACATTTTTTTAAACTAGAAGTAGATTAACATGCTACCATAAAAGTGTGTGTGTGTTTTGTTAGTTTATTTGTGTGCATGTGTGTGTTTGTATATGTTAGTGTCTACGTATGCTTATAGTATCTATTGAGTTATAGTTCGTCTAATGAAAGCGCGACCTGAGAAAAAGAGGTTAAATCCAAAAATGTTGAATGAAGAAAAGTCTTAATACTTCAAGTATTTTTTTAATTTACTACAATTGAATAAGGGTCCGTACACACAGACCGGCTCGGAAAGGAGAGCAAATTTTTTATCACGTGAAAACAGAGTTTTAAGCATTTGTAGTAAAGTTTATTTTTGCACGTGCACTGTGCGTTTAAGCATTCTTTACGACAAAAGCAGTACGCATGCAAAAATAAACCTTACTACAAATACTTAGCACTCTATTTTCAACGTGATAAAAAATCTGCTCTCCTTTATGAGTCGGTCAGTGTCTACGGACTCTAATGTTGCCAATTTAATTTATTTTTTAAATTTCCAAGTCACGCTTTCATTGGAAGCACTCTATATAGTTTAGTGTTAGTTACCTTGCCACCAAGCAGGGTCTTGCGAGCGGTCGGTCACCGCGATAATGTCATCTTTCATTGGAAGCACTCTATATAGTTTAGTGTTAGTTACCTTGCCACCAAGCAGGGTCTTGCGAGCGGTCGGTCACCGCGATAATGTCATCTTTCATTGGAAGCACTCTATATAGTTTAGTGTTAGTTACCTTGCCACCAAGCAGGGTCTTGCGAGCGGTCGGTCACCGCGATAATGTCATCTTTCATTGGAAGCACTCTATATAGTTTAGTGTTAGTTACCTTGCCACCAAGCAGGGTCTTGCGAGCGGTCGGTCACCGCGATAATGTCATCTTTCTCAAAGCTCAGTTCGTCGGCGTTTTGTGCGCTATAGGGGTACAGTGCGATCACCTGCAAGTTATCGTTCAACCGTTAGTTCACTAGAAACTACAGTTCTACCAACCACCAAGGACGATTTCTGAATTGAAAGTTTTAAGTTAGGCATGACTCAAACCTTACTTTAATGTCTTTTATAGGTTTGGAGGCTAAAGTAGAAAGTAGTACTCAGCTTCAAATGCTTAAATCAAAAATTGGGGAGTTTAACCGACTTCTGAATTGCTCAAACTAGGGTTTTTTTAAGTCAAGAATGAATAGGTTACTTCTAGGTAAGCGCTCATCGCTTACCAGTACGTGCGATAGTGGTCAAACGCAAGATATCTATTAAAAGAAAAAATCTTTTACTGTATTTTAATCCCTGAGACTAAATTGACACAGGCATTTTATGTTTTCACAAAGGGGACAACCCACGTAATGTCATTTTAGTCTCAGAGATTAAAAAAAAATTTAGTTCAAGCTGAAAAACTGTCAATGTATCAATCGCACAGAAGTAGGGTTCGATTAATTCTCAATTCAGAAATCTACCTTAAATGTTAACTAAATATTATTTCTAACACCAAGTAGAAGTGAGTGTGAAAGTTGTGTTAAATCCACCACCAAATATATGAATAATGAGAAAAAAGTCCCAAGATCTATTTTTGTTGGGAAATCATCAATTTGAATTCTCGCGCTTTAGGTGGAGCGGTAAAACCACTCCTGTTCCTTCTTAGCTTTCGTTCCAGGGCTCCGGGGTAATTTTTCGCATAACCCAGGAACGCGCGTGGAACAAAATAATATAATGTCTTATTTAAATATTTTCCTGGTTTTATGTCATTTTTACCAGGAGACAAACTAATAAAAGATTACATTTTCAAAATGAACAACTAAAGTTCCGTTTTCTTCGAACTTGATTTGTTTAAATTTTTACAAAGTCGATATTTTCAGCTATAAATTTTATTTATATATTTAAGTTAGAATTTACTCACAAAAGAAATAAAATCACATGAAAATTTGATTTTATTTCTTGCATTTTTAAATTCAAGTCGTAACTATAACTATATTAAATCAAAAGTCGCACTTCGCGTTCGCGTTCTTATTTCTCGTTTCGCTACGTGGGGAGACCATAGAGTAAAATTAAATACAATGTAATATTTAACGATTACACTGATTTTCTTGGAAAAGCGAAGCGTTAGTAGAGCAAGCGGCATTGCTACATACATATAATGTTAGTAATCACTATAACAGACTGAATTATCTTGTAAGTACGGTAAACCTTCAAAAAACACCTCCCGCTCTGTTTGGAGCGAGAGGTAGTGTCAGACTTCTACTGACTAAAACCCACTCCTGTTCCTTCTTAGCCCTTATTCCAGGAGATCCCAGAGTTCTCTTTCGTTCAATCCCAGTAGGTTTCAACCCTGTCGGGCCTCTACAGTTTGATTTCACAGCGTGTGTTCCCATAATAAGTTACTTTATCGCTATGGCCCTATTTTTTTAGCATTATCAACTTTGTAATGTTCCCACTGCTGGGACTCAGGCCTCTTCTCTAGGAGAGGAAATGGGCCGTAATCCACCACGCGGGCCCAGTGCAGGTAGATGTAACATGCCTTCGAATTTTTGTTTCTAGGACATGCCGGTTCCCTCACGATGTTTTCCTTCACCGTTTTGAGAGCAGTGGTAATGAAATAAATTACACAAAGTAGTGCCTAGCTGGGTTCGAGCCCGCGACCTACAACTTGCAAGTAGGGGCAGTTACCACTGAGCCACCACTGGTCCAATCTCCTGTAGGGGCCCGGTAGGGCCGAAGTCTCTGGGGAACATGGAAAATCCGAAAGGTTGTCACCGTGTCCCCCAGCCCAGATCGAAGGCAACGAAGGAACGGGGTAGGGGTTTAATCAATAAGAGTTTGACACGCCCTCCCACTCCGCCTAAGAGTGGGAGAAGTCATTCTGATGATGCCCCTACCGAAAAAAAAACTGCTCTAATCTCCACCACTGTTCTATTGCTACTACTAAAATAATGGTATATACCTTATCGATGACCGTCTCCGCTGGTAAGGTGTCCATTTTGGACAGAACTGGAGTGGTTCTACCCGAAGTGCGTCCCGAAGACTGGAGGATCTGGAAAAATGAAGAAAAACATTATTATCTATATAAAAAGGAAGGTGTAACCAGGATAGACAGAGTGCACAATGAGTACATCCGGGGCAGTTTTGGGGTTGCGTCAATCACGGATACAATGACAGATAATAATAATAATAATATTTTTATTTTATTGTTATAAACTAGTGCTTGACTGCGACCCCACCTGATGGTAAGCAGTGATGCAATCGTTGATGGTGAGGCGTACTAGCTTATTAAGAGCCTATTCACTCTAGCCTTGAAGACACCTAAATTATAATCGGACGGGAAAACCGCAGCAGGAAAATTGTTCCAGTCCCTCGATGTACGCGATATAAACGACGAGGCGAAACGCTTAGCTTGCTCTTGAATAAATTTTATTCAAGAGCATAATCATCAGATTCACATCATTCAGCAGCATCATCAGCATCATTTTATATAGAGCATCGCCTAAGATGGTATGGACATGTGTTCTGCAATATCATAGATGTCGCTACAGACGAAACAATAGGGAATATGCAGGCAATTTTTTTATTTTTTTTTATTCAATATTCACTTCATTTTGATGTAGAAAAAAAATAAAACATAGCCGTAAGAGTAGTAATTACTTTTTTATAAAATCTTAAAAATATTGGTTTCATTTGACGAGTTCAAACGCTCCTATTTCTCGCGCGCTTGAGGCGTGACGTCATAGGGTACGTCCTGTCAGTTTATTGTTTGCATTGAGAGTTAGTTTGATAGATAACAAGGTGTTTTAGTCTTAATAATCATGGAAGAAGAAAAAAAGCCATTTTATAGATATTGCATGATACCAATGTGTATAACACTATAAAAAGTACACCAGATAAATTCACCATTCCTGTCAGTTTTGTGCCCTGTGACGTCAAAGTCGTCGCCGTCGTCGTCTCACCATTGGTCGTTTTTATACGACCAATGGTGAGGCGTTTTACAAATTTGAATTTCGCTCGTGTATTTTTCACTTTTTGATTTACGTTTTAAATAACTAAATGCATATTAAATTAGAAAATAACGAATTGAGTGTCTTACTACGACCTTAAAAGTTTAGGAAAAAAAAAATCAGGCCATTTTATTTTTTATGCATATTCCCTATTGTGAGTAAATGAACCATTCAGTTCGATTAAATGCAGAACGTGTTGCTACGTGCAAAAAAACTCCAAATAAACAGCGACCGATGGTAACCATTATGGTAATTGTGATCCATTAGTGCTCGGATGACAGTTGGGGCATTTTCTAAAGTGAGCCCCGTGTGCTCACTTGACGTTTGGTAGGTTAATAGTTCAGTTTAGGTCATCAAATGGACCTCTTACCTTGACATAGCTGGCGGGGAACCAGCCCACCTGCCTGTTCCTGCCTTTAGCCTGTAGTTCTCCCTCCCACCATCCACTGTCCGCCTTCTTCCTCACCACCAGCAGTTGGCCTTTAGACAGGGATAGCTGCTCTGAACTGGAAGTAGAAAGGGGGATAGTGATCATCATGTGGCCTTCCCCAAGGTGGATCGATGATAAGGTGAGGGTCGCGGGAATCCGATGGATGCGAGACGCACAGGACCGGTCGTTGTGATGACGCCATAGGGAGGCTATGTCGAGCAATGGACGTCTTTCGGCTGTGGTGATGATGATGTTTTTTTTTTGAGAACGGAAAATTATTAAATAGTTTTTTTTTCGATTTCAGTAGAGAGACAAATGAAAACAAGGCGAAGTGTTTTATTAAGGTGAGTTTCCAAAGACATTTCCTTCTCCCGCTTTAAGGCGAAGCGGGATGTCAAACTTTTACTGACTAAAACCAAACTTATGTTTTTTATTTGCCTTGAATTTCAGAATCCCAGGGTTCAGGGTTCGGCAGTCAATCCATGGCCTCAGTAGGCTTCGGCCTTGCTGGGCCACTATAGTTTCGCAAAAACCTGTTTGAGTTGCGCGTGGAACACTACGCGCCGTTGATGAGTCAGGCTCGGTCCAGACAGTTACCGGACGGTGAGCTACCCATTGCTCTTCGTCCGTCATGTGACGTCATAGATGTCGCTATAAGTGGTTATTTGTTGTAAAAGTTGGCATCATCTTACATCGATGATTTAGTATACATCTTCCCCCCCGATTCCCCCCCTGCACAGGCATACCTGGTAGCAGTATAGTTGGCGATGGCCTGTGCGATCTCGTTCTTCCTGCGCCCGGTCACGGAGTCGCGCCCCGAGTCGCGGCGCGCCGCCCTGTCCGGTCATACCTGGTAGCAGTATAGTTGGCGATGGCCTGCGCGATCTCGTTCTTCCTGCGCCCGGTCACGGAGTCGCGCCCCGAGTCGCGGCGCGCCGCCCTGTCCGGTCATACCTGGTAGCAGTATAGTTGGCGATGGCCTGCGCGATCTCGTTCTTCCTGCGCCCGGTCACGGAGTCGCGCCCCGAGTCGCGGCGCGCCGCCCTGTCCGGTCATACCTGGTAGCAGTATAGTTGGCGATGGCCTGCGCGATCTCGTTCTTCCTGCGCCCGGTCACGGAGTCGCGCCCCGAGTCGCGGCGCGCCGCCCTGTCCGGTCATACCTGGTAGCAGTATAGTTGGCGATGGCCTGCGCGATCTCGTTCTTCCTGCGGCCGGTCACGGAGTCGCGCCCCGAGTCGCGGCGCGCTGCGGAGGCCGGGCGCGGCGCTCCGCCCTGTCCGGTCATACCTGGTAGCAGTATAGTTGGCGATGGCCTGCGCGATCTCGTTCTTCCTGCGCCCGGTCACGGAGTCGCGCCCCGAGTCGCGGCGCGCCGCCCTGTCCGGTCATACCTGGTAGCAGTATAGGTGGCGATGGCCTGCGCGATCTCGTTCTTCCTGCGCCCGGTCACGGAGTCGCGCCCCGAGTCGCGGCGCGCCGCCCTGTCCGGTCATACCTGGTAGCAGTATAGTTGGCGATGGCCTGCGCGATCTCGTTCTTCCTGCGCCCGGTCACGGAGTCGCGCCCCGAGTCGCGGCGCGCCGCCCTGTCCGGTCATACCTGGTAGCAGTATAGTTGGCGATGGCCTGCGCGATCTCGTTCTTCCTGCGCCCGGTCACGGAGTCGCGCCCCGAGTCGCGGCGCGCCGCCCTGTCCGGTCATACCTGGTAGCAGTATAGTTGGCGATGGCCTGCGCGATCTCGTTCTTCCTGCGCCCGGTCACGGAGTCGCGCCCCGAGTCGCGGCGCGCCGCCCTGTCCGGTCATACCTGGTAGCAGTATAGTTGGCGATGGCCTGCGCGATCTCGTTCTTCCTGCGCCCGGTCACGGAGTCGCGCCCCGAGTCGCGGCGCGCCGCCCTGTCCGGTCATACCTGGTAGCAGTATAGTTGGCGATGGCCTGCGCGATCTCGTTCTTCCTGCGCCCGGTCACGGAGTCGCGCCCCGAGTCGCGGCGCGCCGCCCTGTCCGGTCATACCTGGTAGCAGTATAGTTGGCGATGGCCTGCGCGATCTCGTTCTTCCTGCGCCCGGTCACGGAGTCGCGCCCCGAGTCGCGGCGCGCCGCCCTGTCCGGTCATACCTGGTAGCAGTATAGTTGGCGATGGCCTGCGCGATCTCGTTCTTCCTGCGCCCGGTCACGGAGTCGCGCCCCGAGTCGCGGCGCGCCGCCCTGTCCGGTCATACCTGGTAGCAGTATAGTTGGCGATGGCCTGCGCGATCTCGTTCTTCCTGCGCCCGGTCACGGAGTCGCGCCCCGAGTCGCGGCGCGCCGCCCTGTCCGGTCATACCTGGTAGCAGTATAGTTGGCGATGGCCTGCGCGATCTCGTTCTTCCTGCGCCCGGTCACGGAGTCGCGCCCCGAGTCGCGGCGCGCCGCCCTGTCCGGTCATACCTGGTAGCAGTATAGTTGGCGATGGCCTGCGCGATCTCGTTCTTCCTGCGCCCGGTCACGGAGTCGCGCCCCGAGTCGCGGCGCGCCGCCCTGTCCGGTCATACCTGGTAGCAGTATAGTTGGCGATGGCCTGCGCGATCTCGTTCTTCCTGCGCCCGGTCACGGAGTCGCGCCCCGAGTCGCGGCGCGCCGCCCTGTCCGGTCATACCTGGTAGCAGTATAGTTGGCGATGGCCTGCGCGATCTCGTTCTTCCTGCGCCCGGTCACGGAGTCGCGCCCCGAGTCGCGGCGCGCCGCCCTGTCCGGTCATACCTGGTAGCAGTATAGTTGGCGATGGCCTGCGCGATCTCGTTCTTCCTGCGCCCGGTCACGGAGTCGCGCCCCGAGTCGCGGCGCGCCGCCCTGTCCGGTCATACCTGGTAGCAGTATAGTTGGCGATGGCCTGCGCGATCTCGTTCTTCCTGCGCCCGGTCACGGAGTCGCGCCCCGAGTCGCGGCGCGCCGCCCTGTCCGGTCATACCTGGTAGCAGTATAGTTGGCGATGGCCTGCGCGATCTCGTTCTTCCTGCGCCCGGTCACGGAGTCGCGCCCCGAGTCGCGGCGCGCCGCCCTGTCCGGTCATACCTGGTAGCAGTATAGTTGGCGATGGCCTGCGCGATCTCGTTCTTCCTGCGCCCGGTCACGGAGTCGCGCCCCGAGTCGCGGCGCGCCGCCCTGTCCGGTCATACCTGGTAGCAGTATAGTTGGCGATGGCCTGCGCGATCTCGTTCTTCCTGCGCCCGGTCACGGAGTCGCGCCCCGAGTCGCGGCGCGCCGCCCTGTCCGGTCATACCTGGTAGCAGTATAGTTGGCGATGGCCTGCGCGATCTCGTTCTTCCTGCGCCCGGTCACGGAGTCGCGCCCCGAGTCGCGGCGCGCCGCCCTGTCCGGTCATACCTGGTAGCAGTATAGTTGGCGATGGCCTGCGCGATCTCGTTCTTCCTGCGCCCGGTCACGGAGTCGCGCCCCGAGTCGCGGCGCGCCGCCCTGTCCGGTCATACCTGGTAGCAGTATAGTTGGCGATGGCCTGCGCGATCTCGTTCTTCCTGCGCCCGGTCACGGAGTCGCGCCCCGAGTCGCGGCGCGCCGCCCTGTCCGGTCATACCTGGTAGCAGTATAGTTGGCGATGGCCTGCGCGATCTCGTTCTTCCTGCGCCCGGTCACGGAGTCGCGCCCCGAGTCGCGGCGCGCCGCCCTGTCCGGTCATACCTGGTAGCAGTATAGTTGGCGATGGCCTGCGCGATCTCGTTCTTCCTGCGCCCGGTCACGGAGTCGCGCCCCGAGTCGCGGCGCGCCGCCCTGTCCGGTCATACCTGGTAGCAGTATAGTTGGCGATGGCCTGCGCGATCTCGTTCTTCCTGCGCCCGGTCACGGAGTCGCGCCCCGAGTCGCGGCGCGCCGCCCTGTCCGGTCATACCTGGTAGCAGTATAGTTGGCGATGGCCTGCGCGATCTCGTTCTTCCTGCGCCCGGTCACGGAGTCGCGCCCCGAGTCGCGGCGCGCCGCCCTGTCCGGTCATACCTGGTAGCAGTATAGTTGGCGATGGCCTGCGCGATCTCGTTCTTCCTGCGCCCGGTCACGGAGTCGCGCCCCGAGTCGCGGCGCGCCGCCCTGTCCGGTCATACCTGGTAGCAGTATAGTTGGCGATGGCCTGCGCGATCTCGTTCTTCCTGCGCCCGGTCACGGAGTCGCGCCCCGAGTCGCGGCGCGCCGCCCTGTCCGGTCATACCTGGTAGCAGTATAGTTGGCGATGGCCTGCGCGATCTCGTTCTTCCTGCGCCCGGTCACGGAGTCGCGCCCCGAGTCGCGGCGCGCCGCCCTGTCCGGTCATACCTGGTAGCAGTATAGTTGGCGATGGCCTGCGCGATCTCGTTCTTCCTGCGCCCGGTCACGGAGTCGCGCCCCGAGTCGCGGCGCGCCGCCCTGTCCGGTCATACCTGGTAGCAGTATAGTTGGCGATGGCCTGCGCGATCTCGTTCTTCCTGCGCCCGGTCACGGAGTCGCGCCCCGAGTCGCGGCGCGCCGCCCTGTCCGGTCATACCTGGTAGCAGTATAGTTGGCGATGGCCTGCGCGATCTCGTTCTTCCTGCGCCCGGTCACGGAGTCGCGCCCCGAGTCGCGGCGCGCCGCCCTGTCCGGTCATACCTGGTAGCAGTATAGTTGGCGATGGCCTGCGCGATCTCGTTCTTCCTGCGCCCGGTCACGGAGTCGCGCCCCGAGTCGCGGCGCGCCGCCCTGTCCGGTCATACCTGGTAGCAGTATAGTTGGCGATGGCCTGCGCGATCTCGTTCTTCCTGCGCCCGGTCACGGAGTCGCGCCCCGAGTCGCGGCGCGCCGCCCTGTCCGGTCATACCTGGTAGCAGTATAGTTGGCGATGGCCTGCGCGATCTCGTTCTTCCTGCGCCCGGTCACGGAGTCGCGCCCCGAGTCGCGGCGCGCCGCCCTGTCCGGTCATACCTGGTAGCAGTATAGTTGGCGATGGCCTGCGCGATCTCGTTCTTCCTGCGCCCGGTCACGGAGTCGCGCCCCGAGTCGCGGCGCGCCGCCCTGTCCGGTCATACCTGGTAGCAGTATAGTTGGCGATGGCCTGCGCGATCTCGTTCTTCCTGCGCCCGGTCACGGAGTCGCGCCCCGAGTCGCGGCGCGCCGCCCTGTCCGGTCATACCTGGTAGCAGTATAGTTGGCGATGGCCTGCGCGATCTCGTTCTTCCTGCGCCCGGTCACGGAGTCGCGCCCCGAGTCGCGGCGCGCCGCCCTGTCCGGTCATACCTGGTAGCAGTATAGTTGGCGATGGCCTGCGCGATCTCGTTCTTCCTGCGCCCGGTCACGGAGTCGCGCCCCGAGTCGCGGCGCGCCGCCCTGTCCGGTCATACCTGGTAGCAGTATAGTTGGCGATGGCCTGCGCGATCTCGTTCTTCCTGCGCCCGGTCACGGAGTCGCGCCCCGAGTCGCGGCGCGCCGCCCTGTCCGGTCATACCTGGTAGCAGTATAGTTGGCGATGGCCTGCGCGATCTCGTTCTTCCTGCGCCCGGTCACGGAGTCGCGCCCCGAGTCGCGGCGCGCCGCCCTGTCCGGTCATACCTGGTAGCAGTATAGTTGGCGATGGCCTGCGCGATCTCGTTCTTCCTGCGCCCGGTCACGGAGTCGCGCCCCGAGTCGCGGCGCGCCGCCCTGTCCGGTCATACCTGGTAGCAGTATAGTTGGCGATGGCCTGCGCGATCTCGTTCTTCCTGCGCCCGGTCACGGAGTCGCGCCCCGAGTCGCGGCGCGCCGCCCTGTCCGGTCATACCTGGTAGCAGTATAGTTGGCGATGGCCTGCGCGATCTCGTTCTTCCTGCGCCCGGTCACGGAGTCGCGCCCCGAGTCGCGGCGCGCCGCCCTGTCCGGTCATACCTGGTAGCAGTATAGTTGGCGATGGCCTGCGCGATCTCGTTCTTCCTGCGCCCGGTCACGGAGTCGCGCCCCGAGTCGCGGCGCGCCGCCCTGTCCGGTCATACCTGGTAGCAGTATAGTTGGCGATGGCCTGCGCGATCTCGTTCTTCCTGCGCCCGGTCACGGAGTCGCGCCCCGAGTCGCGGCGCGCCGCCCTGTCCGGTCATACCTGGTAGCAGTATAGTTGGCGATGGCCTGCGCGATCTCGTTCTTCCTGCGCCCGGTCACGGAGTCGCGCCCCGAGTCGCGGCGCGCCGCCCTGTCCGGTCATACCTGGTAGCAGTATAGTTGGCGATGGCCTGCGCGATCTCGTTCTTCCTGCGCCCGGTCACGGAGTCGCGCCCCGAGTCGCGGCGCGCCGCCCTGTCCGGTCATACCTGGTAGCAGTATAGTTGGCGATGGCCTGCGCGATCTCGTTCTTCCTGCGCCCGGTCACGGAGTCGCGCCCCGAGTCGCGGCGCGCCGCCCTGTCCGGTCATACCTGGTAGCAGTATAGTTGGCGATGGCCTGCGCGATCTCGTTCTTCCTGCGCCCGGTCACGGAGTCGCGCCCCGAGTCGCGGCGCGCCGCCCTGTCCGGTCATACCTGGTAGCAGTATAGTTGGCGATGGCCTGCGCGATCTCGTTCTTCCTGCGCCCGGTCACGGAGTCGCGCCCCGAGTCGCGGCGCGCCGCCCTGTCCGGTCATACCTGGTAGCAGTATAGTTGGCGATGGCCTGCGCGATCTCGTTCTTCCTGCGCCCGGTCACGGAGTCGCGCCCCGAGTCGCGGCGCGCCGCCCTGTCCGGTCATACCTGGTAGCAGTATAGTTGGCGATGGCCTGCGCGATCTCGTTCTTCCTGCGCCCGGTCACGGAGTCGCGCCCCGAGTCGCGGCGCGCCGCCCTGTCCGGTCATACCTGGTAGCAGTATAGTTGGCGATGGCCTGCGCGATCTCGTTCTTCCTGCGCCCGGTCACGGAGTCGCGCCCCGAGTCGCGGCGCGCCGCCCTGTCCGGTCATACCTGGTAGCAGTATAGTTGGCGATGGCCTGCGCGATCTCGTTCTTCCTGCGCCCGGTCACGGAGTCGCGCCCCGAGTCGCGGCGCGCCGCCCTGTCCGGTCATACCTGGTAGCAGTATAGTTGGCGATGGCCTGCGCGATCTCGTTCTTCCTGCGCCCGGTCACGGAGTCGCGCCCCGAGTCGCGGCGCGCCGCCCTGTCCGGTCATACCTGGTAGCAGTATAGTTGGCGATGGCCTGCGCGATCTCGTTCTTCCTGCGCCCGGTCACGGAGTCGCGCCCCGAGTCGCGGCGCGCCGCCCTGTCCGGTCATACCTGGTAGCAGTATAGTTGGCGATGGCCTGCGCGATCTCGTTCTTCCTGCGCCCGGTCACGGAGTCGCGCCCCGAGTCCCGCCGCGCTGCGGACGCCGGGCGCGGCGCTCCGCCCTGCGACGCGCCCTCGCCGATGATGGACGCTACTTCTGATGATATAGGCGTTGAGGATTTTTGTTCCTGTGGGTAGGAATAATATAATAACAATAATATCTCGTCTATGCTTGTTTTTATTTTTATTTTGTTTTAGCTGTAAGTCCTCCAAGCTGTAATAATAGTAGATTATTGCATCGAGCACAAAGTAATTTATTATTGCACCGAGTGCCTGATTTAGAGCTCGAGCGTCAGCGAGAGCTCTAATTTAACAGGCACGAGGGCAATATAAATTACTTAAGGCGAGGTGCATAATCTGCTTTTCTTTCAACTATTACCTATAGGAATAGTAGATAAAAGAAACTCATATCAAACAGTTAAAATAGAAGTTTCTATAACACTGTCGGCTTCATTTAGAATGTTTTCCGGAGTTAATTTGTCGCTAGAGGATTCCATTTTAATTCGAAGCCGAAGCACTCAAAATCAAATAGTATTACACTTTATCGTTTCTAAAAATATTGTCAAAACAAAATTATCAAAGTTCCCGCCAAATCACTTTTTTAAATTTCTTTCATTTTTAAATCAGAGTTAGCAGCAATCATTTTTTTAAATTTGGAACAAGTAGGATAGAAACGAATATTTCGTACGTAAAAAAAAAGTATTGATTTCGGCTGGCTGAATAGAGCTAATCCATTGAGACTGGTGCCTTTTGGTGCGATTAAAAAAAAAACTGTGCAATAATGAAATTTCATACATTTTTAATGCTCTAGAGCAATAAAGACTCGCTTTGTACTGAGTTTTCAGTGTGATTGTGATGACATTAAAGCATAGTTGGAAGAAAATAAATAAAATTTGCCAAGATTATTCACCAGCAACTTGCTTTGAAATACAACCTAGTGAATTCTGAGGTACCGTATTACAGGTATGGTATGTGCCCAAGCCATTTCTCGAAAATGATCATGTCACGCTGTACTGGGATCGGTCTATCATCACTGACCGGACTATTGTAGCCAATAAGCCGGATATAGTGGTGATAGACCGATTAGCGCGAGGCGCAATGTTAATCGATGTCACCATTCTACATGATTATCGTAACCGCCAACGGCCTGATGGCCAAAAGCTTCGACGACCACCTGTCGAAGCTGTCGTTGCGCGGTTGGATCAAGGACCCGACATAGAAAGTAGTACTAGATACGGCTCGCGTCGTCAGGAGGTTCCTTTCTCTGGAGTCCTGACCGCTAGTAGCTTGGATCTTATTCCTGATACCTCGAAAATATATTAAAAGCTATGGCTAATAATAGCTGTTAATATTCTATTGAAGTTGATAATGGCTTTTAGTAGTTGACAATGGCCAACAATGGACATATTGAATGCTCGATGCCAGTAGTCGACAATAATCTGTACCATCTAACAGTTGCTAAAAATTGTATCTAATGACTGAACACGATTTCTAATGCCGACTATATCCACAAATACACTCAATTTTTTTTGACAAAATTTCACTATACGAATCAATTCTGGCAAAATTTATAAACCGAAAATTTTCATTTAGTCAAAATTCCGGCAAACAAGACAATAAACAATAATTTTTAATGAAAAAAAAAAATTAAAAACAAATGGAAAACGAATTGGTGCCAGAACTGCAGGTTAAATTAGGTTAGAACAGTGACCAAATCACGCCAGAAATATATTTTGTATGTAAAACCAGAAACTGAAAACTGACGATACCAAATATTTGGCGTATTTTATATTGCGTTAAATAAAAGTACTAGTTGGTACGCAAATTATTGTTTAAACGTTCACTTGCCAAACATTGGGTTTGCGTAACAATTGAAGAGTTTCTTTGCTAAGTAATAATTTGGCAAATGAAATTATGCGGAAAATTGTTTGGGAAGAAGTAATTTGACAATTTCATTCTGGTAAAACAAGGGAGACCCATCAGTACCTGTATAGGCGGCGAGTAGGGTGCGCTGGGGGGCGCGTTACTAGGCAGCGCGGGTCCTTGCTGTAGCTCCGCATCCGCAGCGTCCTGTGCGGGCTCCACGGCCTCGGGGATGGGCGCGATCACGTCCGCGGTGGTGGTCGTGTCTTTGGTCACGTAGTTCGAGGGGAAGATGCCGGTTCTGGAAAGGAAGAATTGCATTTAAGATCAAGATTATGGTCTAAGAGAATAATGATGGCCCAGTGGTAACGGCCCCGACTTACGAGTTGTAAGTCGCGGGTAAAAACCCAGTCAGGCGCATTACTTTGTGTAATTTATTTCATTACCAGTGCTCTCAAAACGGAAGGAAAACGTTGGGAGGAAACCGGCCTAAAAATGTCCCAGAACCAAAAATTCGAAGACATGTGACATTCACCAACCCGCACTGGGCCCGCGTGGTGGATAACGGCTCACTCCTTCTCCTAAAGAGGAGGTCTGAGTCCCAGCAGTGGGAAGGCTGATGCCAATTAAGACCACGGATACGTAGCTTCATAGACGCGTATTCGTCATAATACGCTTGGTGTTCACCTGCGTGGAGCTTGCGTACTTAACTATAAAACTCTATCGACCAAGCGGCAGTGACTTACGGCTATTTGGTCCATCTAACCGGTCAAAAGTCGATTTCCTAAATATTTACACAGGTAAAAAATAACTAATTCTTATGGTTGTTAAATGACTAGAGAACAGATTGTAACCCATCCCGGTTTATTATTGCCTACCCCCTACACGCTTGTTTTAGTTAGAAAGTTATCGTTTCTTTTGGTGTGAGCAGAAAACTACACTTGAGCACAAGCGTAACATGCTTGTGCTGAAGTGTGGTATCCTCCAAATCTACCACTACCGCCACATAAGTTTGGCGATTCTTCGGGCTATGTTAGTAATCTTAGTTTTCCTGTATCTTCATTCCTGAAGGTAGAACTACATACGCACATGTGGGTCACGTACTTTGACCTGGGCCGACCTCGGTCTCAAAACAGACAGACAGACGGACAAGAAAGTGATCCTATCAGGGATATATCTATATAATTCTATAACAATTCCATTTTTTCTTTTTGAGGTCTACTGATCCCTAAAAAGACCCGTATAATTGACGTGTTTCCTGATGCCAAAGCGTCCCTTCCACCAGATGACCTCGATCCTCTCGCCCACCTCGAGGTCAGGTCACAATGATATGATGATGAATAGAACTTGGCCACCTATGGTATGTGTAATAGAGAGGAGCTCGTGGCTAGATAATAACAGCCGCACGGGTCGATTGCATTCGCACATTTGATTAACAAGGTTAGGCAACGCTTGCCAAGGTTGCTCTGTAAATGGGTGACCATCTTAACATACTGAGATTTACTCGTGCCTCGGAAAGCACGTTAAGTCGTAGGTCCCGGCTGTCATTTGTAGTATCTTTGGCAGTCATTACAGACAGTCAGAAGCCAGTAAATCTGACTCCAGTCTTACCATGAAGTACCGTGTTACCCCAGTTAATGGGTTGTGGAGGTCTGGTAGGCAGCCGCTCCTCGTAAAATACTGGTATTCAGCTAAATCAGGCTTGACTGGAAGCTGACCCCAATATAGTTGGGATAAGGCTAGGTAGAGGTATGTGTAAGTGACGTGGTTACCTGATGCCGATGCGTCCCGTCCACCAGTCGCCGTCGCGCCTGATAACTTCGATCCTCTCGCCCGCCTCGAAGGTGAGGTCGCCTGGCTCTTGCGACAGGTACGGGTAGGCCGCTATGTAGAAGTCTCCGCCTTCTGTGGAATAGGCATACATTACCATCAACATCTCTGCAGACCTAGCCAAGTTACAACAGTTTCGCGTAGAATCTCTTTCTACAAAAAGGAACAATAGTTGTTATTTATGATGTCATTAATGACTATTGTATAACCTTACAGGACTGTCATGTAAGTCAACACAATCCTGTAAGGTTGATATTGTTTTACAAATATCCCTGTATGTGATTGCTTCTTACCAACTACAGGCATGGCTCCTCCGAGGTCGTTCGTCATTTCCGCTTCCGGCATCTCCGCGATGCCTTCCAGTCCAGACTTGGTCTCTGCAACAACGAAAAGTGAGTTAATTACACTCAGTTCACACTCATATTGTGTCACAAGGCAACATTGGCAGGCAACTACTAACTAGCATGTGTGCCAAATAAATTATTTTCTTTCTTTCAATTACCAACACAAGCTAATTTTTAGAACACTGCTTAAAAACAACAATGTTTGAAAATGACTAATACCAGCTTACAATTGCCAATGATGGCCGAAAACAGCCAAAAATGGCTCAATAGTGGCAAACATTGACTGACATTGACCAACACCAGCTTTCAATGGCCAATGTTGGTCGAAACAAACAAAACTGACGAGTAAATGGCCTTCGACACAGGTAATGTCAAACTACTATAGGAATGATGCCAGTTCTTTTGTGTTGTAATGTCATTTTAGTCTCAGGGTATAAAAAACAGACATTAGGCGGATTGATAGACACCAATCGTGGCTACCAAAATGTTACAATGATGTCAGTTTGGCTCACAATGGTGAATAAATAGTTTTCCTGCAATAGAAGAGTTTTTCTAGAGTAGTGGTCTCCCACAAGGTGGAATGATGACCTGGCGAGAGTCGCGGGAATCCGATGGATGCGAGACGCACAGGACCGGTCGTTGTGAAGACGCTTGGGGGAGGCCTGTGGACGTCTGTCGACTGAGATGATGATGATGAATCATGGCATGCCAAATAATAGTAGATTATGTGACTAAGGGATAAAGCAGTGTCTTTAATGCGAGGGTGGCATGTTGAATTCCGAACGAAACGAAGTTTGCTAATTTTTAATCACGAACGTCAGTAAGGGATTTAATATAATTAACTCTCGAGTATTACGAGGGAGTTAACAGAGAAACGAGTGTATTATTATTTTAACTTTTTTTAATGAATAAACGGATAGTCAGAAGCCAGTAAATCTGACTCCAGTCTTGCCATGAAGTACCCCAGTTAATGGATTGTGAAGGTCTGGTAGGCAGCCGCTCCTCGTAAAATACTGGTATTCAGCTAAATCCGGCTTGACTGGAAGCCGACCCCAATATAGTTGGGACAAGGCTAGGCAGATGATGATGATGAACCTTACCGGCAGAGGACATGGCGCCTCCCAGCTCGTTGTTGAGCTCGGCCTCCGGGACCTCCGCGATGCCTTCCACCTGAGTCTTGTACAGTGTTGGCAATGCATTGTGAGCTGGTGTGTGTTGAGTCATAGTAACTCACCGGCAGAGGACATGGCGCCTCCCAGCTCGTTGTTGAGCTCGGCCTCCGGGACCTCCGCGATGCCTTCCACCTGAGTCTTGTACAGTGTTGGCAATGCATTGTGAGCTGGTGTGTGTTGAGTCATAGTAACTCACCGGCAGAGGACATGGCGCCTCCCAGCTCGTTGTTGAGCTCGGCCTCCGGGACCTCCGCGATGCCTTCCAGCTGGGTCTTGTACAGTGTTGGCAATGCATTGTGAGCTGGTGTGTGTTGAGTCATAGTAACTCACCGGCAGAGGACATGGCGCCTCCCAGCTCGTTGTTGAGCTCGGCCTCCGGGACCTCCGCGATGCCTTCCACCTGAGTCTTGTACAGTGTTGGCAATGCATTGTGAGCTGGTGTGTGTTGAGTCATAGTAACTCACCGGCAGAGGACATGGCGCCTCCCAGCTCGTTGTTGAGCTCGGCCTCCGGGACCTCCGCGATGCCTTCCAGCTGGGTCTTGTACAGTGTTGGCAATGCATTGTGAGCTGGTGTGTGTTGAGTCATAGTAACTCACCGGCAGAGGACATGGCGCCTCCCAGCTCGTTGTTGAGCTCGGCCTCCGGGACCTCCGCGATGCCTTCCACCTGAGTCTTGTACAGTGTTGGCAATGCATTGTGAGCTGGTGTGTGTTGAGTCATAGTAACTCACCGGCAGAGGACATGGCGCCTCCCAGCTCGTTGTTGAGCTCGGCCTCCGGGACCTCCGCGATGCCTTCCACTTGAGTCTTGTACAGTGTTGGCAATGCATTGTGAGCTGGTGTGTGTTGAGTCATAGTAACTCACCGGCAGAGGACATGGCGCCTCCCAGCTCGTTGTTGAGCTCGGCCTCCGGGACCTCCGCGATGCCTTCCACCTGAGTCTTGTACAGTGTTGGCAATGCATTGTGAGCTGGTGTGTGTTGAGTCATAGTAACTCACCGGCAGAGGACATGGCGCCTCCCAGCTCGTTGTTGAGCTCGGCCTCCGGGACCTCCGCGATGCCTTCCACCTGAGTCTTGTACAGTGTTGGCAATGCATTGTGAGCTGGTGTGTGTTGAGTCATAGTAACTCACCGGCAGAGGACATGGCGCCTCCCAGCTCGTTGTTGAGCTCGGCCTCCGGGACCTCCGCGATGCCTTCCACCTGAGTCTTGTACAGTGTTGGCAATGCATTGTGAGCTGGTGTGTGTTGAGTCATAGTAACTCACCGGCAGAGGACATGGCGCCTCCCAGCTCGTTGTTGAGCTCGGCCTCCGGGACCTCCGCGATGCCTTCCACCTGAGTCTTGTACAGTGTTGGCAATGCATTGTGAGCTGGTGTGTGTTGAGTCATAGTAACTCACCGGCAGAGGACATGGCGCCTCCCAGCTCGTTGTTGAGCTCGGCCTCCGGGACCTCCGCGATGCCTTCCAGCTGAGTCTTGGTCTCCAGAGGGTCGATGACGTCAGCGTAGGCCGCGGGTGCGTTGATGTCCTCCACGTACGACTCCGGGAACCAGCCCGATTGGCCTGCGGGGGGGGGATTGTGATGGGTGAGCTTAATTTGTAATGGTGTAGCGACATATAAGGCCCACGGCGAATTTTTGTAGAGGTACAGTCGCGATGCTGTAACGCGTTAGTAGCATATCAGCATCACTTCTGTACCGCGTTATAAGGCTAAGGCTACAGTGACCAGCGATTTGCGTTGCGACTGGAAGAGCGAATCAAATATCTCTACTAATTTTTAGCGAACTGTGTGTCCATAAAACGTAAATTTTAATTAGATATTTGTTTTAATCGCTCATGAATCGCAAGTCGTGTCGCGGTCTAATGTAGCCTTAGCCTAAATGCGACTAACGCGCGTCATAAGCGTTACAAAAAGTCGCCATGGGTGAGGGCCCTGAGAAGAATCGCCAAACTTTAGTGGTAGTGAGCAAGGCACATTGCTCGCAGAACAGATCGTGTTTTAGATCATCATAATTTTGAATTATATCAGTGTAACTGTTGTTCAGTATTCTTTTGAAAAGTTAAATACGCTTCTGGTCCCTAAGATTAGTTTACCTCTGGCCGTGCCCCATCTCCAGCCGGGTTCTGCATCCCCTCGAGGTGTGGGTGCGTCACTCACCTACAAAACCGGAAAAAAATATAATAGTAAATACAATAGATAAGGGTATAGCACTAACACTATATAGTTTGCAAGTTGTGTATGTCTTCACTAACAACAATAGATTGTAAGATCTGATAAAAAAATTGATTAAATTAGGGAAAGAGCATTCAGTTCCAAGGTAGTCCGCCACATCATCAACTAGTTTTTTGCATTTTGCAATTGTTAATTTAGTTCGAGTGTAGTTTCCGCATCCTAGGCGGACTATTGTACGTGGGCCATGGCAGCTAACATCGTCGTGCTTATTAATAACTAGCTTTAGCCCGGAGCTTCGCCCGCGTACATAAAATATAGCCTATGTCACTCAGGAATACAGCAGCTTTCTATTGGTGAAAAAATTTTAGCAATCGGACCAGTACTTCTACAGATTACCTCATACAACAAAAAAACAAACTTTACGTCTTTATTATAGACAATTAAAATTTATTTTAACGTTTGAATCCCCGACCGGTCCTATGAGACCGCGCTGTTATTGTTTTACTATTGTGTCTCGTTTCGCGGGTATCTGAGTAACTACACAACCTCTACTTGTTTGCCTTTGGACCCGCTACCCCACGTAAAGATCCAGCGTCCACTAGGGTGCTACCTCCCCCGTTGGGAATCTATGACCTAGTGTTATGTAAACGTGTATGTGTGTGTAGTGGTAATCATCTGCTCACCAAGTCTCCGGGCTGCAGGCTGAGCTCGTCGACGGTGCGCGCTGTGAACTCGTACACGCAGCGCCATCTAGGAGCACTCGTCGTCGACACCGCCTCGATCGCTGGAAAGGAACAATAAATAGTCTATATGAATATAAATAGACCAACATACTCCAAGCATCCGCCGGGATTCCGACTCGATTTTCAGCCACTGTAGGTGTAGGCTTGCGGACGGCGATCAATGGACGGCACATCGTCTGGAACAATTGCTACCTAATTGAATTTTTTTCAAATGTCGTGAGACATGTGCAAAAACAGGGCGGGACGATAAAAAAAGCTAAGTCCTGACTCACTCATTGAATCATCAACGCCCGGCGCAAACCCAAGACCTAGAACACTGAAATGTTGCACAAATGTTCCTGTCATGATGGTTACAAAGAGTAAGAGCTAGTTTGTGTCATTTTGTTTTTATGTAACACTAGCAGCCCGTCCCGGCTTCGCACGGGGTAGACAATTATTTATTTTTGGTGGATATAAAACACTTTTTTTAGTTTCATTTTTCTACACCTTCGGTTACATTGTTCAAATTTTACCAAGGATCCCTATTTTTTTTCAAAATGAAATGTAACCTATGTCAAATTGGAAGAACGTAGCATTCTATTGGTGAAAGAATTTTTTAAATCGGCCCAGTACTTTTTGAGCCTATTCATTATAAACATACAAAAATAGGTACAAATCTTTCCTCTTTATAATATTAGTATAGAAGTATAGATAAACTTGTGCTTAACTGCGATCCCACCTGATGGTAAGCAGTGATGCAATCGTAGATGGTGAGGCGCACTAGTTTATTATTCACTCTTGTCTTGCAGTCCATCTTTCTTTGACTTCGGAATGGAGTACGAGTAGTAGAGTTAATCCATCTATTAATATCATATTCATCCGCGTAAATTAAACTTGCGTTTCATTCTCCACATCAAATAGTAATGGTGATAAACTAAACTTTATTTCTCAAAATTATAATAGCACTTACTACCTACCAAATAACAGGAACACAGGCACACAAAACATATCCATAATACACAAAAAATAAAGTCGAATTTCACGTAAAAACAACAAATATTAAACTATTATAACACTACACAAAAACACGTATGAAGTCAAGCAGATTAAGACTTTGAGGACAAAGAAATAAGGGCCCTCGCCCACGGCGACTTTTTGCAGCGCTACTAACGCGCTACAGTCGCATTTGAAACGCGCGTCAGCAGCGCTACTGCCTCGCTTCAAAAAGTCACCGTGGACGAGGCCCCTAAGCCAGTACTGTAACTTTACAGTTTTGTATCGAACACTGGATTGAACAATGGATTTAGAACTATCGATTCGCATTCCATTTTTTTTCTTCAAGTGAAACATAACAATAACAATGCGCGATTTCGAGAGGTTTTATTCGATTGTTCGAACTTCTCGATTGTTTTCGATTATTTCGACTTTGACTCGAGTCCGACTCGGTCAGTTATTGCGACTGGCGTATGGTGCGTTCATTCGTGTGTTGTTCCTCGATGGTTTAGAGTTTCGAGTGAGTGACATTGGAAAAATCGAAAACTAGCGGTTGATTCCATTGACTCAAAACAATCGAAAAACCTCTCGATTATTTTGTAGAACGGCGATTCGATGGTTTATTTTAACGATGTCGATTGTTTCAATTGTTAAAACATCTCAGAATCGCCCATGGCTAAATGTGTGAATGATAATAAAATCGCAAAGACCCTATGGATTTCTGGAATATAAGTTTGCTGCAACGTCTGTGTACGTTATCGTCCAGTAACATTCCGGAACAAGCCCATGTCGTCGACGGCGTGTATTGTTCCACGCGCGCCTCAAAGATATGTCAGAAAACCGGCAAGCTGGGAACGCGGATATTCCGAAAAGTAAGCCCGGTGTCCCCAGATCGAAAGCATTGAAGGAACGGGGTGGGGTTTAGTCAGTACGAGTCTGACACGCCCTCCCGCTCCGCCCAAGAACGGGAGAAGTCATCAAGCCACCTAAAAAAAGGTTCGAACAATCGCAAAGAGTATACGGTTACATATCAAATAGTTCATTTATACCGTAACCGATAATGGAACAATAGCTTTAAAAAGAAAAAATAAAAGAAACTAGTACAGTTTCTCAAACTTTTTGTGTAGGACTAATTGTTAAGATTTCCAATAATTAAGTTACGCATAACTTTCATCAAACAAAATAACAAATTTTTAGTTTTAGGCCATGCCTGTTTCCTCACGATGTTTTCCTTCACCGTTTTGAGAGCAGCGGTGATGAAATAAATTACACAAAGTAATGCGACTGGCTGGGTTTGTACCCGCGACCTATAACTTGCAAGTCGGGGCCGTTACCACTGGGCCACCACTGCCCTCAAGGCTTTACAGTACTACAGTGTATAGTGTGGCCAGTAGTGCTGTGCACTGCCTGAGGTATGCGCGGCGAGGTGGGAGGCGAAGAAAAAAGTGCATGAGTTCACATGAGATCGATACATGTCGGACAGATCTTACGATTTCAGTGTGCATTTCTAAAGCAAGACTTGGGGCGGGACGACGGTCGGAGGCTATCTGTAATATATTATACTTACTTAGTTGATTAAAATATAACCCAAATATACTCCTATTTTATTAAAAATGTGCAGGTGACAAATAAGAACTAAACTTATAATTCAAAGCAGGACTTTTTTATATTAACAAACAATTATATATTCTAACGAAAGTTATTCTGACATAGATTCCGTTTCAACTTCATCTTCGATTTCGTCATCATCTTCATCTTCCACTTCGCCACCGGAACTTGAATCAGAGTCTTGCAAATTTATTATGAATGAATCGATAACATTATCGAACCTACTATCGCGACTCCAGTAATCGTTTTCATTTTTCTGGACATGATCGTCGCATCTCTGCCATTTTTCCGCCGTGAATTCCGAAAACAATTTATCCAATAAGATTATTTTTTCGTCTAGAGAAGAATTAATATAGTTTTGGGCTATGTTGTTTTTAATATCAGCCCAGACCAACTCAATTGGATTTAAATCCGGATGGTACGGAGGTAAACGCAGAACAGTGTGTCCACTGGCTTTCAGGAGTTCGTCAATTCTATACACGGGTTCTTTTTGTGTATTTTTGATAAGAAGTAGCAGTTGAGCCTTCGTCATGGTTCCTGAAAATTCTACATTATGGCGTAGCAACCAGTTCTGCATTTCACTTTTGAGGCTTGATATAGTTGGTTTCTTCTCAACCTGAACGCTGTGGTAAGACGCGTTGTCCATTACAACTACAGAATTCGGCAGCAACTTATCTTTTAACTTTTCATCTACCCACTTATAAAAAGTAGGTCCGCTCATATCTCCATGATAGTCACCGGTTCTAGCATCTGATTTGAATATAGTCAATGCATCATCCAATAAGCCATTTCGACAACCAGCGTGAAGAATTACCAATCGCCGTCCTTTCCCAATATCAGCATGAATTCCGGGTTCTGACGATGATTGCCAACATTTGCTGGCATGGTGACCGGCGTTGATGTATGTTTCATCAAGAAAATATATGTTGCGGTTTTGCGTTCTGTAATTTCTGATTTGTGTTAGATATTTTTTCCGCCACACTGTAATATTAGGCTGCTCTATAAGAAGAAGTCTCTTTGATTTGCATTTTTTGAAACGGTAGCCCATTTTGTGTAAAAGCTGTCTTAAATATTCCCGTCCACAAGTCAATATGCCATTCTTTCTCAAACTTGATAGTAACTTACGGACACTTGGTATTTTTTTGTCAACTTCGTAAAACTGATGAATTTTTCTTCTGATAACTCCAAGGTCAAAATCATCCACAACGTGTTTTTTCTTTAGAACTTTTGGTTTTTTTGGAAATTGAAATTTTAATTGGCTTGAATTTTCAATTGATAAATAACCCGCAGAAATCACACTATGCACGGTTCTTTTGCTGTACCCCGTAGCCTCCGCAACGATTTTGGCAATATTCACATCATTTTTAAATTCAAAGCTTTCTTTGTCTGCTTTTCTTTTCATAAAATATTCAGCCACCTTAAAAATGGCAGTCTTTATATCACGAGATAACGCACGACCCATCTTTGAATATTTATCCCATGTGCGTCTGACATAGACAGTCCGATACAGATAACACTACCTGCCGCCACGAGCGTTGACGGCGCACTGACAGAGCGCAGCAGTCAATTCTCCCCCCCGTCTCGCCGCGCACATACCTCAGGGAGTGCACAGCAGTAATGGCTACACTATAAATAACTCGATCAAAAGTTTGACAACCACGAGTGGTCGGGTTAAAATACTCGTAGGTGTGAAATGTGTGCGTCTTACTTTATTGATTGACCTACTATTGGCTCCGATTGCGTGCGTGCTGAAATAAAACTTGGACTGCGTGAAATACTGGTACTACCTTGGTAGTGTATCCGACCGGCTGCGAGCGCGTCTGAGCGATTGCGAGGGCATCTGACGGGCTGCGACCGCATCTGACCGACTGCGAGCGCATCTAACCGACTGCGAGCGCATCTAACCGACTGCGAGCGCATCTAACCGACTGCGACCGCATCTGACCGACTGCGAGCGCATCTAACCGACTGCGAGCGCATCTAACCGACTGCGAGCGCATGTAACCGACTGCGAGCGCATCTAACCGACTGCGAGCGCATCTAACCGACTGCGAGCGCATCTAACCGACTGCGAGCGCATGTAACCGACTGCGAGCGCATCTAACCGACTGCGAGCGCATCTAACCGACTGCGAGCGCATCTAACCGACTGCGAGCGCATCTAACCGACTGCGAGCGCATCTAACCGACTGCGAGCGCATCTAACCGACTGCGAGCGCATCTAACCGACTGCGAGCGCATCTAACCGACTGCGAGCGCATCTAACCGACTGCGAGCGCATCTAACCGACTGCGAGCGCATCTAACCGACTGCGAGCGCATCTAACCGACTGCGAGCGCATCTAACCGACTGCGAGCGCATCTAACCGACTGCGAGCGCATCTGACCGGCTGCGAGCGCATCTGACCGGCTGCGAGCGCGTCTGACCGGCTGCGAGCGCATCCACTTCCAGCCGGTCTATGTGAAATAGTTGGCGGCTCCGCTCCGACCAACTCTAAGCGTATACGAGCCGGTCTGTGTGAAAAGAAAAATGCGCGCCAATGCTCTCCGAGCCGGTCTGTGTGAACGGACCCAAAACATACCACGAGAATGTTGGGCTATATGCCTCCGCGACATGTCTAAAGTATCCTAGTGAAAATGCGGGCTTAATCTTGTTGCGAATGGGGTGTAGGTATCCTAAAAATAATAGAAGCAGTGGTGGCCGAATGGTAACGGTCCTAACTAAACTTACGAGTTGTAGGTCGCGGGTTCAAACCCAGCTACACGCATTATTATTCTTTATTATTATTTTTATTTTTTTTTTTATTTTATCTTTATTATTATTGTTTTTCTTTTTCTGTTTTCTTTTTATTTTTTGTTTCGTTTCATTAATTTTAAAAATTAGATTTTCTGTGTCTTGTGCTGTACCAAATAAATCATTTTTCTTTCTTTTACTTTGCTAAATTTATTTCATCATTACTGCTCTCAAAACGGTGAAGAAAAACATAGTGAGGAAACCGGCATGTCGTAGAACCACAAATTCTAAGAAGAAGACATAACATACACAAGCGCGGTGGATTACGGTCCATCCCCTCTCTTAGTGTCTAAACACGCTATGCCGAACGTACGCGACCGAAGTTCCGCGGCTGATTTTACGTTCCATCGTATTCGGCTGATATGACACACCATAAGTGCCGAACTTACGCAGCAGAAATTGAGTTGCGCAATTTTGTGTGTATATTCAGTGTTTCGAGCGCTCGAGAGAGCTCGCAGCGTTTCGAGAGAGAGAACTTCGGTCGCGTATAATGTGTGTTCTACAGAATACGTTGCCGCTGAATCGCCGCTGAACTTACGCTCGACCGAAGTTCGGCTGTACGCTATAATGCAACGTAATTTCGGCATAATGTGTCGCCAGTAATTCAAATAGCATTACAGGCGTAATCGTGCCGAACTTCGGTCGCGTATCATCGGCATAGTGTGTTTAGACACTTAGAGAGGAGGCCTGAGTCCCAGCAGTGGGGACATTATAAGGCCATACATTATATGCCATGCTATTCTAAACTATATATAAAGCAATGTTAGTTACCTGTAGTGGCGGGCGCGTCGCCCCACGCCTCCTCGGCGGCGGGCGCTTCGCCCCACGCGTCGTTGGACGTCGTGCCCCAGTCCGCCTCTGTTGGCAAGATACGGTACTTCTATATTTATTTACTTTGCACCTAGTTGAACACCAGCATCAGGCAACTACCAAGTAGTTATCTGGCATAATTGCTGAACTGAACGTCGTCTAAAAGTGTTAAACTGCTAACTCCCTTCTAGCTAGAAGGGAGTTAGCAGTTTAACACTTTTAGACGACGTGAACCTGTTTAGTACAGCCGGAGAATATTTCTTTCTTTCTTTTTTACTTCGTCATCATCATCATCTCAGCCGAAAGACGTCTACTGCTGGACACAGGCCTCCCCGCGCGCGTCGCCACAGCGACCGGTCCTGTGCGTCTCGCATCCATCGGATTCCCGGGACCCTCGCCGTGTCGTCGGTCCACCTTATGGGAGGCTTTCTAACGCAGCGTCTTCCGGTACGTAGCCACCACTCCAGAATCTTTCATCGTTAAGCAACGCTTGCCAAGGTTGGTCTGTGGATGGGTCACCATCTTAACATAACGAGTTTCCTCCGTGCCTCGGAAAGCACGTTAAGCCCGTCCCGGCTTTCATTTGTAGATCTTTGGCAGTCGTTACGGATAGTCAGAAGCCAGTAAATCTGACTCCAGTCTTGCTATGAAGTACCGTGTTACTCCAGTTAATGGGTTGTGGAGGTCTGGTAGGCAGCCGCTCCTCGTAAAATACTGGTATTCAGCTAAAACCGGCTTGACTGGAAGCCGACCCCAATATAGTTGCGAAAAGGCTAGGCAGATGATGATCTCACCTGCGCCGCTCCAGGCACTCTCGGCGGGCGCGGAGCTCCGCGCGAGGTACTCCTCCCGCTTCTCCTCGTACAACTTCCACACGCGGGAGCACTTCTCTCCCAGCTCCGTCACCGTGTTGGACAGTTCTGATAGCTGGGCCTTGTTCGTCTCTAGGTCTTGCTTCTTGCTCTCCACTAGGGCTTTCGCGGCTTCCACCTGATGGAGAGGCGAGGAACAAGTTTGCTTTACCAATCATACAACACCGGGCAAGTGCGAGTCGAACTTGCACACGAAGGGCTCCGTACATACTTATCTATGTAAAAAATTCAATACTTAAATTTTAATAAGAATTGCAAAAACTTTTTTGTGATTTGTTTTTTTTTTTATACATAGCTTCAATGGACTATAGATCAGAGTATGTTATAGCTTTAATTTCAACTCGATACTTCCATGCATTCCCGAGATAAACCGTCTTGACAGACAGACAGACAGACGGACGGACAACAAAGTGGTCCTATAAGGGTTACGTTTTCGCTTTTGAGGTATTTTAGGGTCTCAAAACTGTCCAAGTGCGAGTCAAGAGTTCCGTACTACAATACATCTAAGTACTACACAATACAAAAGTTTGCCTGCAAGCAATTTCTCACCTTATCTCGCAGCTGTTTGAGTGTAATTTCCATCATGTTCAGCTTGCCATCTTCGCCAGCGCCCTCCGAGGCTTTAGCCTGTTCAAACACAAATAAAAATTACAAGCTACCCGGATTTATAATAAAAAACCATTTTAACAAAAAAAAAAAAAACCGACTTCAAAAAATAAATAAGTATTCCAAAACAAATTAATATGCACTAAAAAGTAAAAAAATAATTGCGTATTTTTATAAGCTTACAATTATTTTTATTTTTGGAGTCGGTGTCAGCCAACTAAGATAGGTTTGTTATTAATTATCACTACAAAACATCACAGTTTTACACCAGTTGTAAGTAGTTGTACTTAATTGTTAGTAAGTTGGTATTATTATTGCTAGGTTGTTGGCGTTTCCTTGGCTGACACCGACTCCAAAAATAAAAATAATTGTAAGCTTATAAAAATACGCAATTATTTTTTTACTTTTTAGTGCATATTAATTTGTTTTGGAATACTTATTTATTTTTTGAAGTCGGTGTTTTTTTTTTGTTAAAATGGTTTTTTATTTCTTGATTTTTAGTGAATCTGATGGACACTTATTACTTATTTGAGTATGGGTAGACCTACTAAACGCGCTGCTCATAGAGACAGCGCGCAGCGCCGTTTAAATGAAACAAAGAAGTATATTGCACTATGGTCTGTTCAATAAACCCGGAGACTAAATTGACATAAGTAATGTCAAAATTTCTATAGGAATGACGCCAGTTCTTTGGTGTTGAAATGTCATTTTAGTCTCCGGAATTATTGAACAGACTGTAAGTCGTGTCAAAAGTTTGGCAGACATAGTTTTATCGGATTTGGACGCCAACAAATTGTTAAATAAACCACACGACGATAGATCATTGCAGGATATGACGAGACTACGAAATCTGTCTTCCGATAATGAAGGTCACACATAAGTACCTAAGTCATAATAGGTACACCTTTTTTTTACGAGGCAAAATCATCCAATGAGTCCTCCCACCCTGAGTGGAGCGGGACGGACTGTCAGACCTTTACTGACAGTCATACTACTGTCATACCTACTCATTCACAGTGTTCCTTCAATAGCCCTTTAAGTTCCAGGGTCACGGTTACCCAAGGACAGTACCGCGACCACGGACCAGCTAACGTAATTAGGACGCATGAAATTTGAAGAGTTTTGTTCATATAACCGAATATCTCATCAGAACAAACATCTAATTTTGTTTATTTTAGTTTCGTAGTAGTAGTATTGCGTTTTTTGTAAAACGTTGTAAGTTAAACATATTTTTTTTCGAAATAGTTTTTTTCAACCTTTTTCTTTTGTTTTTTTTTTTTTTGTAGAGACGTGATATTATGTTGTGTGATGACGTAAACAATGCTTAGATATGCTATAGCAACAATCGCGGTTAATCTGCTGTTATTTATCGAAGAGTTCCCTCGATTTCTTCAAGATTCCATCATCAGATATTGAAATGGTGACAATGGGACCACACGGGAAGCACCAGCTTTCAAATAAAAGAAAAATAATGAAAATCGGTTCACCCAGTCGCAAGTTATGAGGTAACAAACATTAAAAAAAAATACAGTCGAATTGAGAACCTCCTCCTTTTTTTGAAGTCGGTTAAAAAATAGTAGCTTATGTGACTAGGGGATATAGTAGTGTCTTTAAATCGAGTGCGGCATGTTGAATCTCGAACGAAACGAAGGCTGTCAAGTTTCAATCCCGAACGGTAGTGAGGGATTTATATAATTAACTCCCGAGCATTGAGAGGGAGTTAAACCTGAGTGAAGTGAGGAATTTAAGACGTCCAAGACAAAGACAGCTTTATCCCCGAGTTGGATGCACCACTTTTTACACCATCTGAGAGTAAAATAAAACTTAGCAACCTACGTTTAATGATGCCACCCGCGACTTAAAGACACCGTTTTGTCTCCTACGTAGCTATATAGCATAGTATCAGCCTTATCATTTTCCCACTGCTGGGACTCAGGCCTCCTTTCTAGGACAGGGAAGGGTAGTGTTTATTACCGTACTCTGTGTAATTTACTTCATCACCGCTGCTCTCAAAAACAGTGAAGGAAAACATCGTGAGGAAACTGGCATGTCTTAGAACCAAAAATTCGAAGACATGTGACATCCACCAACCCGCACTGGGCCCGCGTGGTGGATTCCAGCCCATTCCCTCGCCTAGAGAGTAGGCCTGAGTCCCAGCAGTGGGAACATTACAAGGCCGATAGTGCTAATGTAAAACTGAAGGTTAAACAACTGATCATATGTACCTTGGCGTCTAGCTCCGCCTTCTCCTTGTTCAAAGAGATCTGCTTCGCGTTGAGTTCCTTCACGCGCGCTTTCAACTGCTGCATTTCAGCCATGCTGGCGTCGCGGTCAGACCTGCAACCGAAATATACTGTGTTTAGAACGTTTTTTTTTTCTACCTACTACTAGAGCTTTTGATGTGGGAAATCATCTAATGATTTTTCTCGCTCTAGGCGGTGCGCCCTCCCGCTCCGGCTAGAGCGAGAGAAGTCATTACAGTACGCGTCAAATAACTATGCCGCTCTGAAGCTAGGCTTTCCTAACAACGGCGCAGCTACTATCGCGTAAAAAGTGTTCACTGACGTGAAATTTTTTAAATTGTTTTATTTTATAATGAAAATAAATAGTGTATTTTTTTAATCACCTGATTTTATATATCTAAGAAAAGGAGAAAGAAAGAAAATACGTTCTTTCGTAATTATAAGAATAAATAACAAAAAACAACAAACTTAAAACAGGTAGGTAATAATTATACGCGTAGCACTTTTCGCATCGACGATCGTGCGAGCGGAACAAAAGCTGGTATCGGACGTATACGAGCGACTGAGATAGAAAAATAACGCATGCGCAGTGCTGTCTTTTTTCGTAAAATTGATTACTGCGCAGTGATTGTAGCCAACTTCAGAGCGGCAAAGTTAGTTGAAGCGAACTGTAGATGTGTCAGACTTTTACTGACTAACTCCTATGTTCCATCATTTCCTTCGTTCCAGGGCCCCGGGGTGTTCTTTTCGCACAACTCATGGTCCCAGTAGGTCAGTATACTGCAACCCTGCTGGGCCCCTACAATTTTGCTGGTATCTCCTTAAGGTGAATGCTTCAGGTAGCCCGCGAAATTCAAATTTTCTTACGTTTTTTGCAATTTGCATGCCAGTGGTTGGTTGTATGAAGTTAAAAATACTTAAGCGGTTGTAAAACGTAACTAGTTACATAATTATAAACATAAAAATCATCAATACAAGCCTCCAAGCTCACTTAGTTGCAAGAACGTTTTTGACCTCGAAAAAATCGTTCCTACACTTAGGCTTGGAGGCTTGTATTGATGATTTTTATGTTTATAATTATGTAACTAGTTACGTTTTACAGCCGCTTAAGTATTTTTAACTTTATACAACTTATCACTGGCTTTCAAATTGCAAAAAACGTAAGAAAATTTGAATTTCGCGGGCTAAGCTGGAACATCCCCCTTAAGGCGCGAGTAGAAATGGCTCAGTTTAGATTCTTACTTGACAGTCGGGCGGGGAGCTTTCTATTGCTCGCTGTCCAAAACAGTGATGGAGCAGTTGATCTGTGTTTCCTGATAGCTACAACTTAGGAGTCTTCAAGTCAAGAGTGAATAGGTTACTTCTAGACAAGCGTGCTCCGTCGTCGGCCACATCATCGCTTACCATCAGGTGAGATAGTGGTCAAACGCGAGCCTATGCATAATAAAAAAAAATACTACTCACCTCATGCCATCTATAGTGCACTTAGCGGCTGCGACGCTGGTGCGCGTCTCACGGATGTCCTTAGCGAGGTTCCCGGCCCTCAGGACGGCGGAGCTGAGTTCTGCCGTGAGGGTCTGGCTGCGGGCTTTGAGGGAGAGCACCTTCGTCTGCTCCTCAGTGCGCATGGCTTCCAGCTCACGGGTCCTGGGTGAGAGATTTTTGCAATAACTTGAATTTATGCTAAGTTTCTAGAGAAATAAAACTTTGTATACAAACGAATTTCCTCCTCTACACCCCTTCAAAAGTTGAATTTTTAATAAACCCTTCTCGTATTGGTTTACATCATTATTACGCGCTGTGCTATGTCAGTCAGTCAGTCAGTTTTTCCGTTTTAAATGTATAGATTTATTTTATTAGCTTCTGAGTCTGTCATGTATACATGACTGTGGCGGTTAAAAGGTTGAACTTTTCAGTTGAACGTTTAAAGAGACCAACTGTAAAATGCAGACTAGAACATACCTCTTCTTCTCCCACTCAAGTTGACACTGTCTCTCCATTTCCTTGCGAGCGGCTTCGCGTTTCTCCTGGAAGAAAAGATAATACTATAGTATTCTTCTTCTTCCACCTGGCGTTAATCCCGGCTTTTGCCAGGGTCCGCCTTCCGGGTTAGCTTGCTCCACTTTGCCCGATTTTCTACATCCTTTTCAGTAAAGCCATTGGCTGGTAGTATTGTCCTTTCATCAGTAACTTTATAGAGGGTTACTTGGCAGTCTGGTAGTCATCCGGACCGAGCCCAAGTCGTCGAAGGAGCGTAGTGTTCACGCGCGCCTCAAAGATATGTCTGACCTTAGGGGCCGGCAGGGTCAAAGCTTCTGGGGCTACGGGTTCGCTTCTGAAAGGAACACCCAGGGCCCTGGGACGGGCAAAGAAGGAACAAAGTGAGTTTTAGTCCGTAAAAGTCTGACATTGACAAGAACGGGAGAAGTCATTCTGTTGATTTGCCATCTAAAAAAAGAAAGATACACTTAGGGAATCCAATCCCACCAGCGTGGGATCCCGCATATCGATGGCTTAGAGTGAAAACCTCGGGTGTGCAATCTATATATATAAAAATGAAACCCGTTTTCCGTTGTCACGACATCACACGAAAACGGCTTGACCGATTTTGCTGATTCTTTTTTTTAAATGTTCCTTGAAGTTCAATGATGGTTCTTACGGAGAGAAAAATTCTAAAAAAAAAAGTTAGGTAAAGTAGGGTAGGTAGGGTAGTGTAGGGTAGTATAGGGTAGTGTAGGGTAGTGTAGGGTAGTGTAGGGTAGTGTAGGGTAGTGTAGGGTAGTGTAGGGTAGTGTAGGGTAGTGTAGGGTAGTATAGGGTAGTGTAGGGTAGTGTAGGGTAGTGTAGGGTAGTGTAGGGTAGTGTAGGGTAGTGTAGGGTAGTGTAGGGTAGTGTAGGGTAGTGTAGGGTAGTGTAGGGTAGTGTAGGGTAGTGTAGGGTAGTATAGGGTAGTGTAGGGTAGTGTAGGGTAGTGTAGGGTAGTGTAGGGTAGTGTAGGGTAGTGTAGGGTAGTGTAGGGTAGTGTAGGGTAGTGTAGGGTAGTGTAGGGTAGTGTAGGGTAGTATAGGGTAGTGTAGGGTAGGTAGGGTAGTGTATGGTAGTGTAGGGTAGTGTAGGGTAGTATAGGGTAGTGTAGGGTAGTGTAGTGTAGTGTAGGGTAGGTAGGGAAGGTAGGGTAGGGTAGCGTAGGATATGTAGGGTAGTCATTTGACGGGAGCGAAGCCGCGGGTAAAAGCTAGTTTTAAATAATTTTGTTTTGATATACTTACTTGTTCCTCCTTCTGCTTCCGCATCAGTTCTTCTTGCTCTCTCTTCTGTATTTCGAGACGCAACTTCTCTCTCTTCTCCGCTTCTTCGCGCTCTTTACGCTCTCTCTCGGCCTGGACACATTTAAATATGCTACCATCAAATGGGGTGAATAGAAACGCAGGGGTGAATAAGAACAAAATTTTGATTAGAAATTTTAATTTGGTAAAGTAAAACTTAAACACGTGATTTTACTCATGACCACAAACAACTTTTACTAGTGAACCAAACCTGAAATCGCGAAAAAATCTGCTGTTCAATATATTTATGTTTGGCCACTAACCCCGTTTTCAATAACCTACCGCAGTTCATAGATTGATAGCTCCCCCATAAACAGTAAGCCATCCATACCATCCCCGATAAACACTAAGATTCTATCTATCCATCCACAACTTTGGTAAGAAATGCTATACGTCGGTAGGTTATAGGAACGCAAGTAAGGGCAAAAGGATAGATTTGTTTATCTTTAGTAGCTGCAACTGTAGATAGATAGCTTATTGAAAATGGGCGTAACTGGTCAACATGTACAAGTTCAGTACATGTCGACCAGTTAGTAGCTGATTTTCTTCGCGATTTCAGTTTGGTTATCGCCTATTCTCCATCCTATAGAGGAGGCTTCAGTCCCAGCAGTGGGAATATTATATGGATGACTATATTAAAAAAGAAGTCGGTTTCTAAAAGCAAATGAATAATTTTTACCTCCGCTTCCTATGCAGCAAAGAAAGGAAAAAATAAAATTGCATCAGAAAAACATGGTATAAAAAAGCTAATTTCTTAATTCATTTTATAATTTTAATCGATTTTGAATTCTATACCGTAGGAATAAGGTTGGTAATCAAAGCAAAAAAAGTGGTTACGATACAAACTTTTTACTACACCTGCCATTTGTCCTGCTACCAACGCAATAGAATTCAAAATCGGTTAAACGGAGAGCAAAAAAGGTTTGTTATATAGTTATCTTATTGAAAATTGAGTCTAGCCAATTCACTTTAAGAAAATAGTATCTCATAAATGCAACTGCAAAGTAATAAAATACATTTGTGGTAAAAATTCAACCTTTACTAATAAAGCAAACCATAGTTTTTTCAAATATAAATTATTGTTAAGTAATTATTTTTAACAGTACTTTCGGCTGTGCGTTGATATGTCAGTCAGTCAGCTTCTCCTTTTATACATAGATTTAATCATAATCGTCGATTTGATGTACCAAGGTATACACTTTTATTTTTACGAATACGTGAGGCATTCATTTCTAAAATTGTCAAAAGACGCGTCCGTACTGCCTCAATGGTTTACTATTACTGATCAGTATGAACACGGCTTTCTATTCAACTATGATCCTCTTGGTCAAGGGTGACTAAATTGAGTGACAACGATGATGACACTATTTACTTAACGCGAATACAGTATAGTAGTACAGGATGTTTTATTTATAAAAACTTTATGTACAGTAGTGGTAGCTCGTGGAGGAGCTCGAGGTTAAATAATAACAGCCGCGCGGGATGGGTGGCCATCTTAACATAAAGAGTTTCCTTCGTGCCTCGGAAAGCACGTTAAGCCGTAGGTCCCGGCTGTAATTTGTATATCAGTCGTTACGGATAGTCAGAAGCCAGTAAATCTGACTCCAGTCTTGCAACGAAGTGCCGTGTTACCCCAGTTAATGGGTTGTGGAGGTCTGGTAGGCTGCCGCTCCTTATAACATACTGGTATTAAGCTAAATCTGGCTTGACTGGAAGCTGACCCCAATATAGTTGGGTAAAGGCTAGGTAGATGATGTACAGTAGTGATACATTGACGGCCACGAAAGCACGACGTTGCCGCGAATGCGCGTCTAGGAAGCTACGCGTCCGTGAACATTACGCCTTGTTGACCTACAATGAGGTAAGGTTATACCTTCTCTTTCATCTGCGCGTCGTTGAGCTGCGACCTCCTCCTCTCGAGCTCGGCCTGTCCTCGCGCCATGTTCTCCCGGCGCCGCTCCTCGTACGACTTGTTGCTGGTGTGCGTGGCGTGGCACATTATCAGTGTGTACTGTACAGTGTACATACCTTCTCTTTCATCTGCGCGTCGTTGAGCTGCGACCTCCTCCTCTCGAGCTCGGCCTGTCCTCGCGCCATGTTCTCCCGGCGCCGCTCCTCGTACGACTTGTTGCTGGTGTGCGTGGCGTGGCACATTATCAGTGTGTACTGTACAGTGTACATACCTTCTCTTTCATCTGCGCGTCGTTGAGCTGCGACCTCCTCCTCTCGAGCTCGGCCTGTCCTCGCGCCATGTTCTCCCGGCGCCGCTCCTCGTACGACTTGTTGCTGGTGTGCGTGGCGTGGCACATTATCAGTGTGTACTGTACAGTGTACATACCTTCTCTTTCATCTGCGCGTCGTTGAGCTGCGACCTCCTCCTCTCGAGCTCGGCCTGTCCTCGCGCCATGTTCTCCCGGCGCCGCTCCTCGTACGACTTGTTGCTGGTGTGCGTGGCGTGGCACATTATCAGTGTGTACTGTACAGTGTACATACCTTCTCTTTCATCTGCGCGTCGTTGAGCTGCGACCTCCTCCTCTCGAGCTCGGCCTGTCCTCGCGCCATGTTCTCCCGGCGCCGCTCCTCGTACGACTTGTTGCTGGTGTGCGTGGCGTGGCACATTATCAGTGTGTACTGTACAGTGTACATACCTTCTCTTTCATCTGCGCGTCGTTGAGCTGCGACCTCCTCCTCTCGAGCTCGGCCTGTCCTCGCGCCATGTTCTCCCGGCGCCGCTCCTCGTACGACTTGTTGCTGGTGTGCGTGGCGTGGCACATTATCAGTGTGTACTGTACAGTGTACATACCTTCTCTTTCATCTGCGCGTCGTTGAGCTGCGACCTCCTCCTCTCGAGCTCGGCCTGTCCTCGCGCCATGTTCTCCCGGCGCCGCTCCTCGTACGACTTGTTGCTGGTGTGCGTGGCGTGGCACATTATCAGTGTGTACTGTACAGTGTACATACCTTCTCTTTCATCTGCGCGTCGTTGAGCTGCGACCTCCTCCTCTCGAGCTCGGCCTGTCCTCGCGCCATGTTCTCCCGGCGCCGCTCCTCGTACGACTTGTTGCTGGTGTGCGTGGCGTGGCACATTATCAGTGTGTACTGTACAGTGTACATACCTTCTCTTTCATCTGCGCGTCGTTGAGCTGCGACCTCCTCCTCTCGAGCTCGGCCTGTCCTCGCGCCATGTTCTCCCGGCGCCGCTCCTCGTACGACTTGTTGCTGGTGTTCGACGTAATAGAGTCGCGTCTGGAAAGACAAAGTTTGGATTCACAATATTACACAACACCATTAACAAATTGTTTTTCTTTACAAGTGCATTGATGAACGTCATATGATACACGTGAGTCATTGATTATTACCGTTCTTGGCTCTCTTTAAGAGCCGCCTCAACGGTAATCACCAACATTACACTTGTATCAAAATGAATAAGTTACCTGAAGGTAGGCGGTATGAGTTCTGGCGGTAGCTTGGCGGGCACAGGCTCGCCCTGCGTCGCCTTCTCACACAGGTACATGGCCAGCACGAACTCCTCACAGCCTGCGGGACAGAAAGAATAGTACATTGTTACCCTAGGGATGAAAGTAACTTAGCGGGAAATAAGTTTGGCGGTGCTCCTGTACAAAACATGAGCCACACGTTGGAGTGCCCCAAGTGACCAAACACCTGCACTTTGGAGGATCTAATGAGTGCCACTGATGCTGCAATTAACGTAGCCACCTACTGGGCCCAAACAATATAAAGAGTTTACCTTCGATTCGAAAAGAAGAATTTTGGCGGGCAAGCGTAGAAGAAACAAGTGACGGTGACCCGGGCGTTTCTTACCTACGAATTCAACACAAAAACGTCCCGAAAATATCAGACATAGTGGCATGGTTAATAGTAAGTTATGACAGTCACTGTTTCCATACCAACATGAGTTCCCGCCGGAGGACTAAAGTCTCCTAAAATCTTTGAATTCCAAGGCCGCAGTAACTATTTTGGAACGATCCCTCTACCCGGAAGGCTATATTACCCACGGGTGACGCAGGCCATATTACCCTTAAGTGACCATATACAATGTGGATATGACAATACGACATTAAATGAAAACACTGGCAATACTCATCATTATGAATAACTTTTAATATGGAGTGATGGGAAAAAATCCGCTCCTCCATACATTTATGTTCACTTAATTTGACAAAATGTATGGAAGAGCGGATTTTTTTCGTAATTTCAGAGTTGGTGGCATAGTAAAAGTCTTTCATACTGATGAGTACAACAACCCTGTTTAAGGAAAGCTCCTCAGTCGTATCAACGTTGTACCATGGGTGGCCATATTATTAGGGACAGTACCTAGATTTCTTATATTATTATCAACTTTAATTGCATTTCGCAGGTAAATGGTTGGTTGTAGGTTCGGCAAATATTTTTTATTTATAGACTTTATTGATTGAGATAATAAAACATCAAATTTGAAGTCAAAATTATTTATATATTTTTGAAAAAAAAAAGATACGTAATAAGATGGATGAATATTGCTAGTATTTTGTGACAGCATCCATTTATCGTGGTATGCTTTCTCTGCAAGTTCTGGCTTTCTGTAGCAAGTTTCTGGTATAATAGCCACTCTTTAATAAGGACTACAATCAGCTGGTGTTATTTTTTTCACCGGCAGGAGGATCCAAATATTCACCAAATGTTGAAAAAAGTCAACAAAGTTAAACAATATCACTTAAAAAAAAATGGCGCGATCTTACAATGTTGCTTTATATCAAAAATAATAATACTGATGCCAGTAATAATACGAAATAAAAAAATCTTATATAAATCCGTTGGTTAGCTTAAAAAGTGAGATTTATAACTTTGTTGACTTTTTTCGAAATCGTCGTATTACGTATCTTTTTTTTTCAAAAATATATAAAAGAATTTGATTTCAAATTTTATGTTTTTATTAAGTCCATCAATAAAGTCTATAAATAAAAAATATTAGCCAGATCTATAACCAACCATTTTCCTGCAAAAAGCAATCAAAGTTCATACTAATGTATGACATTCAGGTACTGTCCCTAATAATTTGGCCACCCACTGTATAATCTGGTGGCTGTGAAGAGGCATCTCAAACAGTTTCGATTCTATCTCCTGAACTAGGTGGTAATCTGTATTTCAGGGGATATTCCTATCAACTTACCGAGTTTCCCATCAGAGTCCAGGTCGGCTAGTGCCCAGATCTGCGCCAGCGCTTGTTGGGCCAGCCTCGACTGTAACATGATGGAGCGGGCTTGTGCGCCCGAGACCGCGCCCGTCTTCGCGCGGTCCGTCGCGTTGAACAGTTGCGTGTATCTGGCAGGAGAGAATATTTGTTTATTTATTAAATACTTTATTTTACTTTAGGAGGAGCTCGTGGCTAGATAATAGCAGTCGCACGGGTTGATGTTCAAGGTTAAGCAACGCTTGCCAAGGTTGGTCTGTGAATGGGTGACCATCTTAACATGACGAGTTTCCTCCGTGCTGCGTTCGGAAAGCACGTTAAGCCGTAGGTCCCGGCTGTCATTTGTAGATCTTTAGCAGTCGTTACAGATAGTCAGAAGCCATTAAATCTGACTCCAGTCTTGCAATGAAGTACCGTGCTACTCCAGTTAATGGGTTGTGGAAGTCTGGTAGGGAGCCGCTCCTCGTAAAATACTGGTATTCAGCTAAATCCGGCTTTACTAGAAGCCGAACCCAATATAGTATGGAAAAGGCTAGGTAGATGATGACTTTATTTTACTTTACTCGAGGGCGACCGCGGTGAAGGTGGTGTGACGATCTGGTCGTGTTCGCTGGTCAAACTTGGCCAGAGATGGCTCAAGACAGAGAGATTTGGAATCAAACCAATTGTTCAAATCGTCAATTAGAAACCATTACTGCTGAACATAATTATACAAATGTATGAGAGAACGGCGTGTAAGTAGGTTTCTCCATATAAACTTTGGACCTTCATTTCTACCTTTTAGGGCAGGAATTTTGGAAAATCCTCTCTTAGTGCTGGTAAAAGGAAAGTACGTGCAAAATTTTACGTTCCTAGTCCGAGTGGTCTCGGATGTTCGTTGATATGTCAGTCAGTCAATGTCAGAGTCATGGCTTCTATTTCGGGGTAGTTATAAAAAAAAATAACCACGAAGGCTAAGGCGGGAGCTCCGCTTAGCCGTCTAACCTAACCTGTCGTGTGGGAATGCCCTAAAACTGTACTACTAATACCAACCGACTACTATCGCGAGTTTTGAGCAACAATATACATAGATAAAGCTGATGACGTGACAACTTACTTGAGTTTCTGCGGCTGCGGTATTCCCCACTCGACAGTGGTGGGGGGGCTCATGACCCCCATCGGCATTTCTGTGGGACTGGTCACCAGTGATCCTGTACAACAAATAGTCGTTGTTTTAACCCTGAACTTAATTAAAATAAAAAATCTGCGCCAGTCAGATTAGCTGAGTCCTATTTTGCAAACTCATTTTGAAGTAATAAAGAACGTTACATCAAAAATCATGGTTGTTTTAAAAGAAAACTTAAAGACTTATTTTGTGAATATTTCGAGTACTCTCGACTAGTTTTAGGTAAGATTAAAAAAACAATACTAAACCGTATTGGCTATATTACCTTACGTGGTCATATTATCCACTGTAGACAACATTACCATAGAATAACAATAATTGACAGTGTAGACCATAATTACCGTAGAGTGGCAATATTAGCTACCATAGGCCATATTACCAATAGGGTAACTCTATGGTAATAATTGCCAGTTTATGCCATTAGCCAAAGTAGGCTATATTACCATATGGTAGTACCACAACACTTGTCAACTTCTTTGTACTTTGTGATGTTTGCTGTGTTGTTAAATCTAAGATAATAAGCAGTGACAGGAATAGGTAGTGCCTATTTGCCTAAACTTCGAAGAACAGAGACAAGAAACGGAGACTTCCTTAGGACAAATTTTTTTCCGAGACTCCCGAAATTTCGAGACAACACTTAAAAATACATTTAAAAATTGTTTTTTTTGGAATAAGTAATTCGTCTATGTTTACCAAAAGTTTGCGACTATCGTAATAAATAACATACACAGTCGTTACAACCATAAAATATTTAGAATTTTTTTTTGGAGAACATTTTGTAAATGACTTGTTGATCGTAATAGGTATTACTTATTCCAAATAACAATTTTGTATTTAAGTGTTGTCTCGAAATTTCGGGACAGATGTCTCGGAAAAACATTTAGTCCTAAGGAAGTCCCCGTTTCTTGTCTCTGTTCTTCGAAGTTTAGGCAAATAGGCACTACCTATTCCTATCACTGATAATAAGGTCTAAAAATAACAAAGACTCACCCGGTTTAGACATACTATCACTCTTCATAGCAGCGAGCGGCGTCGACGTGACCGGCTGACTGGCGACACCACCACTATTCACTCCAGAAGGAGGACTGTTCATCAGAGACCCCATGCCCGAGCCGCCGGTCACAGGCTGAGAGCTCAACGGAGACTGGCCGGTAACCGGTTGAGGAGCAACCGACGTCTGGGATTCAGGAGGAGATGTAAACGACCTATTCTGAGCTGGAGGCAAAATAGGCGGAATCAACGGCTGGGTATTCATCGAAAACGCCTGATCTATAGGCAAGTTAGGTATCAGAGGCGGTTGTTGGCCTATCAACGGATTCATCAGAGGCTGCGAAGGTATCAACGGTGGCTGAGTTTGACCAGCCATAGACTGAGACCCAATTAACGGTTGAGACGAAATGATTGGTTGGTTTATCAGAGTTTGGGACGAAACCATTGGTTGTGAACCAATTAACGCTGGTTGCGACGAAACTAACGCAGGACCGGTTAGTAACGGCGGTTGGGTGTTAATCAAAGATTGAGAAGTTAGCGGTAAGACAGGTTTGACTCCAGAAATCAAATCAGGTACATTTGGCATCATAGGTTTGGTTGGGGCAGCTAGCGGTGGGATCAGAGGTGGTTGAGCAGACATAGGTGGACCTACCAGGTCGCCTAAGAGGGAATGGTTGCTGGTAGTGGAGGTGAGGCCTGAGATTAGCGGCTGCGGTTGAGGGGGGAGGGCCGGCATGGGGGGGATTGGGGGTTTTATGGGCGCGGGGGCGGGGGCTGCGAATTGGGGTTTTTGGGTCGCTGTGGAGAGAGAAAAGATATAAGTTAGAATGTTAATAGTGTGTTGATAAAATATCGCCTGTTTGTTTCGACAACGTGATGTCCCAAAATAATAATGTTCCACAATTTTCACACAACTAAAAAAAAACCAAAAACATTTTGGATTAAATGATAATGACAAATAATACCTATTTATTTTGCAATTAAATTAAAATAACAATTTATACGACAATTATTTTTCTATTACTACTATGACTACCCTAAGAAGAAACACCGAAACAAACTCAAAGGTCAGTCTCTGTTTTAGTCCATACAAAATATGTAAAGGTCAAATATTTTTTGTGTACGTTATGGATCAAGTAATAAATCGGGACTTCATCGTTCGAAGTAAGGGTGAATCAATATAAAACTAGTTAGTAACACTCACCGGTGGGACTGAGCGAGGCGAGCAGAGATGGCGGCAAGGCTTTCGGCACTTCTATGTTGTGCAGCTTCAAGTTGATTATCTGGAAATAAGAATTTCATTAGCCATGAAAATGAGTGCCCCAACTCCCCAAGTGTCCATACGCCTGCACTTTGGAGGATTTGATGAGTGCCATCGATGCTGCAGTTAACGTAGCCATCTACTGGGCATAACAATTTAACGAGTTTACCATCGACTTGAAAAGAAGAAGAAGCGATGAAAATAAAGAAATCAAAATACCTATGTGGCACACATAAAGTCTGTTCTATAAACCCGGAGACTAAATTGACACAAGTAATGTCAAATTTACTATAGGAATGACGCCAGTTGTTTTGTGTTGAAATGTCATTTTAGTCTCCGGGTTTATAAAACAGACGATAGACTAACAGAATGTAGAAATAACAAACAACCTAAAATCGAGAGGTTTTATTCGATTGATTCGGTTGCTTGAACATCTCGAACATCTCGATAGTTTTGGCTTTGACTCGAGTCCGACTCTGTCTGTTATTGCGACTAGCGCATGGCGCGTTCGTTCCCGACTTGTTTCTTGATGGTTAAGAATTTTGAGTGAGAGTGACTGATTGAAACAATGGAAAATTAGCTGTCGATGTCAACACACAAAACAATAAAAAAATCTCCGTTATTTTGTAGAACCACTTTAGATTATTTGTGTTTGAATAACGGAGTGAGTCCCTACAGGAGGGAACTTACCTTACAAGCTATGGAGAACTCCCTGAGGTCCAGTTTGCCGTCAGCGTTCGTGTCAGCGAGGGACCAGATCTGCCCCAGGATCGGAGGCGGCAGCTGGGACTGGAACAATAAGTATTGTTTAAAATCCACGTGCAAATAACAAATTAAAGAGTAGGTAAGGGTCAGCTCACACCGAGACGCGACGCGACGCTGCATACACATTTTAATGGAGTGACTCAAAATAGAACTATATTTACTACACGAAAAGATACACATTTCATGTTGAGAATTTAGAGTACGTTGCTCCATGCAGCGCTGCGCCTCATGACGCCGCGTGTAGCCGACGATTTTACTATGCGCCTCGCAACGTTGCGATGCTTCTCGCGGTGGCGCGCGGCGCAGTGCGAAATCACTGGCCTCTTCTTGCATCGTCGCGTCGCGTCGCATCTCGGTGTGAACTGACCCATATCGAGACAAGGTAGTGGGGAGGACAACCGCGCGAAAAGAAAAAACTTGTTTATTTTTTAAGTGGTAAATCATCCAATAATTCGAGCGTATCACTTTTACTGACTAAAACCTGCTCCTGTTCCTTCTTTGCCTTCGTTTTTTGGGTCCCGGATTTTCTTTTCAGAAGCAAACTTATGGCCCCAGGGCGCCTATGATTTACTGACATCTCCTTGAGGCACTACGCGCCGACGACTTGGGCTGGGTCCGGACGGTTACCGGAAGGCGAGCCCTCGCCGTCCGCAAGCCTACGGCTACGGTGATTGGAAATCGAGTTCGGAGTTCCAGAAGTGAGAGGCCTTCCAACGCTGTATCTTCAGGTGCGTGGTTGCCACTCCATCAATGTACTTTGCCCACTGACGGTTAAATTGGGCGCTTCTTCGGACTTTGTCGGCAACCTTAGTTCTCCTGTGGATATCTTCATTCTTGATGCAATTACGAAAGGAAACTCCGACTTCTCTTTCCCTTTCCGTTACTCTTTGGGTGACTTTAAGCCTTCTGATGAGGCTTTCAGACACATATGACATAACTGGCAACACACACTTGTCATAGACTTTTATCTTGAGACACCGTTGTATGTTGGACGAGAAGATATCGATATCGCACAGTTTCCCGAACGATGCTCAGCCGAGTCGGATTAGACGATTAATCTCTTTCTCGAAGTTGGACCTACCCAACTGGACCGTCTGTCCCAGGTAAACGTAATCGTCTACAACTTTGAATGCAGATATTTATAGGAGTGGGGTTTTTTTATGTGGGAAATTGACAAAATATCTTCTCCAGCTCTGGGTGGAACGGGAGGGCGTGTCAACGTCCACTGAATAAAACCCACGCCTGTTCCTTCTTTACCTTAACTCCAGGCTCCCGGGGTGCTCTTTTGTTCAACCCAGGGCCCCAGTACCATGACTAACCAATTTGTATTGGTGTAGCGCCAAAAATTTCGAAGAGAATTGGATGATACTTGCTACGAAAGCAGCTACGGCGTTGAATATCCCGTGCTACGGCGTAGCATTGTGCTACAATTCTACGAGGCGCAATTTATCCTTTATTTTAATTATCATTTATTTATTTACTGTGCAGACCTACCACAGTGTTTTCTTTTTAACCCTAAGGTTGACTGGTAGAGAATGCCCTGATGCTTTAAGTCCGCCTGTGTACCACCACTGTACATAAAGTTTAAATAAATAAATTTGCCTGCTGCGTTCTTCCCGACCGATTAAAATTTAGGTGTTTTCAAGGCTTGAGTGAATTGTGCCTTAATAAAATAGTGCGCCTCACCATCAACTATTGCATCACTGTTTACCATCAGGTAGGATCGCACTAAAGATTCCCGCGACTCCCGCCAGGTCGCCGGTCCACTGCCCACCTTCCGGTACGTGGTCGCCACTCCAGAACCTTCCGTTCCCATCGACCATCCATTCTACGAGCAATGTGCCCTGCCCAATGCCACTTAAGTTTGGTTCTCTTGCGGATTATGTTCATTTCTGCTGTGATCATGCAAGGAAACTCCGAGCATAGCCCTTTCCATTGACCGCACTATATCCAAAGCAAAAGAGTGACATACCTGCAGCATGAACCGCTTGGCTTGCTCCCCGGTGAGGTGTCCGTTGACGGGCCCCAGGTTGCGGAAGTGTTCTGCGAACTTGGCATGCTCGTGCGGTTGCACGACCCAAGGGTCTGATGCCATGGTGCTCTGTAACAGAGAGTAGAGTATTACATCACTGGAATAGAATACTACTACTTACTGAAACCGTAACATTTCAATTTTTACACCCATTTAAAATTGGCAAGCTACAAAGACTATTTCTAACATAAACAGCTTTATAATGTTCAGTCCAAATAACATGGCAGGCTGGGCCCAAATACTATGAGGGAAAGAAAACCATTGCCTTAACGTTTGAATCCCCAACCGGTTTCATGAGACTGCGCTGTCATTGTCTTACTATTGTGTCTCGTTTTGCGGGTATGTGATAGGTTAACAAGATGAAGTACAGTACACTACTACTCTATTTGATCTAAGTTTTGTTGAATTAAGCAAGCCATATTGTTCATAGTATTCATGAAGAATGGAGTCCTGTATATCCACACAACTCAGGGTTGCTGCTCAATTACCTACTAAGTAGATCTGACCATGTATACAAGTACCTACCGAAATTATTCTAAAAATAACTAAACCAATATGTTCTTGAGGTTTTCCTCAAATTTTGAATATTAAAATTGCTATCTAACCAGGAAAAAATTAAAAAACCTTTATTATAAGTTAAGATACTTGAACTATTACAGCGTTATTTCAAAAAGTATAACTAAAGGAGTCTAGAATTCAAACCAGTAGCGAATTACGTCACAAACTACCCTAGTAGTACCCACCCTTAACAATTTTAACAGGAAATTAAAGAAAATTGTATTTAAATTAACCCAACATACATGCTATATGTATAAAGTAGGTAAGCATATACTATAATAGGACTTTTACCATGGCAATGACGAATTCTAATCAGAAAACAAATAGTTATAAACATATTTAGATAAAACGACTTTCTAAATGGTAAAAAGGGTGTTTTAACCAAGTCTTGTGGTATTATAGCTATATAAAATGTGTTAACTTACATGTCCTGTGTTCCTCTGGAGTTGTATAGGATATGATACGCCCCTCACAAATTATTTTGTTTGAAAAACACGGAGGTGACGGAGGAAATCAGTTCCCTTGAATTATTGATCTCTTGATAGTCCTGTCAGGCAGCGTGTTTCAGCTCTTGTAACCTACTTTTGGAAGAGTGAGATAGAGTATTTAATCCGCTTGTACAGTGAAAGAGTAAGTAGATAGTTTTATGTTTGAAATAGCAAACAGCTTAACATAATAATCTGGAACGCACTAAAGGTCAGTTGAAGTTTCGTTCAGAAATGCTTATATTTGTTTACCAAAAACTCAATTTGATGTTTTTCAGTCTATTGCAGTAGTTTATTATCAGATTGCTTGATAAAGTACTGGTCTAAAACCACTTCTACACATTCAAGTGTTGGAGCCTAACCTACTTTAGTTTCTAACAGATTTTAGAATAGAAAATCTACTTACTCAATATTGTTCAGTTCAGTTAATAATCGTATGCTACTTACTGTGGCAGAATAGCACAGAGAAACTTATAATTTTGTAACATCTTAATTGTACGTGCACAAACATCGTATTTGCATTTTGTAATGAATGATGTGTACTTACCAATCTCCTCAAATACCTACCTACCTATTTATTGGATATTAACGATGTCGGCTTACAAACCTCTATCGCTTACTTGTGCTATCTAGCCTCATTATCATTATAGTAATTTGATAAATAAATGAAAAAAAAGAGACTATCCTTGCGAAATTATATCAAAATAATTATTCCTGAACGAACAAATCAATGTCATAACATAACCAACCACCTGTGTTGACACAACTGACAGACTGCGTAGTTTTATTCTGGGTAATTTTTATTACCCCAAAAATCTTTAAAATGACGAAATCCGTAGCCGACAATGTCAACCCCAATATTTACGAAAAAGAATCTGAGCGGGAAAAGACTGCAGCAGACTTCGATGAGGATGTCGAAGATTTATTCGATGAACGCGAGATATTCGATCTAATTCGCAATATCAATGATCCTGAGCACCCGTTGACGTTGGAAGAGCTGCGCGTGGTGGAAGAGAGTAATATAAGAGTGGATAACAAGGATAACACTGTGGTTGTCAACTTTACGCCCACTATTCCTCATTGTAGCATGGCTACTTTGATAGGTAGGTATTTTTAATTTTTGTTTTATGTTGATGGACTCGCTTTTTTTATACGGGTTGCGCCGACCCCAAGTAATTTAGGATAAGGGCAGTAAGAAGAAGAAAAATATTGCTGATAGGCTAGCGTTTGACCACCATCTCATCTGATGGCAAGCGATGTTGTGGTTGACGTTGGAGCATGCGTGCCAGGGAATTCCACTCTTTAACTGTATGTATAATAAAGGTGCCAAAGGTGCAAGGTGCAAGGAACTTCTAATTTTTTGCAGCAATGAATATATTGCCCCTTGCCTTCAATTGGATAGAGTTGGGTAAAAACTGACTTTTCTAAGATAAATAAATTGACCTGAAGAGTAGATTCTGATAGTTGAAAGAATTTTCTTTAAAAACTGGCTTAATTATTCCTTAGATAAAAGTTTTTCTTAGCATCATCATCATCTGCCTAGCCTTTTCCCAACTATATTGGGGTCGGCTTCCAGTCTAGCCGGGTTTAGCTGAATACCAGTACCTATTTTACGAGGAGCAGCTGCCTACTGGACCTCCACAACTCATTAACTAAGGTAACACGGTACTTCATGGCAAGACTGGAGACTGGATTCAAGATTTACTGGCTTCTGACTATCCGTAACAACTGCCAAAGATCTATAAATGACAGCGGGGCCTACGGCTTAACGTGTTTCCGAGGCACAGAGGAAACTCGGTATGTTAAGATGGTCACCCATCCACAGACTAACCTTGGCAAGCTTTGCTTAACCTTGAAGATCGACCGGTGCGGCTGTTATTAAAAAGTTAAAAGTTTTTCTTAGCCTTCTACTAAAAATCAATACTAATTATTCCCAGCTCTAGGCCACTTCTCTTGGACACTAACGGACTGCTACATTTCCATCTCACGATTTCATTTATATTTAATGGATTTATTTTGAAACACTACTACACTGCAACATCTGCAACACACATCACTGATATGATTCAACAGGCTATCGAAATAAGTTTTTTTTTTTTAATCATTAGAATGACTTCTCCCGCTCTTGGGCGGAGTGAGAGAGCGTGTCAGACTCTTACTGACTAAACCCCACCCTGTTCCTTTGTTGCCTTCGATCTGGGGGACACGGGCTCACCTTTCGGAATATACGTGATCCCCAGAGGCTTCCGCCCTGCCGGGCCCCTACAGTTTGCTGATATCTTCCTGAGGCGATTGTGGCGCCGTTGACGACTAGGCTCGGTCCGGGTTATTACCGGACTATCGTCCGCAAGCCCGCCCGGGCGGTGTAAGGTGTAAGGGCCATTCCCTCGCGCACTCGCGGTTGACAGCCTCCTTCGCTAGCATTACTGCTTCGCAAAAAGAGGCGACCACCTGCTACCCCCTCCTCGCTCCGGACCATGGCTTGTACCAGGGCCCGGCGCGAGAGGTCGCCACCGCCGATAGCCTCTACGATACCGAGCTTAAGTGGAACTTTATTGGTTATATCCGTTCAACACAAACTCAAATAATGAATTCATCATACTAAAACACTGGACTACAGACTTTAATTACTACCTTTTTAGGGTTCCGTAGCCAATTGGCAAAATGGAACCCTTATAGTTTCGCCATGTCTGTCCGTCCGTCCTCGCTTAATCTCTGTGACCGTTAGCTCTAGAAAGCTGAAATTTGGTACCAATATCTATATCAATCACGTCGACAAAGTACAATAAAAAACCATTTTAACAAAAAAAAACACCGACTTCAAAAATAAAAAAGTATTCCAAAACAAATGAATATGCACTAAAATGTAAAAAATAATTGCGTATTTTTATAAGCTTACAATTATTTTTATTTTAGGAGTCGGTGTCAGCCAACTAAGACAGGTTTGTTATTTATTATCACTACAATTAAACATCACAGTTTTACACCAGTTGTAAGTAGTTGTACTTAATTGTTAGTAAGTTGGTATTATTATTGCTAGGTTGTTGGCGTTTCCTTGGCTGACACCGACTCCAAAAATAAAAATAATTGTAAGCTTATAAAAATACGCAATTATTTTTTACTTTTTAGTGCATATTCATTTGTTTTGGAATACTTTTTTATTTTTGAAGTCGGTGTTTTTTTTTGTTAAAATGGTTTTTTATTTCTTGATTTTTAGTGAATCTGATGGACACTAATTACTTATTTGAGTATGGGTAGACCTACTAAACGCGCTGCTCATAGAGACAGCGCCGTTTAAATAAAACAAAGGAGTATATCGTACTAAATCGTGTCAAAAGTTTGGCAGGCATAGTTTTATCGGATTTGGACGCCAACAAATTGTTAAATAAACCACACGACGATAGATCATTGCAGGATCTGACAAGACTACGAAATCTGTCTTCCGATAATGAAGGTCACACATAAGTACCTAAGTCATAATACACCTTTTTTTACGAGGCAAAATCATCCAATGAGTCCTCCCACCCGGAGTGGAGCGGGACGGACTGTCAGACTTTTACTGACAGTCATACTACTGTCATACCTACTCATCCACAGTGTTCCTTCAATAGCCCTTTAAGTTCCAGGGTCACGGTTACCCAAGGACAGTACCGCGACCACGGACCAGCTAACGTAATTAGGACGCATGAAATTTGAAGAGTTTTGTTCACATAACCGAATATCTCATCAGAACAAACATACTTTTTTTCGAAATAGTTTTTTTAACCTTTTTTTTTGTTTTTTTTTTGTTGTCGAGACGTGATATTATGTTGTGTGGTGGCGTAAACAATGCATAGATATGCTATAGCAACAATCGCGGTTAATCTGCTGTTATTTATTGAAGAGTTCCCTCGATTTCTTCAAGATCCCATCATCAGATATTGAAATGGTGACAATGGGACCACACGGGAAGCACCAGCTTTCAAATAAAAGAAAAATAATGAAAATCGGTTCACCCAGTCGCAAGTTATGAGGTAACAAACATAAAAAAAAAAAAAAAAAAAACACAGTCGAATTGAGAACCTCCTCCTTTTTTTGAAGTCGGTTAAAAATAAAAATTGGAAAAAAATGTTTTATTAGGGTAGCCCCCCTACATGTAAAGTAAAAAGCGATTTTTTTTAAATTTTATCCCTAACGTGTGATGTATTGTTGGATAGGTATTCAAAAATGAATAGGGGTTTGCTAAAATCATTTTTTGATAATATCAATAATTTCGGAAATAATCGCTCCAAAAGTAAAAAACAATGTGTCCCCCCCTCTAATTTTTGAACCATAAGTTTAGAAAATATGAAAAAAATCTGGAAAGTAGAGCTTTATAAAGACTTTCTAGGAAAATTATTTTGAACTTGATGGGACGAACAGTTTTTGAAAAGTTGGGGACACATATTGTGACGGACGGGAAACTACGGAACCCTACACTGAGCGTGGCCCGACACGCTCTTGGCCGGTTTTTTTCAACCTAGTTTTTGACTAATTTTATTTTTATTGTGCTTTTGGGTACAATATTGACTACTCTGTCCTCGCATAAGTGTCTGTGTTGTAATATTGAAGTATTGTAAACCTAATAGTTTTTTGAAAAGAGTCACCATGGAGTTTCTTGCCGGTTCTTCTCCATAGCAAACGACCAATTTGGAACCGTGCACTAGTTTTTGACGTTTTATAACTGCCCATGTAGGCCTATGTAAAATAAAATAATTTTAATCTATACTTATCTATATCTATACTAATATTATAAAGAGGTAAAATTTGTAAGTTTGTATGTAGGGGGTAATCTCTGGAACTACTGGTCCGATTTGAAAAATTCTTTCAGTGTTAGATAGCCCATTTATCGAGGAATGCTATAGGCTATATATCATCACGCTACGACCCACGGGAGCGGAGCAGTAACGAAAAATGCGGGTGAAACCGCAGGGGACAGCTAGTGTAAAATAAAATCATTTTGTTTTTTTTTTAAACTTGCCTCTTCTCATTCCAGGCCTATCAATCCGCGTGCAACTGCTCCGAGCGCTCCCCAGCCGCTTCAAGGTGACGGTGGAAGTGTCGGAAGGCTCGCACGTGTCGGAGCATGCGGTGAACAAGCAGCTAGCGGACAAGGAGAGGATCGCGGCCGCGCTTGAGAACAAGAACCTCGTGCAGATCATCAACCAGTGTATAGCTGCTGCGTGATACTTGTAGTATTGTAATCAGTGCCGTAACTAGCCTTTCATGCACCCCTCAAAACTGCGCCCCTGAAAAATGCTCTAACCAGGCTTAGTCTGGTAATTTCTGCGCCCCTCCAGGGTCTGCGCCCTGTGCCTGGGCACTGCTCGCACCGCCCTAGTTACGGCACTGATTGTAATTATTACTTACTGGACATTTGCAGGTAAAGACAGTCAAGGAAGAGATCAGATCTTCCCGTTCCAAATACAAAGCATGTCTTGCAATCCACCCAAACCACTAGCAGTGCATATTTTGGAAACAGACAGCTGAACTAATTAACTACAGAGATTGTCCCCCGGGGGTTATTGCTCTGCAAGTCATGTTTTTATTTCATCACACCTGCTCATAGTTGAAAGACTTATTGCAAGATTATACAAAGAAAAAAAATACTGGATGTCCAAACAGTTAAAAAAAAACACACATGTCCCTTAGGGCAACGGTTCATAGACAGTAGGTATATCCATAAAATAAAACCAGTGCTTGACTGCAATCTCACCAGTGATGCAATCAACGATGGTGAGGCGCACTAGTTTTTTATTTAACAGTCTATTCACTCTAGAGCCTTATAAACTGGCGGGAAGACCACAAGTAGCAAATTGTTCCGTCAAAATGAATTCAGTATCGTCAGAATATACCTTTTTATTTTTACGAATATGGAATCATCAGAATTTACACTTTTATTTTTACGAATGTATGAAGTATTTATTTTCACTTCGTATTTATTTGCTCTTCTTTACTGTCTGAATCGTTTACTATCGTATAATGTGAACATGGATTTCTATTTTACTATGATCTGATTGGTCAAGGGATACGACTAAGCTGAGTGAAAACGATGAATTACTATTTTCTTAACGTGAATACACGACAGTTTCTGTAAATAAAACATCATGTATTATATTATTATTATATAAGTTTATATTTCCAAAGCGTAGTATAATATAATTTAATATGAAATATTGTGAATAATAAAAATATACAAATAAAAAAATTGTTGCTTTTCACTTAGAATTCTTCTCCTTTGTTTCATTCTTGATGTCTTCGTAGGAGGTCTGGTTCTGTAAATATAAATTAATTATTAAAATCACACGCCAGTGTTCCCCACAGGGTAAGGCAAAGGTATGCCTATAGGTAATCTACATTTTGTTAGTTATGTAGGAGTATTGCAGCTGCCGTACTAATGATACGGGGCCCCGATGTGAGTAAAAATTATGGTCTACCGGTTTAGGTAATTAACTAAATATAAACTATCTTGGCATGTCTTTTTATATAAAAGTTGTAATTGTATGTAAAAATCTTTGCAACTAGGTATTTACCTAAATCGACGTTAGCTCATCATCTGCTTAGCCTTTTCCCAAATATATTGGGGTCGGCTTCCAGTCTAGCCGGATTTAGCTGAATACCAGTATTTTACGAGGAGCGGCTGCCTACCAGACACCCACAACCCATTAACTGGGGTAACACGGTTCTTCATGGCAAGACTGGAGTCAGATTTACTGGCTTCTGACTATCCGTAACGACTGCCAAAGATCTCCAAATGACAGCCGGGACCAACGGCTTAACGTGCTTTCCGAGGCACGGAGGAAACTCGTTATGTTAAGATGATTCCTCATCCACAGATCAACCTTGGCAAGCGTTGCTTAACCTTGAAGATCGACCTGTGCGGCTGTTATTATCTAGCCACGAGCTCCTCACCTAAATCGACGTTAGCTAATAAACTAAGTAACTAATAAACTAAACTAATAAGCTAGTTTATTACCTAAATCGAAGTTAGCTAATAAACTAAATTTAAATAATCTTTGTGTATATTATATACGAACTCTTTAATATAAAAAGACATAAGTACCAAGATTGTTTACCTTTAGTTAACCACCTAAACCGATAGACCATAGTAAAAAGTTATCCACAGCCTTAAATTCTGTTATTGATAAGCGCACTTTCTAGTTAGTATGAATATAATCTATTCTGTTAGTCTGGCCATCTCTTTCTGAGCCTTACCGTCGAAAATATTTGACAAAGGGCCCTTTGGGACTTAGCTACGCCACTGCAATTATCAAAATGTCCCCTAACATGACGCGCAAGGCTGTCAAAAGTAATAGGAATCTCTTGGATAAGGAATAATCCGTCTGGTAGGTGATTAAAAATGTGGAGCAAATTGAACTTTATACTCCCTTCACAAAGTTCAATTTTCAAAAAATTATTGCTTGAAACTAAATCTCCGTTATAGGATACTCATGCAGCTATACTTACGGCCCACATATCGTTGTCCCACTCGGCGAAGAGTTTCTTGAAGACGCTGGGTTCCTCTCCCTGCTTCACGAACACTACCAGAGCTGTGTCCACTGTGCGGTCCAAGCCGTCGTCTTCAATGTACTCCTGGAAAGAAAGAAAGAAAAATAGGAATGAAGAATAAGACATTTTAGTTGTAGACTACCAAAAGTTTTTTTTTTTGTGGTAAATCATCAATCATTAGACACGGTCCGGATGATTACTGGACTGCCAGACGGTAAGCTACTCATTTACTCGCAGTTCGCAAGCCCGCACCTACGTGATTTAAAATCGGGTTCGAGATTCCGCCACCCATCGCCTCCACGAAAACACGGCGGTGCTCCACCCAAGCGGGGCACACCTCTACCGTATGTTTCACCGTGTCTCTTCCAGGCGCATATCTACTTCCCTGGTCCCTGCAGTGGGATAAAAGCAACCAGACATCCTTAGCCGTTCAAACAAGAACTTCCCCCCCTGCTTACCTGACAATCATCATAATTTCAGCCGAACGACGTCCAAAGCTATGCTACATACAACGTTGATATGACAGAGGGGCTGTCGTAAAAGTGGTTCTTGTACTACTTGGCGCGTTTTTCGTGATTTCAGGGTTGGTCGCATAGTAGGTAAAAGTTGTTCATATTGATGAGTACAACAACCCTTTTTAAGAAAGCGCCTCTGTCGTAACAATGTTGTATATAAAAAGAGAACCGACTACCTAACTGACAAATCAACGTATAGTCGAAACTACTGCAACTACTGGGTGAAATTTTGCACAAGGTTTCCTTTATGGCGTAGGTCGGAATGAGTGAATTTTCTCAAAGTCACCCCGCAAAGGGATGAAACCTCCTTACCTTGACAATATCGCTCTTGGCCATCTTGACGCGCTCGGGGATGTTCTTGCCCTGCCACACGTACAGCTCCTCGCCCGTGTCCAGCACGTAGATGCCGTCGTCAGACAGGTCCTGGAAACACACCACCGTTGTAGTCAACTGACAGACAGACACAGGTAAGCAGACAGACAGGCACTAGACAGACAGACACACAGATAGGCAGTCAGACAACAAAGTGATCCTATAAGGGATCAGTTTGTTGAACCCTAAAAAACCGGCTTGAATGCCGCGGCCAGACTATGCTCCTCGCGCTGCTCATCGCTCTGCTCCTCGCGCTGCCGTGATTTGCCGCGATGTTGCTCTCTCTCTCTCGCGCGCAAAGACCGACAAGATAGGGAGCAGTCACGTGGGCAGGACGAGGAGCATGACGAGTGGCATGACGAGTAACGTGGCCACACTATGTCTCTGCCTCCTTTCCTCGTTACTTCCCATGCTACTCGTCGAGTGTGTGGCCGCGGCAGAAGAGTTACCGTACCGTTCGTCGACAAAATAACGATTTTTGTACGGGAAAGCCCTTTTAATTTGTTATTTTATTAAGTGTTATTGTAGCGGCAATCCAATGCTAATGCCTTTTTCAAGCGTCACCATAACGACCGATCCTAAGCGTTTCGCATGCATCGGATTCCCGCGACCCTCACCAAGGCCTCCAGTCTGGCAATACAATTGTGTCTGAATTGATCGACAATTCGGTGTTGTTAACTTGTCAAAATCAACAATTATGAAGCCAATAATCGACAGTTCTAATAGCAGACTTGAGGCCCTGGTCATCCGCCTATCTTGTAGCGGCAATAGCAATACACACACATTATCACCACATAGTATAAAACAAAGTCGCTTTCTCTGTCCCTATATCCCTACGTATGCTTAAATCTTCAAAACTACGCAACAGATTTTGATGCGGTTTTTTTAATAGATGGAGTGATTTAACAGGAAGGTTTATATAATAAGTACATGTATAATATAGTAGAGTAACACTATATGCATCTGTGCGAAGCCGGGGCGGGTCGCTAGTTATGTCTCAAATTACCTCCTGTGTAAACTCGTCACCCAAGTCTTCGAACTTGATCTTCTTGGTGACGCTGACGGTGACGGAGGTCAGGGTGCGAGGGGTGTTGACCTTCCTGTTCACGGCGTTCCTCCAGCCGGATGGGTCCTCCTTCTCTTCGGGGGCTCCACCTGGAAGTTTTACATTACATTACGTCATTATCGGCTTTATAATGTTCCCACTGCCGGGACTCAGGCCTCCTCTATCTAGGAGAGAGGGAATGGGCTGTAATCCACCACGCGGGCCCAGTGCGGATTGGTGGATGTCACATGTCTTCGAATTTTTGGTTCTAGGACATGCCGGTTTCCCTGTGCATCTGGCAGCCATCGGATTGCCGTGACTCTCGCCAGGTCATCGGTCTACCTTGTAGGCGGTTGCGCCAACGCTGCGCCGCGAATTAATGAACGATTGCTTCGTTATTAATGAACGAATGAATGACGCAACGATGAAGCAGCTAGTTTTTTCCGTACTATATCATACGTTAATAAAATTTATATTGGATTAGCACACTTACGCCCGTTTTCAATAACCTACCGCAGTTTATAGATAGATAGCTATCCCCGATAAACAGTAAGATTCTATATGTCAATCCACAACTTTTGTTAGGAAATAGTAAACGTCGGTAGGTTATAGGAAAGCAAGTAAGGGCAAAAGGATAGGTTTGTTTATCTTTAGTAGCTGCAACTTTAGATAGATAGCTTATTGAAAACGGGTGTTACACGTAGCAACATGAAGACCTACCTAAAGCGTCCCAGAACTCGTCAGGCTCGTCTCCCTGCTCAATGGTGGTAATTTCCTTGTCCTTCACCACCTTCTCCACCACACTGGCAACTGTCTCCTTCTCTGTGTCGTTCGATTCCTGGGAATTAAAACATACAACAATTGCATCACTGCTTGCCATCAGGTGTGATTACAGTCAAGCACTAGTTAACATTATTGAGAAAGAGAACTGCGTCCTGAAATACAGGCTCGGCCTAGCTCAGGTGCAGTTGCACATTTTTATTTCTTACTAGCTTCTACCCGCGACTTCGTCTGCGAGGAATATCTATAAAGTTTAACAAAAAAAAATCGGGTTAAATCAAAAGGTAGGCTATAGCGCCATCTAGTATCAAGTATATGAATTATTGTGCTAGTGCCATCTATTGGTGAGTAGTAAAACAAGATTAATTACTGCCATCTATTGGCAGCTTAATGTAAATGTATTTTATTAAAAGGTTGGCTATAGCGCCATCTAGTATTATATATATGAATTATTGTGCTAGTGCCATCTATTGGTGAGTAGGAAAACAAGATTAATTACTGCCATCTATTGGCTGTTTTATGTAAATGTATTTTATTCGTTTTAGAACACATTTACTAGATGGCGCTATGAACAATTTAGTCTTTTAAATTAATTGTGTACCGTAAAATGGGGTGAATAGGGACAAAATCGAACTTGTCACTGAAATTAATCGATGTTGTAGGACGAATGCAATATTGATAACTCTTTCCAAGGGTTTCCGGCAGTTAATACTTTTCGTAAATGTTAAAAATATCCCCAGAATTAGTCAAAATTTAGATATTTTAACAAAAATATAGGCTGTCCCTATTCATACTTGAAGTGGGGTGACCTGGGACGAGACAGGGGTGACTTGGGATAAACTAGTAGGGTTGTCTCACGATAATTACGGAGTAATAGCGCCACATAAAAACCAAACAAAAAACTTTTTTAAATCATACAAGTTCGTACCTATGTATCTCTTATTAGTTCGCCTTGTGCGCATGCTTGTATATAAGTTTAAAATAAATAAAATGAAAAGCCTTATTTTAATAAAAAGTGAAATCCTGCAAAACAATGCGATAAAATGTTCAATTCATGTTGTAGCAGCCCTGACCCTATTCAAACTTTACCGTTCCTAATCAACTTTCATTCGTCCCTATTTACCAAGTATACACGACTCTATTTGTACTTTAGCCGTCCCTTGTCACCCCGTTACCGTATTTATTCACCTCGAAAAAAATAAACAATCCCAGAGGTTCTAAAGAAAACGATTTAAACAAAAACTATGTAAAATCTAGACTTACCTCTTTTTGTGTAGCTTCGTAGAGATATTATATCGTCGTTGGCTAACTCCACACGTTGTCAAAAAAACTAGAATTTCCAAAAACTGTCAACTTAAGGGACAATACCGCAACCTCACAACTACAGTCTTATTTGAAAGAAGATTTTTGACACCTTTTACTAACTTCACAACGCTTCGGTGCTGTCAGTTAGAAGATAATATATTCTACTTTTAGAAGAAAAAAAAATTAGCAATTGAAAGTTCTTGCTTTTTTATTTTGTGGCTTCGAAACTAAACTAAACTTCGTAACCCCGTTTTACGGTACCGTAAAACGGGGTGAATAAGGACTCAGGGGTGAAAAGGGTCAAATCGAGGAATCTAGTTTCGAAGCCACAAAATAAAAAAACAAGAACTTCCAATTGCTACCTTCTTTTTCTTCTAAAAGTGGATTATATTATCTTCTAACTGACAGCACCGAAGCGTTGTGAAGTTAGTAAAAGGTGTCAAAAATCTTCTTTCAAATAAGACTGTAGATGTGAGGTTGCGGTATTGTCCCTTAAGTTGTCAGTTTTTGGAAATTCTAGTTTTTTTGAAAACGTGTGGAGTTAGCCAACGACGATATAATATCTTTAAGAAGCTACACAAAAAGAGGTAAGTCTAGATTTTACATAGTTTTTGTTTAAATCGTTTTCTTTAGAACCTCTGAGATTGTTTATTTTTTTCGAGGTGAATAAATACGGTAACGGGGTGACAAGGCCACAAGGGACGGCTAAAGTACAAATAAAGTCGCCTATACTTGGTAAATAGGGACGTCTGAAAGTTGATTAGGAACGGTAAAGTTTGAATAGGGTCAGGGCTGCTACATCATGAATTGAACATTTTATTGCATTGTTTTGCAGGATTTCACTTTTTATTAAAATAAGGCATTTTCATTTTATTTATTTTAAACTTATATACAAGCATGCGCACAAGGCGAACTAATGAGAAATAATAAGAGATACATAGGTACGAACTTGTATGATTTAAAAAAGTTTTTTATTTGGTTTGTATGTGGCGCTATTACTCCGTAATTATCGTGAGACAACCATACTAGTTTATCCCAAGTTACCCATGTCTCGTCCCAGGTCACCCCACTTCAAGTATGAATAGGGACAGCCTATATTTTTGTTAAAATATCTAAATTTTGACTAATTCTGGGGATATTTTTAACATTTACGAAAAGTATTAACTGCCGGAAACCCTTGGAAAGGGTTATCAATATTGCATTCGTCCTACAACATCGATTAATTTCAGTGACAAGTTCGATTTTGTCCCTATTCACCCCATTTTACGGTACTAGCGTCTACCCGCGACTTCGTCTGCGAGGCTTTCAGAAAAAAAAGAATCGGGATAAAAGGCAGCTTGTTCTTTTCCATATCAAAGGCCATATGCATGCCAAAATTCTTCTAAATCGGTTCAGTCGTTTTTGCGTGATTAAGGCCCGCACTCAGGGACATTCATTAACGTTAATCATCACTTAAGAAATTGTCACATTGACAGTTTTACACAGTTTTTCAGTGAAGGTTTGACAATACTTAACTTTAATGGACGCTAATGAACCATTAGCTGGACTATGCGTTCGGCCGTAAGTAACAAACCTCCTCTTATTCACACTTATAATATTAGTTAGGATGCATTTGTACAAAGTCACCTCCAAAAAAATAAAATATAATCAGGGTTATTTGGAAAACACTAATAACGTTGCCGGACTGTAAGTATGTCAGTAGACATAATAAACAACAACTATTGACCTATGACTTTTACAAAACATAATAACCTTCATGATTTCGTTGTCCTATCTAACATAGTTAAACTCAGTAATTACTCCTACGTCACAATAGGATTTTTTTATATTATAAAATTAGAAATGTCTTCTCAGCTCTCGTTAAATGATCTTACCTTGCCAATCCAGATGTACACGACGTCCTTAGTCTCGAGGACATACACGTCATCGTCCTCCAGACTGTCGGCTGTCTCGGGCACCTGGGTCACTCTGAGGTCTACGCCTACTTCTGTGCCTTCCACCTGGATAGAGAAAATAATTATGAAACTTGGAAGAGAACTTAGAAGCCATTCGGTTATTAAGTGTTATCAATAGTACCTAAATTATTTCGTTCTAAAGTCATTATCTTATATTAGAAATATTGTGTTGTGTATTGTATTGTACCAACCGTAGTCGTGAATGGTACGACAACCAATAAGAGCGCGAGATGTGCATTTTGACAGAATGAGAATAAGCACAGGCTTTGGAGAGTGTGGTACCATTCTCGCGGGCTTGCAGTCATAGGTACATTATTTTGTTCCGTATAATTATCCAAAACTAGACAATTATTTGTAAAGTATATTGGTTTATGTGTGTGTGTTGAAGAAATACAATAAGTGCACAACTGTCTAATATTTTACTCTTTATTCTATTCTTAAAAGCCATAAACATAAATAGCAATGAGATTCATGATTCGGACGATATCACTCTATGAGAAGTTTATACATACTCGTACATAAGTGAGACAATTTTTACTAGTTTTTGACACCTCCCCCCTAAAAACTCGTAAATGAATGGCCCCTTAGCTGTTCTTAATCAACCTGCGCACTTTATATAATTGTACGTACTCTGAATAGACGAATATTGTCATCTTCATAGGTTCCTTTCGAGTTCTCAGGCTTGTCCATGCTTCCCAACATGATTGCCAGACTGCCTGAAACAGAAAATGTAATGCTAAGGCTTTTCTAATTGTAGGTACAATAGAACGATCACGATTTCAATAAAACAGACAAAATAATCAGATAGACTATCCAGTTTTGTAAATGTAACTTCGGGAAAGAGGTCAATCGTCTTTTGCCCAGCAGTGGGGAAGTATAGGTAAAGGTTAAAAAAATAAAAAATTGATCCGTACAGAAATCGAACCCACGATACGCAGTACGGAAGGCAATAGCTCTAACATCGCCAACCGTACCGTGGGTTTATTCGCATTCATTGCGTCATACGTTATTAACGCCGCCTGCAGATGAAACAGCAGTGTCATCATCAATTCTTCAGCACTATCTTACCTTTGAAGATGGTGAGGAAGTGCTTGTTCTCCTTCCCTTGAGGCACCTTAACGACGGTGGGAGTGCCCTCCAGCTCGTCCTCGATCTGAGCGACCAGCTCCAAGGCGGCCTGCTTGTCATCAGCACTGGCTTCAGAACCCTGGGAACATGGTATAACATCAAAGCATGGCTGCAAATGCAGTTACCGTGGCTCTACAGTACAAGTGACACTCCCTCTTGCCCCATTTAGAGCAGGAAGAGTTATTTGATAATTTGCCATATAAAAAAAATAAAAAAAAACAATAAACACAAACTGATTACAAGTTTCTATCTGAAATGCTGTGATGTCATCATCTGCCTAGCCTTTTCCCAACTATATTGGGGTCGGCTTCCAGTCAAGCCGGATTTAGCTGAATACCAGTATTTTACGAGGAGCGGCTGCCTACCAGACCTCCACAACCCATTAACTGGGGTAACACGATACTTCATGGCAAGACTGGAGTCAGATTTACTGGCTTCTGACTATCCGTAACGACTGCCAAAGATCTCCAAATGACAGCCGGGACCAACGGCTTAACGTGCTTTCCGAGGCACGGAGGAAACTCGTTATGTTAAGATGGTCACCCATCCATCTGAAATGCTGTGATGTCTTCCTTAGGAATTGGCAAGAACTGGCCCCGAACCTCTTAGTTTTTTTCAGAGTACTCTGTCGTCTAGACGTAAACAAAGCCAGTGGACCAGATGGTATATGAGTACTGGCAATTGTTCTGAAAGCTTGTGCGCCCGAATTGTCTCCTGTATTGACGACACGCTTGTATCACCTCTCTTTTAGAACTAGGATAGTACCACAGTCCTGGAAGCTTGTTAACGTGCAACCCGTGCCCGAAAAGAGCAGTCCTGCCGATCCTGCAAACTATCGGCCGATTTCAATTACCTATGGAGGTTATGGTTGAGTGGACTATGGAGTCTGCAAGATTCTGGAGCGTGTATTGAACTCGCGCCTTATGGCATAACTGGAAGGTAACGATCTCCTCAGTGACCGACAGTACGGGTTTCACCGCAATCGGTCTACTTCGGATCTACTAGTGTATGTCACACACTAGTGGGACGAGACCTTCGAGAAGAATGGAAAAGGAATTGCCGTTTCCTTTTATTAAATATCTCGAAGACCTTCGACCAGGTATGGCAAATGCCGGACGCTGGAAGCTAACTCAAAATGCTTGTCCTATATACCGTACGCTGGAAGGTTACTCAATTGGCTAGTCTTTTTGCGTAAACTTCCAGCGTATGGCATTTTCCCTGGTCTGGTTGGCTGGATAAAAAACTTCCTGAGTGAGCGATCTCTCCGAGTTGTTGACGGATGCTCATCAGAGTCCATGATAACTAATTCCGTAGGTGTCTCCTCTCTCTAAAACTGTCTTCCTGCTGCATATTAATGATCTGCTGAAGCCCGGTATCTATGATATGCAGATGATAGATAGCACAGTCGTAAAGGCATACCGGATGCTCGGACTAGTAAGGAGCTAATCCGGTCTGATAGAGAGGCAGTGTACGAATGTCTCACTTCAACCAGTCTCCACGTGGACCTAAGTCAATCTGGTGGAATTCAACGCCATCAAAACATATAATATACTTACAACCCAGTAGTAGATGATGACGGCGTCGGCGCCGCTGTCGTTGGTGTACTCGTACTTGACCACGTACACGTCACTCTGGTACAACACCGACCAGTCCGCCGACAGCTCTTCCTGCTCACCTGACGATATCCTGAACAGAAGGAGCAGAATTAGTCTTATATAGTCGGTTACACCCGCGTGTCATATCGAATAGAATAGAATAAACTTTATTGTACACGAAAAGAAGTTAAAAAAAAAATTCTGTTACACTTCTCTTTTAGCCAGGAATTCATTCGATGACTTTTCCTGCTCTATTTAGTCAGACTTTTACTTAAACCTACTCTTATGTTCCAGGACCCCGGGTTTAACTTTCAGAAGCAAACCCATGGCCTTAGACCAATTGTTATATCCATAAGTTAACTGGTTTCTATGTATGTAAACTCAGAAGAAAACTGACTTTAAAATTAATTAGTGAATCGTAATAACTAGTAGATTTATGTGACCAGGGTTTTTTTTTTTCGGTAGGGGAATCATCAGCATGACTTCACCCACTCTTGGGCGGAGCGGGATGGCGTGTCAGACTCTTACTGACTAAATCCCTACCCCGTTCCTTCGTTGCTTTCGATCTGGGAGACACGGTGACAACCTTTCGGATTTTCCGTGTTTCCCAGAGGCTTCGGCCCAGCCGGGCCCCTACAGTTTGCTGACATCTCCTTGAGGCGCGCGTGGAACAGAACGCGCCGTTGACGACTAGGCTCGGTCCAGATTATTATGTGACCAAGGTAAAACAGTGACTTTAAATCGCGGTCGGAATGTTGAAACCCACATTTCACTCTGATTTCTATATTAATTCCCTCACGGTGCTCTGGAGTTAATTATATGAAAACGTCATAGGCGTAGCTTTAAACTTTAGCAACCTTCGTTTAGTTCGGAATTCAACATGTCACCCGCTACTTAAAGACACTGTTTTATATCCTAGTCACATAGTCTATTTTCTTTTTGTCATCATCATCTACCTAGCCTTTTCCCAACTATTTTGAGTCGGCTTCCAATCAAGCCGGATTTAGCTGAATACCAGTATTTTTACGAGGAGCGGCTGCCTACCAGACCTCCACAACCCATTAACTGGGGTAACATGGTACTTCATGGTAAGACTGGAGTCAGATTTACTGGCTTCTGACTATCTGTAACGACTGCCAAAGATCTACAAGTGACAGTCGAGGCCAACGGCTTAACGTGCTTTCCGAGGCACGAAGGAAACTCAGTATTTAAGATGGTCACCCGTCCACAGACCAACCTTGGCAAACGTTACTTAACCTTGAAGATCGACCCGTGCTGCTGTTATTATCTAGCCACGAGCTCCTCGTTTTCTTTTCTTTCTTTTTTTCTCCTCATTTTCTTTTCATTTTCTTTCCTCCTATTTTCTTTTTGTATAGTAACAGTTTTAGCTAGAACCTGACTCCTACATCGTCAGGCCAATCTACTACAATGCAAAACAGACCTAATTCCCAGCGCGTTAAGGTGTAATACCTGGTGATGGTGAGGCTGCCGTTGCCCTGGTCGGGCATGTACCCTCTGGCGGCGGCACTCTTGCCGATCTGCTTGGCGGCCTGCGCCGAGTGCTCTGCGTCCTCGGAGTAATAGCCAGCGTCTGTTGAGTACCAGGTCATGGTTAGTCAAATGGAGAAAAAGCAAAATTGATTTTTTTTATTTTTAATACACTTGCTCAGAAAGTGACTAAAGTCCGTCTAATGAAAGCGCGACCTGAGAAAAAGATGTTAAATCCAAAACATTTTGTATGTGGTAGTACTGACTAGTAGGAGAATCATGTCTTGACACTTTTCATTTTTTTTTATTTCCTACAAATGCGGCTGAATAATGTTGCCAATTAAATTTAAAAAAAATCTCCAATTCGCGCTTTCATTAGACGCAGTCTATAATCGCACTGCACTGAGGAATATACATATAAAGGTGCTTGTTACCAAACTGACATTTTGATTATCATTAGCCCTCTCTTATAAAGAACAAAAAAAAAATATATCGCCATGACACTTTCTTTTCTAGTTTTCACAAATGTATTGAAAAACATCGTATGATACATGTGAGTAATTAGTGATTACCGTTCTTGGTTCTCTTAAGACCCTTGCCAAGGCTCGGGTCTTAATACCACCTCGACGGTAATCACTCACATTACACACTTGTATAATAATCTACTATTATTTAAGCATGTATTTATACTTTATTGCACACCAAGATTACAATTTATGTAAGGAAAACTTATATTAAAGATATACAATTGGTGGCCTTATCGCACTCAGCGATTTCTTCCAGGCAACCTAGCATGAAGAGAGATTGTGTGGACACAAAATAGTGTTGCCTATGCTATAGTAGGCCTATGTAAAATAAAAACATTTTTGATTTTTTTAGGGTTCCGTCGGTACCTCAAAAGGGAAAAATGGAACCCTTATAGGATTACTTTGTTGTCCGTCTGTCTGTCTGTCTGTCAAAATCTGTGTAGCCAGTGGAATTGTACATCAATGTTTTTTTTTATAAAACTGCCCCACACTAGGAATTACTCCTATATCGAGGGTGCATTCTAAGACATGTATACTCACATACACAAGACACCAAGACCCGGAACACCTATTTGTAGGCTATATAAATATTTGTTCTATGCAGGAATCGAACCCACGACCCGCAGAGCAGCAGTCAATCGCTCAACCACTGCGCCAACCGTGCCGTCAAACGTGGCTGTAATACTCAAATGGCCACTTACCGGATTCATCATAAATCATTCATTCATCATTAAGCCGATTCCAATGTAGTTGGGAAAAGGCTAGGCAGATGATAATGTTGGCCACTTACCGGAGTCAGAAACCATCTTGGAGCTGCCGGAGATGCTCTCCCAGTTGTTGAAGTACTGCTTGAACGTGGAGCTCTCCGCGCCCTCTGTCACCTTAGTCACATTCACCTGGAGATCACATTACAGCACTTGTTACGTTGTCGAAACCTCTACGGTCCGGACTAAGGGCCATGTGCACCGACATAAGTTTAAGATAACCATCTGATTAACGTCAATAACCGACGATAAGGAAATATTGCTAAAACAGCCGTTTTAATATTAAAACAGTCGATTTGGTGTCGGTGAACATCGCCCTAAGTATTTCGGTTCGTCGGTTATACCGCGTACATCGAGGAACTGGAACTTTGCCTGCTGCGGTTTTCCCGTCCGATTATAATCTAGGTGTCTTCAAGGCTAGAGTGAATAGTCTCTTAATATGCTAGTGCGCCCCACCATCAACGATTGCATTACTGCTTACCATCAGGTGGGATCGCAGTCAAGCATTAGTTTAGAAAAAATAAAAAAAATTGAAAAGGCGTTAAAAAGTATAGCAAAAGGTATGCGTTGCAGTAGACATTCGATTTTGTATGTAATTTTTTTATGTGGTAAATCATCCAATGACTTCTCCCGCTCTAAGTGGAGTGAGAGGACGTGTTAGACTTACTGACTAAAAAATCACACCTGAGTCCTTCAGTTATCCTGTGTGTTCTAAGGCTACAGGATTCCTTTAGCAGAAAATCCCTGCGGCCTTAGCGGGCATCGGCCCTGCTGTGCCCCTACGGTGGTTTGCTGACATCTCTTTGAGTGTCATCGATTTGGACTCGATCCGGACAGCAAGCTAGCCATTGCTCGACGTCCGCAAGCTCGCGTCTACCGCGGCTAGTAGTCAGGGACTCAACGGCTGGTGCGTGAAGATGTTCGTTCCATCACGCGTGCGGCTTCCTCCTTCGCTAGCATATTAGCTTCTACTTCGCACGCGGAGACGACCTCCTGCCATTCCTCCTCACTCCGGACCATGGCCATACCACGGCCTTGTACGAGAGGTCGCCGCCGCCGATCGTTCCCAAAGTATGGGCCAAAAGTAACGGTTTTAGAAGAATTTCGACTTTAGGACGTAAGTCATAGAGTTTATTGTTCAAGAAAATAAATTAATCTGGACTTCAAAATTGAGTACAGGTTGCAGTAGAATTTCGACTTTAGGACGTAAGTCATAAAGTTCGTTGTTCCAGAAGATAAATTGTCGAATTCAGTATACGAATCTTTAACCGGTACTTACCCAGGAAGGATAGCTCTTGGCCTCGAAGTATTTGTCGGAGATGTCATGGTACGCCTTCCTGACGTCCCCGTCCACTCCGGAGCCCATCCACACGTACACTCCTGAGTCGGGAGTGTCCAGGATGTACACCTCCTGCGGTGAGGTGATAATAACTATACTCAAATGGTTTTTAAATTGATTACGATCTGAACGAACTTTGGCAAGAAGCAACACTTGTGTTAACACACAAGAGTTCACAAGACACACAAGTTGTGTATGGACGTGCATTGAAGTTGAGGTATTATTATTTATTTATTACCTATACATAGGCTCGCGTTTGAAGTTGAGTTAGAGTTGTTGTTTTTGAGTATTCATCATCTACCTCTCCTTTTCCCAACTATATTGGGGTCGGCTTCCAGTCAAGCCGGATTTAGCTGAATACCAGTATTTTACGAGGAGCGGCTGCCTACCAGACCTCCACAACCCATTAACTGGGGTAACACGATACCTATTTCGTGACAAGACAGGAGTCAGATTTACTGGCTTCTGTTATTTTTGAGGATTACTTGAACTATTTTTGCTTGTAAAATCAAAATATTCAATTCAGAAATCAGCCCATAGACGAGAATTAGAATTGAATTTTAGTTGAGTTCTCATTGAGTAGAGTGAGACTTAAGGTGGGCGCGACGTTAGAATTATCCATACAAACGTAATACCAATATCATTTGCAGTTTAAGCACATTTACACCATACTATGATGTTATTCGGAGTCAGACAATATTTATCTAGGTTCCTACATCGTCTTTTTTTTTAAAAACTTACCCCAAACGAAATATAAGCGATTTTAAATTTGCACATTTTCACAGCGAAAATGTCATGTTTTTATTTGTTTTTTTTCTATATTATAAACAACAATATTTCAAAATATCTCTCCGTAGGAACACAGATATTATTATCAAGTTATAAATAATCGAAACGATATCGGAAATAAATTAATTTTTCATTCATCATTTTTGGTATTACGGAACATCTCCCAAATTTCCAATAGTTTGTATTGCTATCACAGCAAGCAACTGTCAGTGTGTGGATGATGACTGTACTCCAGTCAGTGTGTCCAAGAATTGTTTATACTATCTGGATTGATTCCATCAACCTCAAAAACGTATTTTATTTCATCTCAACTCGAAATAACGCGCGGTGTACGCAGGCCTCTTAAGTGTAAAATGAATGTGATTTGAGTTTGAGTAGTTAATACAGAATTTGGCAACACGTGATATGAAATAATTGCGTTACAAACACATCCGTATTAAGATCAACCTCATTTCCGATCGTTTCAACGGTAATTGTAAACTCGTCACATTTTAGATTCGCAACACTGTGCCGGCGAATGAAAATGTGACAAGTTTACAATAACCCATCATCATCATCTCAGCCGAAACACGTCCACAGCCTGCTGGACATAGGCTTCCCCAAACGGGGACGCTTTTGTGGGGCTTAGTTTATAATGTTACTTACCCCTTTTTGTAAGAAAGATAAATAAATAAAGATAAAACGATGACAATAACAGCAATAATTTACAATAACCCGTTGAAACATAGACAAGTAGATACTCACATCGGAAGACAGTTGCTTCTGTTTGTAGGGCTTGTTGAGCGCGATGAGGTCCAGCTCGTCTCCCACGAGCACGCGGTACAGGTACACGGCCGTCATGTCCTCGCGGTACGAGCTCTGAAACAATACACAATATTATAAGCGAAGGCTCATTGCAATGAGATAGTTAAGATAAATATTTGCTCGTTACACTTGGCAGAATGTCATGAGACCATCAAGATTGAAGACCATATTATTATTTACTTCATTCAGACTAAAGAAATGAGTTTGAATTTGATAGTGTTCTAAAATGACGTTTACTAGGTGGCAACACTAAAGCATCAGGTCTAGGCACCTATCAAAATTCTTTCGTTAATGTTGTTAGCAGGCTATCAACATCAACGTCTGGAAATCTCTTAACCGACTGCGGACCCAGGTTGGCCGCTGTAAAAACAACATGGCCAAATGGGGCTTCCTCGACCCATCCTTAACGCAGTGCCAGTGTGGAACAGCTACCCAGGATATGCGGCACTTACTATGCTGTCCATCCTGCACAACCACCTGTACTTTGCCGGATCTAAACGAGGCCAATGCCAAAGCCATACAGGTTGCCAAATACTGGGCAGAAAAAGTTTGATGAGAGCATCGATACGAAAAGAAGAAGAACATCAACGTCAAACGTTAGACGTCAACGTCATGCGTATGTTTTCAAAGGTTCGAAGGTTTTTTATATATTGTGTCGATTGGCGTAAGGAACTTTACCATCTGAGACCCTTGGCAAAACAATCTTACTTACGTCATGGTTCAGGCCCTTGTCGACGATAAAGAACGTTTGCCCTAAAATTAACCTTTCTACTGACTTAAACACCCCCAGGTTGTAGCTATCAGGAAGCAGACCCCGGCAGGGAATTTCGCTCCTTAGCTGTACGCACAATGAATACATATAATATGTGCCAGCCTTGCCACTCTATAGTTTCGTCACTTTTGTGTCAGTTTATCTTCATGAATACCAAATCCCAGCATCTTTGTACCACAGCCCCTACAATACTTACAGTGCCAGAGTCGTCGCTGGCGATTTCGTCCCTAGACCCGGAGCCCAGAGCTTCGAAGAACAGGTCATAGTCTTCATCAGACGAGAATTCATCTGGAACATAATATTTGTGTTTAAATTTAACCTTTTTTTACGGGCAATTTAAGAGGCCTGCGTACACCGCGCGCTATCTCGAGTTGAGTAGCAATAAAATACGTTTTTGAGGTTGATGGAATCAATCCAGATAGTATAAACAATTCTTGTACACACTGACTGGAGTAAAGTCATCATCTACACACTGACAGTTGCTGTGATAGCAATACAGTTTATTGGAAATTTGGAAGATGTTCCGTAATACCAAAAATGATGAATATAAAATTAATGTATTTTTCGGCTTTTTGTGGCAATGCTATAGGCACCCATTTTTTTTTTTTTTTTTTTCCTGGTAGGGGAATCATCAGAATGACTTCCCCCGCTCTTGGGCGGAGCGGGAGGGCGTGTCAGACTCTTACTGACTAAACCCCTACCCCGTTCCTTCGTTGCCTTCGTTCTGGGGGGGACTCGGTATCAACCGTTAGGAATACCACATGTTCCCCCCAGAGGCTTCGGCCCTACCGGGCCCCTACAGTTTGCTGACATCTCCTTGAGGCGCGCGTGGAACAGAACGCGCCGTTGACGACTGGGCTCGGTCCAGATTATTTCCAGACTGCCGGACAGCGAGCTACCCAGTGCTCGCCGTCCGCGAACCCGCGCCTACGGTGGTCGGAAATCGGGATCGGGATCTCGGCGGCGGCGGCGTGAGGACCGTTCCCTCACGCGCTCGCGGTCAGCAGCCTCCTTATAGGCACCCATCAAAATTACTGTATAAAGATAAAGTTTTAGAATCTGCAGTTGGATGCCAACCTCCTCTCGGGCCAGTCATTTTCAGCTTGGCTATTCATCCAATCATTCAACAACTAAATTCAAAATTTAATGTATGGTATTTAGACGATGGAACCCTAGGAGGTGATGCTGAAACAGTATTTCAAGATTTCAAAATTCTCAAAGAACAATTTAAATCCATTGACCTTGACTTAAATCACTCGAAATGTGAAATCTTCATTTCTGACAGTACTGACAGACAATCGACTTTACAAAATTTTTATGCAATAGCTCCAGACATCAAAATTTTAGATAAAAGTTCGCTGCACCTCCTAGGTTCTCCAATTTTAGAAGACAGTTTCCCTTCATTCATTGACGACAAAATTGAACGTTTTAACCATATTTCGGAGAGGCTTTCCAAAATTAACCTTCATTCGGCTTTCACCCTCATACGATATTGCTGTTTCGCACCAAATTTTATGTATTTTCTCCGCTCTTCCCCTTTATGGAAGCAGCCACATCTCTTGGACAAAATTGATCAGACAATTCGGTATACTTTGACTTCCATCCTAAATGTGGCTCTGGATGACCGAGCGTGGCAACAAGCCACGCTACCCATTCGTTTTGGTGGGCTCGGCATCCGCAAAATGTCTAGTGTAAGCCTACCGGCGTTCCTGTCTTCGGTCCACGGCACTCAGCAGCTAACCAATAGAATTCTGACTCCATCATTGGTTGGTTGTGAGGTGCCGTGCTTGGCCGAAGCCGTGACCGCCTGGAAAATGGCTTGCCCAGACAAGGCGTTGCCCGAGAATCCATCATCCCAGACACAGTGGGATGAGCCGCTCTGCAGGTTGGTACGGAATAACCTCATTAACACTTTCGCGGACAGAACGAGATTATACGTCATCGTTCGAAATTTTGATATGGCACAACGTACAATGACGTCCAAATATTTTTTTTACTTTACGACAGAACGTACATTTCCGATGAACGTTCAAGTTAAAATCCTATTGAATGTATCTTGTGTCACAACATTTAAAATACCCGAAGCTTTACTGCCACGTAGAGTAAGTTTAAATCTATTTCAAACAAGTGCCGTTGACAGTGGGTGGGAACGGTACTCACATACGCACAACGTGTAAATACGTCGCGCGCGCCTACCGCACTCCTACATTCAGTGCGGCGGCGTCACATCACTTATTTATACGATAACGTGATAAAACGGTTGTGTCATGATGTCTTTAAAACAATATATTTTAATGGGAGGCTACGTACTCATACGTCGTACAATTTGTATGGACATTTACTGTGTCATTTTGGTACACAGTCTCAAGTGGTAGCGTCCGCGAACGTGTTAATACGTCCACCAATACTGCTGAGGGGTACCTTCTATTTGGCAGAATCTTGATACTCCGAATTTCATTTGGCATAACACACTTGGCATAATTTTCTTTAATCGAATATTTTTATGGCATAAAAAATATTTAGCATAATTATTGACTGGCAGAATATTTACATTTCCGAATTTGCGAAGGCATACTTTTAACATGGCAGAACTTTACTTGGCATAATTACGATTGCCATATTTAATACGGCTTGACATTAGTGTCGCAGAATTTGGGGACTAAAAAGGGTCAAAGCTGGTAGGATTTGGGCCCCCGATTATAACAATACTACTCTTTTAGGTATGTGTCACTATCATTCGTTTCGATCATTCATTCAATTTCATTCCGATTCATTCCGTTTCTCTTCGGTTGCTAGGATAACTTAAGATGCAAGAGCGAGCGAACCGAGCTCAAGACTTGGGGGCACCCCGACTCGGACAGGTTAGGTTAGAAGGAGGTGACGGGGTCGTAGTGAGCGAGCGAAGCGAGCGAACACAGACCCCGTCACCTCCTTCGAGGTTATTTTTTTTTAAACCACCCAGAAGTAGGAGCCCCGCCCAGCGGGGCTCCGTCGACTACGCCTTTTAAGCAATTTTTCGAATCGCTGCAAAACCAACTTTACGTAATCTTGTTTGCGCTATCCTTAGAGTGTAATTTAAAATCGCGTAGACGCGGAAGGGTTCAGGAAGGCTCGCCAGCTAAAGAGCAGGTGGTTTGAAGGCCCGCCGCCACAGCTTGGGCCTCATGCCTGCTTGCATTCTGCATGCTAGCTTGCTTGCTGCATGCTTGCTTGCATGCTGCATGTTGGTATGCATGCTGCATGACCCATGCTCAAGCAATTAATGTTATCGTCGTAAATTCGTGGCGAAAAAAAAATATAGTGTTAATAAATATACTGACTGCGAATTTTCTGCGATATGATGGTTCTGCTTTTCAATTATTATGGACATGAAATTTATGCTTAAAGATGATTCGGACTAACAAAATTATGAGTTTCGAATTTATGATAAGTGAGTGTATGCCAAACAACTTTCTGCGAAATGAAGATTATGCTATGCGTTGCTATGCAAAATAATATTATGACGAAAAAAGTTCTGCTTTAAAAGGTAGACCCCTGCTGAGCGTGCCCGTCTACTGGCTGTGGGTGAATGGGAGTCGGGTCTCTGGCTACAGGCACTACTGCCGCTCAACATAGGTACTATGTTGAGTGACACGACTTTCCGGATCGCTACATGCTTGCGTCTGGGTGCTCCTTGTGGAGCTCCACATCGATGTCAATGCGGTGAAGCAGTCGACCGCCTCGGACATCATGGCCTATCCTGCAGTAGGAGCGCTGGTCGGATAGCTAGGCACGCTAGCATTAATGACATTATCCGTCGAGCTCTTGTCACCGCCGGGGTGCCAGCTGTTTTAGAACCTAATGGCTTGGCACGCGACGATGGGAAGAGGCCAGACGGGATGACCATAATGCCTTGGAAGTTGGGTAGGCCTTTGGTGTGGGATGCAACATGTGTCGACACCCTTGCGCCATCCCATGTTCTGAGTACGGCGGGCTGTCCTGGGGCTGCTGCTGCAGGCGCAGAAAACCTCAAGCGGCGCAAATATAACAACCTTATCGGGAGTTATATGTTTGAGCCGTTTGGGGTTGAAACATTAGGGCCGTGGGGTCCGAGTGCTCATCGAGTTGTTCGGGATATTAGCAAGCAGCTAGTCGACTCTTCACGTGACCAGAGGGCTGGGCTGTTTTTCGGCCAACGAATCAGCATTGCCATCCAACGTGGCAATGCTGCCAGCGTTCTGGACAGCAACGTGGATGAGTTTTTTGATGCCCAGTAAATCCCTTTTTATTTTTGTATATATATAGGTTTGTATCTTTAGTTTGTATATGTCATTTTTTAGTTTAATATGTAAATATAATTTATAAACTGTTATGTAAATAAATAATATTCCTATGTATTTCCAATATTGTTTCGAGTATTTATATCTGTGTTCCTACGGAGAGATATTTTGAAATATTGTTGTTTATAACATAGAAAAAACAAAATAAAAACATGACATTTTCGCTGTGAAAATGTGCAAATTTAAATTTGCTTAAATTTCACTTCGATAGACCATAATCTACCGAAAAATAAAGCATTAGGTACATTGTAAGCAGTTATTTTTAGCAGCTATTGTAAGTAAATACATACGTTACGGTTCATAATCTTTCTATAGTTCACAATCTCGCGAGAAAGATAATAATGTAACGGTATTTACAATTTTATGGTGACGTAAATAAAAGGAAAAGTCTTGACTCAGTCATTGATTCATCAATGCCCAGCCTCTTTGTCTTAGAACGATAAAAAAAAATTGTGATATAGGTACTATACTCCGTTTGTTTAGGTAGTTAACTAAAGGTAAACAGTCTTGGGATGTCTTTTTATATTAAAGAGGTCGTATATAATATACACAAAGATTATTTAAATTTAGTTTATTAGGTAACATCGATTTAGGACGAAGATTGTTTACCTTTAGTTAACTACCTAAACCGACGGTATAGCTTTTTTTTAAGGTGGGAAATCATCAAAATGACTTCTCCCGCTCTGGGCGGAGCGGGACTTCTACTAACTAAAACTCACTCTTGTTCCTTCTTTGCCTTAATTCCAGGGGCCTGGGGTTCTCTTTCGTCAACCCAGGCCCCAGTAGGCTTCCACCCTGTCGGTCTCCTACGGTTTGCTGACATCTCCTTGAGGCGCGCGCGGAACAATACGCGCCGTAGACGAATTGTGCTTGGTGGGTTAGGTACTACCTGACTCGGCACGTTATTCTGGCATATAAATATCAAAGACATGCAACATGTTGATAACTTGGATTACATTGTTCCAATTTAGGTAGAGATCGCTCATTTTTTAAACAACATCCCTATGTTACTCAGTGTAGATGTAGCTTTGTATTGGTGAAAAAAGTTTTAAAATCGATCAAGGAGTTGTCGAGTTAAATCGTAACATAATAATTAATAACAAATGGTCGTGGGTTCGATTCCCACCCAGTACAAATGTTTGTGTGACGAGCACAATCATTGGTTCTGTGTCTAGGTGTAATTTATCTATAATATGTATGTATTATATATAAGTAGGTATGTTTATCAGTTGTCTAGTACCCATAACACAAGCTCTGCTTAGCTTGGGACTAGATGGCGTTGTGTGAAATTTCTGGAGTTATCATCTGCCTAGCCATTTCCCAACTATATTGGGGTCGGCTGCCAGTCAAGTCGGATTAAGCCATAGAGAATATAACCACTAGAGAGCGCATAGCCCGATTTCTTCTAAGTAAACAACTCACCACGGCGGGCCGGGGGACGAAGAAAAATGCGCGGCTGCTATTGGTCCGTTCAAGGTCAAGTCGTGTACCTTTTATTTGATTCGCTTAAAAATCGGGAGCACGTGACGTGCATACTGCATTTGCTCCTGCCGCTTCTACTAGTTTTCGCATATGTTTGGTGAGCGCAATAGCATCGTACGCGCACTCCACCGGTTATTTGCTTCATGGATTAAGCTAAATACTAGTATTTTACGAGGAGCGGCTGTCTACCAGACATCCACAACCCATTATCTGGGGTAACACGGTACTTCATGGCAAGACTGGAGTCAGATTTACTGGTTTCTGACTATCCGTAACGACTGCCAAAGATGTACAAATGACAGCCGGGACCTACGGTTTAACGTGCTTTCCGAGGCACCACAACTCAACCATCCACAGACCAACCTTGGCAAGCGTTGCTAAACTTTTAAGATCGACCCGTGCGGCTGTTATTATCTAGCCACGAGCTCCTCTACCCTACATTTTAGGTACTCGGAAGGCGCAGCTAGTAAAATTAATGATTTTGAAAAGTTCACTCCTGAATGGACTGGGGGTCTAAAGTATGTCTAGAGAAACCTAGTAAGGGCCTGTTTCACAATGTCTGAGTAAGCACTACTCACTGAATAAATTCAAAAATGTGACAGAATTTGTATGAAATTATCTGCCAAGTAAGATACTCGAAACTTAATCATAGGTGGTGAAATAGGCCCGAAGTCACTTAAAACTTAACATACCTACAGAAAGGTTCTACGTGCATTTCGCAGTATTATTCAAGGCCAGACCTGCAGATTGCACACGATTGGACGTCGTCAAGTCTGACATGAGAGCCAATGACCTTACTGGGGAGGATGTTTTCGACCGGGCAAAGTGGAGGAGACTTAGTCGGAAGGCGGACCCTGGCAATGGCCGGGATTAACGCCAGGCAGAAGAAGAAGAAGAAGAGACCTGCAGATTGCACAAAAAAAACAATCAATGCGTGTCACAGATATTATTACACTCGCCGACCCATATCATCACACTGATAAGACCAATCGATATTTTTCATCTAAATTATGCATCATAAGTTAGATAACGACTATACATGTATATTGTTATGTAAAGGGAAACGCCGAAATATACAAGTATTGTTATCTTTTTCCCTGAATAGTTTTATAATCGCGTTATCGGCGTTATATTGAGGAAAATCAGCGTGGAAGTTGATATCAACAGTTTGTATATAAACGACATCCGCTATGTTTCATGTTTTATCTGCAATGGGTACCTAATCATTTTTAGAGATCTATTTTTAGAGACCTTGTTGTAAAAAGAAAAGTACACGTCATTAAATGTACATATACAGGGTTATTTGTACTGACCACCTAATTAACCAACCAGACTATGTTATTTTCATCATAAACAACAACTTTAGTTCAATACAGAGTTGAAATGTGTTAGAACAACCCAATCTTGATGCTTGTTTTTGGTAATCTGTTATGTTTTGTAAAAAGTCATAGAACAATAGTTGTTATTTATTAACGGCCGAACCCAATAACCTATATACTCGTATCTCTATATATAGTAAAACAAATGATACAATATAAAAATTATACAGGTATTCTGTTGTTTCATTTGTTTTTCTATACCCGAACCCAATAACCTATCTATCACATACTGGGGGTATGTGATAGATAGGTAATTGGGTTCGGCTGTACGTCAGTAATACAATCCTGCTAGGTTGTCAGTGTTTTTCAAATAACCCTGTATAATGTGCCTTACATTACATACATTACATACGAAACCCTTCGTGCGTGAGTCGGACTCGCACTTGTCCCGTTTATCCTAAATCACTCTTACTCACCGATGATCTCAATGGTAGCCCGTCCGTTGTGGTTGTCGTCCCTGAGCTGGTTGGCGACGCTGATGATCTTGCGCCGCTGCGTGGCCTTGGCGCCCTCGGGCATCAGCACGAAGATGTCGTGGTCTACCTCCAGGATGAAGCAGTGCTCCTTCGTCAGAGAGGACGCGTCGGCTTCCACCTGAAAACAACGAAGAAATTTAATCTTTGCATTCGTTCCAGGGTTGCGGGAAGCCGATGGATGCGAGACGCACAGGGCCGGTCGTTGTGGCGACGCTTGGGGGAGGCCTATGTCCAGCAGTGGACGTCTTTCGGCTGGATGAGGATTCTTTCCAGGGCCCCGGGGTTCTGTTTCGCATACCCCACAGCTCCAGTAGGCTCTGATCCTACTGGGCTCTCATTGAGGCGCGCGTGGAACATTACGCGCCGTCGACGATTGGGCTCAGTCTGGATGATTACCGGACGGCAAGCCACTCATGGCTCACGGTCCGCGATGAATGGTAGCTTGTCCTGTCTACGGTGAATTCATGCCTACGTTGGTTGATTTCCGTACGTACGAAACAAATATTTGTATGGTCTACAGATAGTTTGAATGTGAGTTTCCACGCGTGTCAACGCACGAGCTCACGATACAGGAATAATTGGTACAACATTTTGTTTTTTTTTTTAAGATGTGAAATCACTGATATGGGCTCTCTCTAGGGAAGCGGGAGGACGTGTCAGATTTCTACTGACTAAAACTCACAACTGTTCCTTCTTTATCCTCTTTTCAGAATCCCGGGGATCTATTTCGCATACCCCTCGGCCCCAGAGGCTTTAACCCTGCTCGGCCTCTACACTTTGCTGACATCTCTTTGAGGCAACGTCTTTCATGACATGTTTACACTTTTGTAAACGAACTCACGAGAATGTGGAACAATGTTTATAAAAAAATAAATATTATGCAATAATTTTAAATACATACTCGTATTATGAATTTATGACAGTAGCTAATTACAGTGATTACAGCTATTATTTTGATAATAATAATTATGACGGACCTAATCAACTCGTATCTATTTTAATATTATGATTAGTTAGCATTACTCGTACTCATCAGATTCAAATTATTATTTTTAGAATAAATTCGAATAAAAGAAGAATGGTGACCCAGTAACGCAGTACTTACTGGACCAGTGGTAATGACCCCGACTTATGAGTTCGTAGGTTTAACCCAGCCAGGCGCATTACTTTGTGTAATGAATTTCATCACCGCTGGTCTCAAAATGACGAAGGAAAACATCGTGAGGAAAAATTTTGGTGGCCATCGTGGTGGAAAACGGCCCATTCTCTCTCCTAGAGAGGAGGCAACTGCAGAATACAGGGTTTTCGTCAGTAATTTAAGTTTCCATACATTTTCCTTTTCTTTTTCTTATACACTAACTTGTCTACATCTTACAAAATCTCTCTTTCGCAGGTCTGCTGGGAGAAATTTCTTTTTTGAAATAAGCAGTACCTTTGTACATATTTCTATATTTTGTTTACTTCTCTGTATATGTGTGTACATAAATTGTAAAATAAATAAATAAATTTCTGACTTTTCAACTCTAGACCAGGAGAAGCCATTTAACAACATCCTACCTCAAAAAAAACAATAGCCTGTAACTGGTGTTTCTCAAACCAAATATATTTCTAAAACAATACTGTGTCTCCGTTACCTCCTCAATTCTCATGTTATCACAACCGGACAACATCAGCAGCCTCTTGTCAGCGCCGGCGTTGGTCTCCACCTCCGTGAACCCTGACTCGTTGCCCCCTTCCAGGTACCTGATGGCTGGAGACGAAGGTTTGTTTGTCATTGGCACACGCACTCTTGTTATATTTTGTAGCAACATCTATGACGTCACAGAAGCGTGCTACATCGTCGTCCACATCATCGATTACCATCAGGTGAGATAGTTGTCAAATTCGATTCGAGTTTATCAATAAAAAAATATACTTTTTGTCTGGATGTTTCCTTTACGGCTTTCTTCTTCTTCTTCTTCCTCTCCTTATCCCATATTACTTGGGGTAGGCGCGACATATTTTTTCCTTCCATCCTGTCCTGTGACCCGTCACACTATCATCCTTTACGGTTTTAAGAGCTAAATAAAACTTACCCGGCTTGAAGTACCCCAAGAACTTGCTAGACTCATGTCCCTGTACTTCCCTGTGATGGACCGCCTTCCCTCCGAGCATATCATCCAGGGTGACCGTCCAGATGGCGGCAGAGCCCTTCTTGTCCTGGGTGGTCTTGCTTCCTATCCAGAAGTGCGCATCGTGGTTCAACGACGAGTTGCTTTGCCCAGTCGTCTGGAAACCAAAACTAATGTTAACACACTATGACACTAACTATAATGGTTAAAATTTGTGTGTATTAGACCCATAGCGCACTAGCGGCCAGCGGCCAGCGGCCACAGGTGCGCGCGCTCTATGGCAGTTTCATACTAATGTATGTATCTCGATGGCCGCCGCGAACTGGCCGCCTGCGGCCTGGCCGGTAGTGCGCGGCATGGCCGGTAGTGCGCGCCCGGGCTTAGGTACCAGCTGTTGCCAGCGGCCCCGCCCGCGTAATTTTCTCTTAATTAATTTATTTTTTAAAGGAGGGAATCATCGATTTTACTTCTCCTGGATAGAGCGGGAAGACGTGCCAGACTTTTATTAACTAAAATCCACACCTGTTCCTTCTTTATCTTCGTTTCTAGGAGAGGGAATGGGCCGTAATCTATCACGGAGGCACAGTGCAGTTTGGTGGATGTCACATGTCTTTGAGTAAGTGTAAGTAAGTATATTACACACAACGCCATCTAGTCCCAAGCTAAGAAGAGCTTGTGTTATGGGTACTAGACAACTACTACTATAGTCTGTCTAATGAAAGACGCGCGACCTGAGAAAAAGAGGTTAAATCCAAAAAAAATTGTATGTGGTATTACTAACTAGTAGGAGAATCATGTTTTTACGCTTCAAATTTTTTTTATTTCCTACAATTGCGGCTGAATAATGTTGCCTATTAAATTAAAAAAAAAACTTCAGGTCGCGCTTTCATTAGACGCACTCTAACACTCTTCTACTGAGTTTTTGGTTCTAGGACATGCCGGCTTCCTCACGATGTTTTCCTTCACCGTTTTGAGAGCAGTAATGATAAAATACCTAAATAACTGACTTACCTTTAACACAATATAGGAGTCTCCGTTGTAGAAGTTTCCATATTTCTTCTTGTCTATTGCCACCGGCTCGAATTGCTGAAATAAATAATTACGTTTATAAACAACATCGCAAATGTTTTTCTATAAGAGTTCGGCAGAAGTGTATTATAAATAGTACAGGCACAATTCGTTTTTAAAGGTGTGCAGAACAGGGTGTAAAGTCCTGCAAACCTCCATTCAAAAGGGAGGATCTATTGAGCAGACAAGTGTTGTGTCTGGTCCGGCCAACTTTCCTATAGATGTTTTCGGATTGTTTTGTTGGTTGCGGGATTGTTCGAAAGAGTCACTGCGGCTCTAGAACGCAAAGGGCAACTAAAGGAACATTGGTGAGTTTTAGTAATTACAAGTCTATGAGTTTTGACACAGTTATTTGATGTTTTTCTTCCCCTAAATTATCATTATCTTCCTTTTCTTGTCCCGTGTTAAGTTACTCGAGGTCGGCGCAACACGGTTTTTCTTGTCCCGTGTTAAGTTACTCGAGGTCGGCGCAACACGGTTTTTCTTGTCCCGTGTTAAGTTACTCGAGGTCGGCGCAACACGGTTTTTCTTGTCCCGTGTTAAGTTACTCGAGGTCGGCGCAACACGGTTTTTCTTGTCCCGTGTTAAGTTACTCGAGGTCGGCGCAACACGGTTTTTCTTGTCCCGTGTTAAGTTACTCGAGGTCGGCGCAACACGGTTTTTCTTGTCCCGTGTTAAGTTACTCGAGGTCGGCGCAACACGGTTTTTCTTGTCCCGTGTTAAGTTACTCGAGGTCGGCGCAACACGGTTTTTCTTGTCCCGTGTTAAGTTACTCGAGGTCGGCGCAACACGGTTTTTCTTGTCCCGTGTTAAGTTACTCGAGGTCGGCGCAACACGGTTTTTCTTGTCCCGTGTTAAGTTACTCGAGGTCGGCGCAACACGGTTTTTCTTGTCCCGTGTTAAGTTACTCGAGGTCGGCGCAACACGGTTTTTCTTGTCCCGTGTTAAGTTACTCGAGGTCGGCGCAACACGGTTTTTCTTGTCCCGTGTTAAGTTACTCGAGGTCGGCGCAACACGGTTTTTCTTGTCCCGTGTTAAGTTACTCGAGGTCGGCGCAACACGGTTTTTCTTGTCCCGTGTTAAGTTACTCGAGGTCGGCGCAACACGGTTTTTCTTGTCCCGTGTTAAGTTACTCGAGGTCGGCGCAACACGGTTTTTCTTGTCCCGTGTTAAGTTACTCGAGGTCGGCGCAACACGGTTTTTCTTGTCCCGTGTTAAGTTACTCGAGGTCGGCGCAACACGGTTTTTCTTGTCCCGTGTTAAGTTACTCGAGGTCGGCGCAACACGGTTTTTCTTGTCCCGTGTTAAGTTACTCGAGGTCGGCGCAACACGGTTTTTCTTGTCCCGTGTTAAGTTACTCGAGGTCGGCGCAACACGGTTTTTCTTGTCCCGTGTTAAGTTACTCGAGGTCGGCGCAACACGGTTTTTCTTGTCCCGTGTTAAGTTACTCGAGGTCGGCGCAACACGGTTTTTCTTGTCCCGTGTTAAGTTACTCGAGGTCGGCGCAACACGGTTTTTCTTGTCCCGTGTTAAGTTACTCGAGGTCGGCGCAACACGGTTTTTCTTGTCCCGTGTTAAGTTACTCGAGGTCGGCGCAACACGGTTTTTCTTGTCCCGTGTTAAGTTACTCGAGGTCGGCGCAACACGGTTTTTCTTGTCCCGTGTTAAGTTACTCGAGGTCGGCGCAACACGGTTTTTCTTGTCCCGTGTTAAGTTACTCGAGGTCGGCGCAACACGGTTTTTCTTGTCCCGTGTTAAGTTACTCGAGGTCGGCGCAACACGGTTTTTCTTGTCCCGTGTTAAGTTACTCGAGGTCGGCGCAACACGGTTTTTCTTGTCCCGTGTTAAGTTACTCGAGGTCGGCGCAACACGGTTTTTCTTGTCCCGTGTTAAGTTACTCGAGGTCGGCGCAACACGGTTTTTCTTGTCCCGTGTTAAGTTACTCGAGGTCGGCGCAACACGGTTTTTCTTGTCCCGTGTTAAGTTACTCGAGGTCGGCGCAACACGGTTTTTCTTGTCCCGTGTTAAGTTACTCGAGGTCGGCGCAACACGGTTTTTCTTGTCCCGTGTTAAGTTACTCGAGGTCGGCGCAACACGGTTTTTCTTGTCCCGTGTTAAGTTACTCGAGGTCGGCGCAACACGGTTTTTCTTGTCCCGTGTTAAGTTACTCGAGGTCGGCGCAACACGGTTTTTTCCTGTCCTATCACCTGTCACCTATCACTAATTCCTTATTCTTTCATGTCACACCTTATAAATATAATTCATCCATCTTTTCTTTTCCATATTTCCTATCCTAAAATATTAAGCTGAAAAAGGGTTGATGATAGTACTTGTCACATTCCAAAATATTAGTCTACGAATAAAAGTCACCCTGTATTTATTTCCAGATTAGCACTTTGTCCGTAAATTCGTACGCGTGATTGTTTTCATAAAAACTAACATCACTTAAAACGTATTTTGAGGGTAGTTTTCATAAAAACTAACATCACTTAAAACGTATTTTGAGGGTAGTTTTGACAAACTTATAATGACAGTCTTTATTATTCGTATAATTAGAAAAATGTCAAGTTTAACCCAAGGAATGAGACTCTTCCTTCCATACAAACTTTAACACCCTCTACATCGTTTTATAAGAATAGTTTTATTTACTTGAGTTATGCTAAGTTTTAAGTAGATTCGCTCAAGGGATGACGTTGTACCATACAAACTTTGTCCCTCTTTTTCTCTGTTTCTCCGTAAAATTTAGAAAAATCCTTTACACAAAACAATACAACATAGATATAAGTTATACTAACATATTATGTGGACCTCAAGTTGTCTGAACAATAAATAAATTATTATTATTAAAACCTCCTTTCAGATCAAGCTCTCTGATAAATCAAAGCTCTCGCAATCTGATAAAGAATTTTATAAGTATAGATGATACTATAAATATGATGTACTTACCTCAATAGTCCAAATTTCAATGCCCGGGTTTCCTCCGGCTTCAGCAAACGCGGGATGGTCCATACTGACGACACGACGCGACGCTACACTGACAATCAATACTAGTGCTCAAATATTGTGTACGAAACCGAGCTGAGATAGTGATAGCGTTATCAGGTGACTCAGGTGTTGATAAGGATAATTTTGATAGCGATACTGGTGGTAATCTAAGGGGCTTCACCCACAGCGACTTTTTATTTTGGTAAAAACTAGTGCTCGACTGAGATCCCACCTGATGGTAAGCAGTGATGCAATCGTAGATGGTGAGGTGCAATTTATTAAGAGCCTGTGGAGACTTTTAAACTAACGCGCTACATTCGCGTTTGCAACACGCTACAGAAGCGATTCTAACGCGCTAGTAAGACGCTACTGCATCGCGACTGTATCGATGCGATCGCGCTACTGCAGCGCTACTGCATCGCGACTGTATCGATGCGATCGCGCTACAGCAGCGCTACTGCATCGCGACTGTATCGATGCGATCGCGCTACTGCAGCGCTACTGCATCGCGACTGTATCGATGCGATCGCGCTACTGCAGCGCTACTGCATCGCGACTGTATCGATGCGATCGCGCTACAGCAGCGCTACTGCATCGCGACTGTATCGATGCGATCGCGCTACAGCAGCGCTACTGCATCGCGACTGTGTCGATGCGATCGCGCTACAGCAGCGCTACTGCATCGCGACTGTGTCGATGCGATCGCGCTACAGCAGCGCTACTGCATCGCGACTGTGTCGATGCGATCGCGCTACAGCAGCGCTACTGCATCGCGACTGTGTCGATGCGATCGCGCTACAGCAGCGCTACTGCATCGCGACTGTGTCGATGCGATCGCGCTACAGCAGCGCTACTGCATCGCGACTGTGTCGATGCGATCGCGCTACAGCAGCGCTACTGCATCGCGACTGTGTCGATGCGATCGCGCTACAGCAGCGCTACTGCATCGCGACTGTGTCGATGCGATCGCGCTACAGCAGCGCTACTGCATCGCGACTGTGTCGATGCGATCGCGCTACAGCAGCGCTACTGCATCGCGACTGTGTCGATGCGATCGCGCTACAGCAGCGCTACTGCATCGCGACTGTGTCGATGCGATCGCGCTACAGCAGCGCTACTGCATCGCGACTGTGTCGATGCGATCGCGCTACAGCAGCGCTACTGCATCGCGACTGTGTCGATGCGATCGCGCTACAGCAGCGCTACTGCATCGCGACTGTGTCGATGCGATCGCGCTACAGCAGCGCTACTGCATCGCGACTGTGTCGATGCGATCGCGCTACAGCAGCGCTACTGCATCGCGACTGTGTCGATGCGATCGCGCTACAGCAGCGCTACTGCATCGCGACTGTGTCGATGCGATCGCGCTACAGCAGCGCTACTGCATCGCGACTGTGTCGATGCGATCGCGCTACAGCAGCGCTACTGCATCGCGACTGTATCGATGCGATCGCGCTACAGCAGCGCTACTGCATCGCGACTGTATCGATGCGATCGCGCTACAGCAGCGCTACTGCATCGCGACTGTATCGATGCGATCGCGCTACAGAAGCGCTATTTGATAGACTCACCGTGTCAATTAAACTCCAAAGTTAACTTAAGTAACACGGGTAGGTTTTAATTAGTAAGCCTGACACTCCCACTTGCAATTTGAGGCAAACGTAAACGTGATTATTTTTTATTGTTGATAGGCTCGCGCTTGACCGCTATCTCACCTGATGGAAAGCGACGATGGAGCGCGTTTGCCTAACCTATTTACTCTTGACTAAAAAACCGCTAAGTTATAGCTATCAGGAAACACAGACTCCGACAGGAAATTCCCGCAATGAATGTTCACCCTGAACTGGCGCACGGTGGCGCGACGCAATAAGTCTAATGGTCCGATGATGGAAAGGACTTGGTGGAATTAAGTTTTACAACTCCAGTGCACGCTTCCCGAAATGAGAACTATCGTTGCGACCTTCTTGACCCGAAATGTAGTTATGGTCTATCGGTTTAGGTGGTTAACTAAAGGTAAACAATCTTGGTATGTCTTTTTATATTAAAGAGGTCGTATATAATATACACAAAGATTATTTAAATTTAGTTTATTAGCTAACATTCATTTAGGTAAATACCTAGTTGCAAAGATGTTTACATACAATTTTTAGACAACTTTTAGATAAAAAGACATGCCAAGATTGTGTACATTTAGCTAATTACCTAAACCGATAGACTATAGACGAGTAGAGGAAATAATATTCGGAATTAGAATGAAATTCTGTCTAGAGGCACGAATGTTTCGCGAGGCGACGCGTTATGCATAGTAATGATATGTGACGTTGTCAAGGCCGCGGGCATATTGGGATGCGCACAGTAGAGCGTGCACTTTTCATTTGTTTTAATATTGACGTGAACATCGAGTGGATTGCATCAAATACATAAGTAACTGACGCTACACGTACACCCACGTCAGACTATTTTGTACAGATAATCGTCACAGTTTATAATCCTGTACTTACTATACAGGGTATAGCTCGTGGCTAAATAATAACAGCCGCACAGGTCGATCTTCAAGGTTAAGCAACGCTTGCCTAGGTTGGTCTGTGGATGGGTGACCATCTTAACATAACGAGTTTCCTCCGTGCCTCGAAAAGCACGTTAAGCAGTAGGTCCCGGCTGTCATTTGTAGATCTTTGGCAGTCGTTACGGATAGTCAGAAGCCAGTAAATCTGAATCCAATCTTGCCACGAAGTACCGTGTTACCCCAGTTAATGGGTTGTGGAGGTCTGGTAGGCAGCTGCTCCTTGTAAAATACTGGTATTCAGCTAAATCCGGCTTGACTGGAAGCCGACCCCAATATAGTTGGGAAAAGGCTAGGCAGATGATGATGACTTACTATACAGGGTGTAAGGGACAGCCCTCCGCAAACTTTAAGGGCTTGCTCAGTAGACGAATCTGAACATCCTCCCACAATTTTTTTTCTCCGTAAACGAAAAAGAAAATCGACCTCTCCATGTAAACTGTCCGATAAAATTTATAATTTTGTATGGTGAGGCTGAAATTTCTTTTCGCTTCTTAAAAAAAATTGTGGGAGGATGTTCAGATTTGTCTACTGAGCAAGTCCTTAAAGTTTGCGGAGGGCTGTTCCTTACACCCTGTATGTACTGACTGTCTTCTGTAGGACGTGTGCGTTGCACTATTGTTATCAGTGTGTTCTATTTTTCTCCTACAAAAAATCGGTCACCGATAATCGGACGTGGGCGGGCACCGTGACCGTAACCAGTGCCTGTCACATGTCAAAAGCTGTAATATTTCTGATTAAGGGTGCCCAACCATTTAATACAAATGCTCTTTAACTGCAATTGTCATTTAACCTATCACATACCCGCGAAACGAGACACAATAGTAAAACAATAACAGCGCGGTCTCATAGGACCGGTCGGGGATTCATTAAAACATTTTCATACAACTGCTCTTACGTGATTTTGTTTGTTGATAGTGAGGTGCACTATCAACGGATAGTCAGAAGCCAGTAAATCTAACTCCAGTCTTGCCATGAAGTACCGTGTTACCCCAGTTAATGGGTTGTTGGAGGTCTGGTAGGCAGCCGCTCCTCGTAAAATCTGGTATTCAGCTAAATCCGGCTTGACTGGAAGCCGACCCCAATATAGCCACAGATTACTAAATAGTTACTACGTAATTACTAAATAGTTACTACGTAACAGATACTTCACTCAGTAGAAAAATTACAATACCTACTACTATAATAGCCTACTCCATCGCGTCGGCAACCACTGCATGCTAAAATGTGTCTTAATGCTCAAGCGTACAGTTGTGATTGCTTCGCACCGCGCGATCCCGCAGCAATCGCAGGGCTGCCTCTTCGATAAAATTAAATTAACATGACTTTTGGGTTTATGTTATTGAGAACTGGGAATGTTCTGACTTGTAGTTACAATTTATTTATAATTAAATACAGTTTAAAATATATGTTATGTTGTGTTGTTTTATGTTTTTTTTTATTTATATGTATTAAGGTTATTAATATGTAAATATCTGTATCCTGAATAAATACACTAAATAAATGTTTAAAATTGTATCGTTTATAAAATATTTCTTTTATAAATTTCGTCGTACTTTCGTCATTGTCAGGTAAATGGAAAAATGTTAGGTGTTTATCCCTTCTTTTACTTGATTTGCACCCATCTAAAGCAAGCAAGGCATCATAGGTACGCGTACGAACGAACAGCACTATTAAAATTGAACGGCGTGCACGCGCTTCGCTTGCGAAAACCGCACTGAATTTGATCCGCAAGCGGACCGAGACCGCTCGGCTGGGCGGTAGGCACTTATAGCGCGCAAGTACATGGAGTGACGGAGGCCTGATATAGTTGGGAAAAGGCTAGACCGATGATGATGATAGTGAGGCGCAATAGTTTATTGTGAGCCTATTCTCTCTAGCCTTTATCAGACGGTAAGACCGCAGTAGATAAATTGTTTCAGTCTTTCGATGTACGCGGTATTATACGCCTTGTTTATAAACGACGAGGCGAAGCGCTTAGTCCGGACAGATGAGGGGGAGTTGAGAGCGGCGAAAGGCAAAGCAGGAACAGGAGTCAGATTTAGTCAGTAAAAGTCTGACACTTCCTCCCGCTCCGTCCAGAACGAGAGATGTCATTTAGATTGGAAAACTTCATTTGATGATCTCCAACCTCAAAAAAGGAGGTTATATATGTACAAGGAAATAAGTTATACAATACCTACGCACACTCTCCGTAATTGAACAGGTAAAAACCAACAACCCAGCAAACTGGTTTGTCGATGCTCAAAATCCGTGCGACTCGTTGTGTTGCGTCTCAGTGTGTGCTTGTCCTTAGATACCGAACTAAAGTGAGCAAAAAACTAATTTTGGGCAAACACATATATATTTTTATTTATAGATAGACGGTATGACTGGCGCAGTGGTTTAGCAATTGGCTGCTGCGCTGTGTGTTGCGGGTTCAATTTCCATAAGAAACATATTAGTTAGTTGTTCCGGATCTGGGTGTCTTGTGTATGCGAGTTTACATGTTTGATGACACATGATACATGAGTAATTTCTAATGACAAATATCGGATAAACGTTGCACTGAAGGAATGACATGCAAGTAATTAAAAAAGTCATACCTAAATATAAAATTTGTTTGTTAACTGCGGCGAATATGATGATTGCTAGTTTGTCAGACGAACTTCTCATCTGTTGCGACTTGATGTGGACTTGAAACCTTGATCAATGTCCAGGTACAGGGGTGTTTCCACAAGCTGAGAACAATATTAATCTATCATATCACATACCCGCGAAACGAGACACAATAGTAAAACAATAATAGCGCGGTCTCATAGGACCGGTTGGGGATTCAAATATGAATTCATGAATCCCCGACCGGTCCTATGAGACCGCTTATTATTGTGTTTTGTTTCGCGAGTATGTGATAGGTTAAATGTGTCAACATTGTGGAAACTTGCCTGATCATATGAGGAGCTTTATTTAATTAGGCGTAAACAGTTTCCTCCGCAACTAAAGCCCAATTATACATTTATCCAATACACCACCGATAATACAAGTATTTTGTCAGGTAAATGCCATTATAAACATCTCATTCATCATTTCCAAAAGTAAAATAATATTGTTACGAACGTGAGTAATTAAATGCCGGTTTACTAGCAGATAACTTTATTAACCACGAAACAATGACAAATTAGTCCAATCAACAAATAACCAATCACTATAAACACTCAGAGTTCCGCTTAGTATCGCTTAGGTCGCTAGGTATCACTTCAAGCACTTAGGTAGTTCGCTCTGTATCGCTGACGAAATCAAACTGACCCGCTTCTAGCCGGGGCCCCGTATTTATATGCGAAGCCATCGAAACCTCTCGACACCGACGTTTCAAGGACATTCCAGAACAAAAGAGTGGCATCGGGAGGCCATAAATCATTATTATTACTCTCGTAAGTAGGTACTTATCTACCACTTTACATGCGAATTTCGACTCTATTGCTAATACCGGAAGGTACAAATTCCCTTATCCACCCACATAACTACCTACTGAATCTTCTAATAATAATAGTGTATTTCGGACTTTTCTGGAATTTGCCAGGCCTGAATATGTACTCCTATTCTCGAAGCTTCGCACAGCAATGCGTTTTAATTATTTGATGCTACCCTTGGTTCCGTCGAAGATATAGCGTACTCAAGTTTCACGGCGTAACAGTGCCCCCCTCTTAGTCATGCTCGTCCCGAGCATTATTAGATCCGTGATATGGCGCCAATCTATCCACGTGGACTACCTTAGGTTTCCCTCGTAACCCTTTCTTGATGCGGTAGGTAACGTCGTTGATCCTTTTTATCACGGTGTAGGGTCCCTCCCATCGAGCTTGAAGTTTCGGCGACTTCCCTTTTCGTCGAAGTGGGTTGTGGAGCCAAACCAGTGCACCTTCCTCAAATCCCTTGGCGTTGGCATTGCGGTCGTATCTAGTTTTCATTTTAACGCTGGTGTGCAGGCTATTCTCACGCACTCGTTTATGCACTTCATCCAATTGATCTTGGAGGTCACTTACGAAGTCCGTAACTGGCTTAGTCTTGTCAGGTGGCACGCCGGTTATGGTATCGACTGGAAGTCTCATCTCCCTGCCGAAATTCACTCTTGCTGGGGTATGGCCCGTGCTATCATGCACTGCTGATCGATAAGACATCAGAAATAGTGGAATATACCGGTCCCAATCTTTCTGATGGTCATCGACAACCTTAGCCAGGTGATTCTCCAGGGTCTGGTTAAACCTCTCCACCATACCGTCCGACTGTGGGTGCGCAGGTGTTGTGCGTGTCTTGTAAATCCCCAGAAGAGTACACATTTCCTGGAACAGCGCAGATTCGAAGTTGCGGCCTTGATCGGAATGGATCTCCAAAGGTGCGCCATACCGACATACTACTTCTTCGACCACCTTTTTCGCCACTGTCGTCGCTTCCTGATTGGGTACGGCGAAAACTTCAGGCCACTTTGTGAAATAGTCCTGTATCACCACTATGTATTTGTTTCCATCATCTGTCACTGGGAAAGGTCCAGCAACGTCGATGGCAATGCGTTCCCATGGAGCTCCTACATTGTACAACTGAAGCTTGCCTCTGCTCCTAGTCTGTGGTCCTTTCACGGATGCGCACGCTGTACATTTCCGACACCATTGCTCTATGTCTTCTCTACAATTGAGCCAGTAATACCGCTGTCTCACTTTCAGTAGAGTTTTCTTGATTCCCAGGTGTCCACCAGAAGCGCCATCGTGTATCTCCTGAAGCAGGGGGACCACTTCACGTCGTGGTACTATCACTTGTGTGGTCACCTCCTTGCCATCGTTCGATTCCCATTTCCTACAAAGCACGTCATTTTCTAGGACTAAACTGTCCCACTGTGCCCAGTAGCTCTTTGTGACAGGACTATGTGACGATACTTCATTCCACTGAGGCCTAGTTCCACTACGCTTCCAGTCCAGTATAGGTCGAATATCGTCATCTTCTTCCTGGGACTTCTTAAAGTTGCCTTCAGCCCTAATTAAGTTCACGTGTTCCCGGGCTTCATTTTGCTGGCAATGTCTACAGTCCTCATTACATGGACGTCGCGACAGGGCGTCAGCATTGTTATGCCCTTTTCCACTACGATGTTCCGTCACAAAGTTGAACTCCTGCAGCTGCTCTAGCCATCTTGCAACTTGACCCTCAGGGTTTTTGAATTGTAGAAGCCATTTCAATGCAGCGTGGTCTGTCCTCAACGTAAACTGTCTCCCTATGAGGTACTTGTGGAAATGTTGCAAAGTTTTTACAACAGCCAGTAGTTCTCGTCGAGTCACGCAGTAGTTCCTTTCTGGTTTTGAAAGTGCCTTACTGAAGTAAGCGATCACGACTTGCCTATCTTCTTGCACCTGCGACAGCACTCCACCAATTCCTGTGTTGCTGGCGTCGGTATCGACAACAAATCTTCCATCTCTGCTCGGATACCCCAGTATAGGCGCTTCACATAACCGTTGCTTTAGTTCGTTGAATGCTGACTCACAGTTCTTGTCCCAGATAAAATCTCGTTTATCTTCAGTCAGCTGATGTAAAGGTTTTGCAATGTCCGAAAAACTCATAACAAACCGCCTGTAGTATGTGCACAACCCTAGAAATGCACGTACTTCTGTTTTGTTCTTTGGAGCCGGCCACTGTTGGACAGCCTTTATCTTCTCAGGATCGGTTCTCACTCCATCGGCGCAGATGACATGTCCTAGGTAGCTGACCTCCTTCTTGAACAGGGCACACTTCTTTGGGCTTAGTTTTAGGTTAGCCCCCCGTATCCTGGTGAATACTTTCTCCATATTTCTCAGGTGTTCCTTAAAAGTGCGGCCCATTATAATGACGTCATCCAAATATACCAGACAGACGTCACCAAGAAGGCCCACCATGACTCTATCCATGAGGCGTTCAAACGTCGCTGGAGCGTTGCACAATCCAAAAGGCATGACGTTAAATTGCCACAGGCCGTTGCCAATTCCTGTACTGAACGCTGTCTTTTCCTTATCTTTCTCGCTAATTTCCACTTGCCAGTAGCCACTTTTCAAGTCAATGGTTGAAAACCACTTCATACCACTGAGCATATCCAGTGTGTCGTCTATCCTAGGCAAGGGATAACTGTCCTTCTTTGTTACATCATTCAGCCTTCTGTAGTCTACACAGAATCTGGTACTGCCGTCCTTCTTCTTCACCAGAACGACAGGAGAAGACCATGGGCTCATAGAAGGTTCAATTATTCCGCTATCAGCCATATCCTTTACCATTTCTGCTACCTCAGTTTCTTTAGCCCAGGGTATGCGGCGCGGTCTCTGTTTAATTGGTCTAGCATCACCTGTATCTATCTCATGCTTGACGAGACCTGTTCTTCCGCAATCTTTTCCCGTTGCAAAGATATCCCGGAACCGTAGCAGAAATTCCTTGGCTTGCTGTAGTTCCGAAACTGATAAATTACTCTTAGAATTTTCCAGAAGTTGCTGGATGTGATCAGGTTCACCTTTTATTGCGTCTTGTTTTACTGAAGATGTGTTGATTTGGCGGAGATACTTCACTTCTTCACATCTTCCAACACGTTCTTCAACTGGATCTCCTTTTTCCCAAGATTTACAATCCTGACCTTGGATCTTCCTTTCGTCATAACTGATGTCCTCGCGGTGATAAGTTCCGGGTGCCGGCCAATGTCTTCAACCATAACACATCTGCGTTGCCTAATTTTCTTAGGAAATTTAACTTCGACTAAGGTTTCCGTTCTTGGAGCCAATGTGGTATCCTTTAAGCAATAGAGGTTGCATGTGTTAATTCCTTGCAGGAAGACTTCTTGGTCTGGGAATTTCAATACTCCTGTAAGATATCTAAAACACATCGGTAATTCCGCAGGAAGTCGAGACCCAGTATGCAATCGTCGGTAATGTTCGCAATTAACGCTGAATGGGTGTACACTTGATCACCGATTTTAAACTCGATTTCTGTATCACCGAGGACGGAGACTGGCTGGCCGGTGGCTGTCTGAAGTCGGTAGGCTGGGGTTTCTGTTTGCCACAAGATGGTGCGTTTCAGCAACTCAGGTCTTATAATAGTCCGTGACGCCCCGGTGTCAACGGTGAAATTGCAAGCACGTTGATTCAGCGTTCCCTCGATGATCAAACTATTTCCGTTGTGGACTTGATTGATGGTGATGGTTGGGGCCTTCAGTTGACCAGCCAGCACCCGCCCCGCGGCCCTTAACGACTCCTCGTTAACTTGAGTTCCGGAGTCCACACTTCCCCTCTTCCTCTTGGGGCAATCGGTACGAATGTGCCCTTTTTCTCCACATCCATAACACGTCGGAATATAGCGGGACTTTGCCGACGAAGCCACTTCTCGGTGACGTGGTTGCACTGAAGGTGAGACCACCACTTCCCGAACTCTGTGCGTACGTGAGTCTTGTCGTACGGCTTCCACTTCCAAAGCGTGGGCCATCGCACTCTTCAGAGTTTGGTGGTGTCCGAGTCGCACCGTAGCCCTGACTTCAGTATCCCGTAGACCGTCGATGAATGCTTGCACCAGATTTACTTCCACCATCTCCGGTGTCATCGACATGTATGCCCGCCGGACCAGCCGTTCAACCTCTACTCCCCACTGCTGAAGGCTCTCGTTCGACCTCTGCGTTCTCTCGCGAAGTTGCGCGCGGAAAACATGTTCGAGGTGCTTGTCACCATAGCGAGTGTCTAGTCCCTCCATTAGACGCTCCAACGTCCTGCCGTCTGGAGGAAGGTTCTCTAGGACCAGCAGAGCGTCTCCTCGTAGGGCCAAAGTTAACGCCGCGAAAGACTGGTCATCATCCCAGCGGTTCGTCTTGACCAGTGTTTGGAATTGGTACTTAAAAGCCGTCCAGGACGACGTGCCATCAAAACGCGGCATATCAAATTTTGCGGCTGATGCACAGTGGGTGTGCGATGGTGCGCTAACAGCAACGGACGGTTCGCGTGCTTCGAGCTTGACAATTCTGGTTTCGAGGCTATCAGCTCGGGCGGAAACCTCCTTGACCTCTAAGGTGAGATTTTTCACTTTCCCGCCCAACGTGACGAGGCCGTGATCGATTTTTTCGAGGATCAGGTTCTGCTTAGCCTCTTGATCCCGGCGGGCTTCCTCCTGTTCGCGGCGGGCAGCTTCCTGTTCGCGGCGGGCAGCTTCCTGTTCGCGGCGGGCTTCTTCCTGGTTAGCCGCGATTAAGTCCTGGAGCTTACGTTGGTTAGCCTCCTGTTCGCGGCGGGCAGCTTCCTGGTTAGCCGCGATTAGATCCTGGAGCTTACGTTGGTTAACCTCTTGTTCGCGGCGGGCAGCTTCCATACTAGCTTGCATGGCGGCCAACACTGCGGCGAGGTTCATTTCCGAGGATGGCCCTGTTGGCGCCTCAGCAGCTGCCGTTGCTCCCATACCAGCCCGATCTTCCGCTTCCAGACGTTGACGTGCAGCATCCATCTCCACTTGCCTCCTTGTTCGTGGTCCCTGTTCGTCGTCCCTCTGTAGTAATGGCATCTCACTTCTGACACCAGTTGTTACGAACGTGAGTAATTAAATGCCGGTTTACTAGCAGATAACTTTATTAACCACGAAACAATGACAAATTAGTCCAATCAACAAATAACCAATCACTATAAACACTCAGAGTTCCGCTTAGTATCGCTTAGGTCGCTAGGTATCACTTCAAGCACTTAGGTAGTTCGCTCTGTATCGCTGACGAAATCAAACTGACCCGCTTCTAGCCGGGGCCCCGTATTTATATGCGAAGCCATCGAAACCTCTCGACACCGACGTTTCAAGGACATTCCAGAACAAAAGAGTGGCATCGGGAGGCCATAAATCATTATTATTACTCTCGTAAGTAGGTACTTATCTACCACTTTACATGCGAATTTCGACTTTATTGCTAATACCGGAAGGTACAAATTCCCTTATCCACCCACATAACTACCTACTGAATCTTCTAATAATAATAGTGTATTTCGGACTTTTCTGGAATTTGCCAGGCCTGAGTATGTACTCCTATTCTCGAAGCTTCGCACAGCAATGCGTTTTAATTATTTGATGCTACCCTTGGTTCCGTCGAAGATATAGCGTACTCAAGTTTCACGGCGTAACAATATGGTTCAAATGAACACGATTGCTAGAATCTCTTTGTTCTTTTGTTTTTTAAATCGTGACGCGCGCGCGGTGTAACTAATTTCCCGCCACCGTCACTTGTCAAATATACATTGATGTTCAAATGAAGTGGTGAGTCTAGTAACGCCATCTATTTTTAAACTGTGGAACAAGATCCTCGTTTGTTACAAGTTCAACATGTACCTTGTAATGTATTGTGGGTAATTGTACATCAAACAGTCTCCAATATACGGTGCTAAGGAACGGACGTGTCATCTTTTATTTTCTCGGTTGATACGAGTACCTACACATATAACAGTGGCGACGAGGATTAATACGAAGAACAAAGAAAATACTTGTGGGGGATATCGGTGTTATCAGTGCAAAAACTGTGTACGAGAACTGTGATCGTAACGTCAAAATGTCCATCGGAAAAGTGAGCGCTTTCGATATGGAAACGGGTGTGTGGTCATCATACATCGACCGTTTAGAAATGTATTTTACGGCAAATGACGTGTCAGATGACTTGAAATTACCTACTCTGATAGCCGTAATGGGGGACGAGCCCTATGAACTTCTAGTTAATTTGGCAAGTCCGAACAAGCCGTCGACATTATTGTATGAGCATGCGGTCAACTTGTTACGTCAGCACCTTCAACCGGAACCGTCGTCATTAGCGGAGCGATACCGTTTTAGACAAAGGAGACAGGGACAAGAAGAAAATATCGCTACCTACACAGCGGAACTCAAGAGGCTATCTAGGTTTTGCAAGTTCGAAACTAGTCTAAACGATAACCTACGAGACCAGTTCGTTTGTGGGATACGCAGCGACACTATTCGACAGAGGTTGTTTGCGGAGGATACAATATCGTATGCAGAGGCAGTGAAACTGGCAACCTCTTTGGAAGCGGCGGAACGGGACGCGGCGGCTGTAGAAGTACCACACAGCGAGGGTATGGCGGAGGCAGCCGGGGGTATCCATGCGCTCAACTCGGCGGGGACCGGCCGGTCGGGGAGCCGAGGCGGTCGCGGCGGCGGCGGCCGGGGCGCACGCGCTGGCTCGATGATAGCGCGTGACGTCGGCATGCGCAGCGGCACGAGCGGCAACATACAAAGCGGAGGCATACAGAAAAATTGTCGTGCTTGCGGAGCTTACAATCATGCTCAAGAAACGTGTCGTTTCCGGAGCTACGAATGCAGCAAGTGCCAACAAGTGGGACATTTGCGACGGGTGTGCCCGAACTGGGGTGCATCGCGAGGAGGGGACCGACACCGGGCGACAGCAACGGCAGGTCCGCCGCGGGGCCGCCTGCACTTCGGCAAGGCCGAGCAGCAGTCTGACGAGGACATCAGCGGGGACATCGAGGAAGAACTACATCACTTATGCTTGAACGACTACAAACCAGTAAGTATGTCTATTGAAATAGACAATAGAATTATACCGATGGAAATAGATACGGGTACTGCTATTTCATGTATTAGCAAGTCTATGTACGATAAATATTTTAGTTACTTGCCGATTGAAAAGCATAACTATATTTTTAAATTTTATGACGGTACAAAAATAAAACCAGTAGGTATAATTAAGCCAACAGTACGATACAACGGCCTTAATAAACGCTTAGAATTATTTGTCATAGAAGGCGGTACGACTTCCCTACTGGGTAGGCAGTGGCTGGGAGAATTAGGCATAACAATACCTAAATTTAATTGTGATTTACTGAATCAAGTAAGTTGTGAACATACAAATAAAGAAATCGAAAATTTAATCCACAGATATAAAGAACTATTCAGCGGCGGGCTGGGGCGGTACAGTGGCGGCAAAGCGACTCTGCGCGTGAGGGCTGGTGCGGTGCCGGTGTTCCACCGCGCGCGGCCGATGCCGTACGCGCTGCGCGAGCGCGTCGACGCCGAGCTGGACGCCATGCTGCGCGCCGGCGTCATCGAGCCTGTCGACTGCTCCGACTGGGCCTCCCCGCTGGTACCTATCAATAAGCCCGATGGGTCACTTAGAATTTGTGCAGACTATAAAGCCACTTTGAATCCGTCTTTACTGGTCGATCGTTACCCACTGCCTAAAATTGAGGATGTCTTAGTAAATCTAAATGGAAATATGTATTACAGTAAAATCGATCTCTCACAAGCCTACAACCAAATAGAACTGGATGAGACAAAAAAATATACAGTCATAAACACACACCGCGGGTTATTTCAATACAACAGGCTTGTTTACGGGTTATCCTCGAGCGTAGGAATATTCCAGCGAATTATGATAAACATATTGAGTGGTATACCTAACGTCCAAGTGTTTTTAGACGACGTGATCATAGGAGGGAAAACGGAAAAGGAACATATAGTCGCACTAAAGTTAGTTTTCCAACGTTTATTAGATAACGGTTTAAAATTAAAAAAGAGCAAATGTGTTTTTTTAGCTGAGGAGGTGACTTACTTAGGTTATATAATATCGAGAGAAGGAATAAAAGCTGATAAATCGAAAATTGAAGCAATTAATAACATGGAGCAGCCTCGTAATGTATCGGAACTAAGATCATTTTTAGGAACAGTAAATTTTTTCGGTAGGTTCATTAAAAATCTCAGTGCAACACTATTCCCTTTATATAATCTACTGCGGAAGGGTATGGAATGGTTTTGGAGTAGGGAATGCGAACAAGCGTTCGCCGAAGTAAAGAAGTCGTTAACAAGTGCTAATGTTCTGTGTCACTACGACCAGAGTAAACCATTGATAATGACTTGCGACGCGAGCGCGCGCGGGCTCGGCGCCGTGCTCACGCAGCCGGGGCCGCGCGGCGAGCGCGTCGTGGCCTACGCGTCACGCACTCTCAACGATGCCGAGAAAAATTATTCCCAGATTCATCGTGAGACCGTTTTCACATTTTCCGATCCGATATCGGTATCGGACGCCGATACGATATCGGGGTAAGGTAAATGTATGAGATATGTACCTGTCTTTCATATTGTCCGACCCGATATCGGATATCGGAGCACAGCATTTCATACATTTTACTTACCCCGATATCGTATCGGAGTCCGATACCGATATCGGATCGGATAATGCGGAAACGCTCTGAGGCACTCGCTATCATTTTCGGTATTAAGAAATACCATCAGTATTTATACGGTCGGCGTTTTGTCTTACGAACTGATCATAAACCGTTGGTTTCCATATTCGGGCCTAACACGGGAATTCCTAGCATGACAGCTAGTAGGATGCAGCGGTGGGCAATAATACTATCAGCCTATAGCTATGATATAGAATATGTAAACACAAAAGATAATTGTGCGGACGCGTTATCAAGACTACCCGACAGTAGAAAAACAAAAAGTTTAGTAGCGGTTCCCGAACAAACGTACCTACATTTCGCGCAAGATGCGCTGTTATTAGATTACACGGAAATAAAAAAACAAACAATGACAGATCCGCTATTAGGCAGGGTTCTCAGATACATTAGAGATGGGTGGCCAACCGACTGCGATATTGAGGGTTTAAAACCATATTACAATAGACGAAAGGAACTATATGAAGAACTCGGGTGCATCATGTGGGGTCACAGAGTAGTCATACCGGAAAAATGTCGAGTAAAAGTTTTAAACATCATACACGAGCCCCATATGGGTATAATTAAGTCAAAAGCAATAGCACGAAGTTACGTGTGGTGGGGCGGCATAGACGAAGCGGTTGAGGCGACGTGTCGAGCCTGCGCGGTGTGCGCGGCGCAGGCGGACGCGCCGCCGCAACACGCGCCCCGCGCCTGGCCCTGGCCCGCGAGCCCCTGGGCGCGCCTGCACCTCGACTTCATGGGCCCCATCTACGGGAAAACTTATCTGGTAGTCGTGGACGCTAAGTCCAAGTGGATAGAGGTATTCCCAGTACCTAGTACGGCAGCGGTGACAACTATTGCTAAGTTGTCAGAGTTGTGGGGTAGATTTGGGATTCCGAAACAAGTTGTCAGTGATAATGGACCACCCTTTACGAGCCGAGAATTTAAGGATTTCTTAGAATTAGACGGTGTAGAACATATTTTTACAGCGCCTTACCATCCCGCATCTAACGGTGCTGCCGAGAATGCGGTAAAAACGGTAAAAAGAGTGGTAAAAAAAGCGTATAATGAAAATAAGAATATAGACAAAACACTCAACAAGTTCTTACTGTATTATCGGAACACCGAACATTGCTCAACAGGGGAAAGCCCGGCTATGTTGCTAATGGGTAGACGTCTACGAACACACTTGGACTTATTAATGCCAGATCAGACGGCCAAGGTACAGCGTTGTCAACAACGGCAAATAGATATCAAAGGAGGATCTGATAGGAAGATGATTGTAGGGGAGGAAGTCTGGAAAGCAACCTGGGAAAGTGACGGGCGTGTTAGGTAATACGGACTATAAAGTCACGGATGACAGTGGTAACGTAGTACATTGACATATCGACCAGTTAAGGCGTAAGTCAGGGAGCTCGTTAGTTTGTCCGACAGTGAACAAAGATAATATTCTTCCTAAGAATAACATTCCGGTATCACCATCGGGTACGGTCCGGTCGCAGCAGTCGGAAGGGTCAGAACCACCGACGTCGGTGTCGCCGGCGCGAAGCATGGCTGAAGGGGAGGATTGTCTTGTAACTCCGGAAAAGGAGATGAGTTCACCTAAGCCAAGCCCGCCCTCATTCGCAGACGCTGCGCGCGCACTGCCGTCTCAGACCCGCCGGGTTAGACAGTGTAGGCTAGTCAAGCCTCCAACATACAAGTTTTAGAATAAGTTATTATGTTGTTTAGAATAAGTTATTTACTAGATAAGTACCTTTACTTCTATACTTTTGTTAATGTATCCAGTAAGGATTAGGTGATGGTTAAGCGTTTCCTTATGATAACATAAGTATATGTATTATTTGTAGGTATTTGGAATCATACCTTAAATTAAGTGTAGAGGAGTGTAATGTATTGTGGGTAATTGTACATCAAACAGTCTCCAATATACGGTGCTAAGGAACGGACGTGTCATCTTTTATTTTCTCGGTTGATACGAGTACCTACACATATAACATACCTAATACCTGATACCTACACCAAGAGTTGTGTGAATTCTACGTCATTACAAGGAATTTAAGCAGTGGTGGCTCAGTGGCAATGGTCCCGACTTAGGGTCAGTTCACACCGAGACGCGACGCGACGATGCAGGAAGAGGCTAGTGATTTCGCGCGCTGCGCCGCGCGAAGCCGTGGGACACATTGCAACGTTGCGAGGCGCATAGTAAAATCGTTGGCAACACGACGGTCGTGAATGTAAAAACTTTCCGCTGCGCAGCAAGACGCCGCGCAGCGTCACGAGGCGCGGCGCTGCGTGAAATGTGTATCTTTTCGTGTAGTAAATAAAGTTATATTTTGAGACACTTTGTTAAAATGTGTTTGCTGACCCTTACGAAGTGTAGGCCGCGGGTTCAAACCCAGCCAGGTGTATTTATTTATTTATTATTTATTTATTTAAGCTTTATACACAAAAACATTGTACAAAGGCGGACTAATAATAATAAACAACACACAACCGCGAGGTGTGCAGCCTCAGAGAGTATTTTCTCAATTCCGACGTGGGTATGCACCGAGATGTGGTAGCGATGGACGAGGGACTAACCCCGTTGTCCACGGCTAAAGAGAACTGGCACAAACCTGTAGTACTAACTACTGATGACCGCAAGGAAGTATGGAAAAGCAAGGAGCTTCACGGGCGCTTTTATCGGGCTCTCCATGAGCCTGATGTAGATTTCTTAGCGTCCGTGGCCTGGTTACGGTTCAGTAACCTCTTTGGGGAAACTGAAGGTTTTGTCTGTGCAATTATGGACGAAGTTATCCTGACGAATAACTACCGGAGACATATAATTAAGGACGGGACGGTGGACGTGTGTCGGGCATGCCATCGTCCGGGAGAGTCCATTAGACATATTATCTCTGGTTGTTCTCGTCTGGCTAACGGCGAGTATTTGCACAGGCATAACCAAGTAGCCAGGATTATTCATCAGCAACTTGCTCTGAAATACAAACTTGTGGAATCAGAGGTACCGTATTACAAGTATGTGCCCGACCCAGTTCTCGAAAATGACCATGTCACGCTGTACTGGGATCGGTCTATCATCACTGACCGGACTATTGTAGCCAATAAGCCGGATATAGTGGTGATAGACCGATTAACGCGCCGCACAATGATAGTCGATGTCACCATCCCGCATGACGAGAACCTCGTGAAAGCCGAGAAAGAGAAACAGATTAAATATCTCGACTTGGCACACGAGGTTGTCGACATGTGGAATGTGGACTCGGCTGTCATTGTGCCGATTGTTGTGACCGCCAATGGCCTGATGGCCAAAAGCTTCGACGACCACCTGTCGAAGCTGTCGTTGCGCGGTTGGATCAAGGGCCTGATACAGAAGGCAGTACTCCTGGATACGGCTCGTATCGTGAGGAGGTTCCTGTCTCTGGAGCTCTAACCACCGGTAGCTTGGACCCTGCTCCCGCTAACGGTGGCATTCTATTTTTTATATTTTTAAATGGTTTTTATATTATTTTTGTAAGAAATATTTAAAAATATATTTAATATGTATTTAAAAAGTAAATAAAGAAATAATAATAATAATTTATTTCATCACCACCGCTCTCAAAATGGTGAAGGAAAACGTCGTGAGGAAACTGGCATGTCCTAGAACCAAAAATTCGAAGACATGTGACATCCACCAACCCGCCCGCGTGGTGGATTACGGCCTATTCCTTCACTTAGAGAGGAGGCCTGAGTCCCAGCAGTGGGCACATGATAAGGCTGATGCTATGCTATGCTATAAGGAATTTTCTATTATTTCATTTAATTAAATCGATTAGACTTATTTCTTTGTTTTTTACTTATTTTTCACATTTCCGTGTTTCAAGTAAGAAATTGAAAAACATTAATTGCTGCAATTTTATACATACAACTAACCTCCTCTACTTTTCTCTACCTCTTTTAGATAGAGAGAAGTATGTTACGTTACACACTAATACACCGTTTGTGATCAAATATATTTGCTACCTACCGCAAATATACTTTTGTTACCATTATTAGAGGTCAAACCTGTAGTCTCGATTAAAACAAGCCGTATAGTTTCATGAAAACGCACCTCTGAAATTGAGCAGGAATGTTGTTGTTTTCTTGTCTACTGTTTTTCTTCAATGCTGATAACTATGGTTAATGAATTACTCAAGAATACATGGGCCGTAATCCACCAAGCGGGCCCAGTGTGATTTGGTGGTAGTCACGTTGTCTTCGAGTTTTTGATTTTGTGACATGTTTTCCGGTTTCCTCACGATGTTTACTTTGACCGTTGTGAGAGTAGTTGTGATGAAATAAATTACACAAAGGCGACCTAAGACAAGTAGTGTAAGATGGGGCAATTAGCACTGGGCCACCACTGCTCGATAATGGTGTCCTACATACTAAAATATCTCTTAATTTTTAATAAAATCTTTTAATTAAACGACAAACAATTTGAAATATACATAGATACATACACAAAATACAAAATTTATAAAACATTTATCTTTAAATATTTAAAGTAAGTTAACCCATTAATTAAAAAATATGAACCAATAGCTTGTAACCCACTGCTTCCCAAGTTATGAGCAGTATACGTTACTCAGTGGCGAAGCATAACTAGCAATCCCAAAAACTACAAGCATCAAATAGATTTGGTCCCACAATTCACCCTTGAGCAACCCTCTCGAGTTAATCATAGCACAGTCAATATTTTTAGTAATTAGTGAGCTAACCGAATTCTTCAGGTTAATTAATTGTTATTATTAATTAAATACATATAAAAACGTAAAATAATACAGCTGTAATCAGTATTACGTCGTTGCTGATGGTGCGAAATGCGCTATCCGGTTTTTCTGTGATTGTTGCTTGCTGCAAAAAGAAAAATATTTTTTCTGTATAAAGATTGTTAGATTATTATCATGGCAAACGATTTCGTCAGGTTAGCATATGAAAATTATAAATTTATTCGCGCCCTTAGTCAACAAAAACTGTTAAACGTAAACTAAGTAAAAAATTAAAGTAACGATGTTTCACTAAAACAAAGGATATGTATCACCCTCGTACCGTTTACCGACGTAGCATGCATTACTTATTACTTATTTATTATAAAAATATTATTAGTAACGAAGAAAATTCTTACAGTTCCAGTCCCCTTAAGTTTTTCCCGGTTGTTGCAGCTGATCTCATCGACCGAAGTCCTGAACTTCTCCACGTTCGCCTGATCGGTAGAGTCCGGTTGGAAACGGAAGCTGAAACATAGGTAGAGAGGGAAGTTTTGGATAAAGTAAGAATTGTGTTCATCAATCTACTTTAGGTGAATGCGTCATGTTAGCCCGCGCATACATTTTTTTTTGCAGTTTGCAATTCGGATAGTAAAGAAAGAAATAATTATCATCATCATCATCTCAGCCGAAAGACGTCTACTGCTGAACATAGGCCTCCCCCAAGCATCGCCACAATGATCGGTCATGTGCGTCTCACATTCATCGAATTCCCACGACCCTCGCCAGATCGTCGCCTAAAAAAAATATATATTGTACTAACTGCTGCACGCGGCTTCGCTCACGTGATAGTAGAAAATTATTCCAAGGAAATTTACCCTCAGGATAAAAAGCATAGGTACTATTTGCATTTGTACTAAGTTTTATCCAAATCCATTTCATAGTTTTTGCGTGAATAGATAACAAAAATCCATACTCGATTGGCGTGTTGGTCTAGTGGCTACTGGCCCTGTCTACTATGCCGGAGGTCGTGGGTTCGCCTCCACCCCCCTCGACACATCTTTGTGTGATGACAACGGATTTTTATGCGGTTTTCACATATAGGCAGGGTTGGGCACGCCGTCATTGAGGCGGTAAGTCCCCTCTTTGAGGAGTGGTTGGAAAGAGGTCACGGCGTCCTCTCGTTCCGTATGACGCAGGTCCTCACCGGACATGGTAAGTTCGGGAGGTTTCTGCATCCGATCAAGCAGGAGAGGACGCCCGGTTGTCGCCACTGTGTGGATCGCCCGGGAGACACGGTGGAGCACACGGCACCGCCGTGTCCTTGTGGAGGCTATCGATGGCGGCGACCTCTCGCGCTGGGCCCTGGTTCAGGCCATGATCCGGAGCGAGGAGGGGTGGCAGGCGGTCGCCTCCTTCTGCAAAGCAGTAATGCTTGTGAAGGAGGCTGCTGACCGCGAGCGCGTGAGGGAACGGTCGTCACGCCGCCGTCGCCGAGATCCCGATCCCAATTTCCGACCACCGTAGGCGCGGGTTCGCCGGCATTCTGGAAATAATCTGGACCGAGCCCAGTCGTCAACGGCGCGTTCTGTTCCACGCACGCCTCAAAAAGATGTCAGCAAACTGTAGGGGCCTGGCAGGGCCGAAGCCTCTGGGGAACATGGGTATTCTGAAAGGTTGACACCGAGTCCCCCCCGGATCGAAGGCAACGAAGGAACGGGGTAGGGGTTTAGTCAGTAAGAGTCTGACACCCCCTCCCGCTTCACCCAAGAGCGGGAGAAGTCATTCTGATGATTTCCCTACCAGAAAAAAAAAACATATAGGCAGGGTGAAGAAGGTGAATTTTAAAGAAGGTTTATTTGTATCAAAAAAAACTAGAACTTCAACGATTTCTGACCAGGGCGGTTTCGTAATCCAAAATATTATTTTTGTTTTTGTTAGGCACTTTCATAATTAAGCTCAAAATGAATTAAGTCCTTTTGCAAAAGATAGAACTTGCATTCGACGAAGAGGCACGATGAATAAAGCGAGTACTACAGTAGACCAACGCACACGTGGGCCACGCCTGATTTGTACGTAGAACCACATCGCATTGCATCACGTGGTCTGGATCTAATAGAGCTCTAAAAGTCTAGTTGCCTGAAAAAATGTATGGAGACCGAAGTGCTCAGATTGGCGTACGTGGCCCACGTAAGCCCAATGTAGTTCTACAAATCCTATCCTGTCCCTGACTATATTAGAGTCGGCTTCAAATCTTACTCCATGTAGCTTAATATCAGAAACATTATCTACCATTATCAATCAGCTTCCAGTCAAGCCAGATTTAGCTGAATACCAGTATTTTACGAGGAGCGGCTGCCTACCAGACCTCCATAACCCATTAACTGGAGTAACACGGTACTTCATAGCAAGACTGGAGTTAGATTTACTGGCTTCTGACTATTCGTAACGACTGCCAAAGATCTACAAATGAGAGCCGGGACCAACGGCTCAACGTGCTTTCCGAGGCACGAAGGAAATTCGGTATGTTGAGATGGTCGCCCATCCACAGACCAACCTTGGCAAGCGTTGCTTTATAATCTTAAAGATCAACCCATGCGGCTGTTATTATCTAGCCACGAGCTCCTCTGATCTCTGATCAATATTCACCAACAAGATCGGTGCATAGATCCATTCTATACTAAAAATCTGACATGCCTCGAAAAATACTTCAACACATTTGATATGGAACGAGGTTAATACGCCTCGAAGTATCTTCCTTGCGGTGCGGCTGTCACAGTTTTATTGTGATGAATACTCGTCTATGAAGATCGCCTCCGGAACAATTCCGTAGTAGAGCAAATAGCTTACTTGTTACGCGCTCTTCCTATAGGCTTGTCGGCGTCGGAGTCTTCTGCAAACGTGACTCCAGCTTCTTCTGTATATTGCTCGACAGCACCTGAAGGTTCCTTAGCCACTACCTTCTCGTCTCCACTGTCCGCCTTGTAGTCTGCGTCAAATATTATATTAAAATCTTTATATACAACGAGTAACGTTAAAAGCGCAAAGCTTGAAAATATTTTGATCAGAATCAACTGAACTACTTATTAATATAAATATATTAAGAAGAACAAAAAGAAGACTATTCTATCCGTCTTCCATCATCATCGTCATCATTTCAGCCTAAAGACGACTACTACTGGACATAGGCCTTCCCCAAGTGTCGCGATAATGGGCGGTCCCTTGCGCCTTACATCTATCGGATTCTCGTAACCCTCACCAGGCCATCGGTCCACCTTGTGGGAGGCCTTCCGACTTTACGTCTTCCATAACCTTTCACTTTTTTTTCCAATCCATAACCTTTTGTCACTATCGACCATCTGTTCTGTTAGCAATATCCCCTGCCCATACTTAAGTTTGGCAATTCATCGTGCTCTGTCGGTAACCTTGGTTCTCCTGCCACTATCGTCTTCTACCTAAGATTAGTATGAGTTTGCAAACCTGCAGTGTCCTTGTATATCTCAGCCAACTCCTTTTCTATTCGTTCTTCGTCTTCATCAGAGTTCAATTCTTTGGATTTGTCAGCGTCTTTTATTTCATCTTTCTTAACACTTGCCAGCTGAAAGTTTTCATATTATCATTATTTATTTATTCAAGCTTTATGCACTATTAAAATTTTCCATAGGTGCACTTAATATCTTATGCCTTATCTTATACTCATTATACATTTTTATCATTAATAATCTAGGGATCCAAAGCCAGCTGGTTTCGGATAGGTAGGTACAATTTTATTCACGGTGTTATCCGAATGAAGTTTTTCATACATGTCGTTCTTTGACAAATTAGAAACACAATAAACGAGATAACTTTGAAAAAAGGATTTTTTAGTTTATTATTATGTACAGTCTCACGTTTGACCACCATCTCAACTGATGGTAAGCGATGATGTGGCTGACAATGGAGAACGCTTGCCTAGAAGTAACCTGATCGCTCTTGACTTAAAGATCCATAAATTTTAGCGATCAGGAAACAGAACTAGAGATGACTCCGGCATGGAATTCCACTCTTCAGCAGTCAACTCTAGAAAACTCAAGAGAAATACGAAACTTACCGTAGTAGGCTTCTTCGGTTCTTTCTTGGTGGAAAGTACTTGTACTTTACCGGCGTTCTTCAACGTAGACTTCTCGTCATCGTCGTCAACATCGTCTTCAGCCCCGGGTTCCTCCTCTAAGCCAACGGGCAGATCTGAAAGTTAGAAAAGTCTCTATTGAATAAATATTACATTTTCTTTAGTTCTTTTTATATTAAGATTTAATTTCAACCCGTTGCTTCTATGAGCACGCCATAATTGTGGCATTAAGTCCACTCTTTGAGGAGTGGCCCTCAAACGCCAATTTTACGTAGGTTTGTGCAACTTGAATGACCTTGAAAAATGCTTAAGGGTCGTTAGTACGTACAGTTAGGGTGTATAAAATTAATTCTGCCGAAAATTTTGGTTTCTATATCTTTATTTTTCCTTAGGTCTCAAGTAAAATAGGGTCCACATTTTTATGAATATAAAAACTTTGGAATTTTGACTACGCGTCACGGGTTAAAAGAGGTCACGGCGTCTTCACCTTCCACATGACGCAGATCCTCACCAGATATAGTAAGATTGTGAGGTTCTACACCGGATTCGTGCAAAAGAAACGTCCGGGTTAGTTATAAAATGAAGTTATTGGTTCTTCAGAAAATGGTTTTGATTTCTATGGAAACCAATGTAAACCTATTTAGTGCTCGTGCTACGTCTCCAAAGGGAACCATTTCAGCAACCATTTCAGGGCAAAATTTCAGACTCTTAGCCCCGGTAATTTCGGCTGTGCGTTAATAATATGTCAGTCAGTCAGTCAGTCAGTCAGTTCCTCTTTCTATATTATAGATGAAGATCTTAGAAGTACCTTTAATAGGGGTCCCAATTTCGATAACTTCTTGTCCATTGGATTCTGTCAAACTTTTCACTGTGTTTTTGCCGGAAACAAAATAAATTAACGAAAAAAACATTATTACTATCTTTAGATTCATTATTTATATGTTTCTCAGAGTTTTTCTATTATTTTAATATTGTATCAAAAGTTTTGTAAGCCAACGTGATTTGGAAAGGATCAAGCCATCTCGATTTGAAAATTAAAATAACTGGGCAAGCGCGAGTTGGACTGGCGCACTGAGCAAACTTACTTAAATAATTAGTTCTGCTTGTGGTCGAAAAGGTTTTGTTTTTGTGACGTAACTTCACAGTTTACACATTTATTCTTTTGCCTTTTTTTGTTTTGGTTGCTATTTGTTTAAAAGAAATAGATATTATCATGGACATGTGCTTTCTCCCCATTCTGACCTATGATGCACAGACTTGGTCTCTGACTAACATCCAAAGGTCCTAACTTAAGGTTTGCCAACGTGCTATGGAGCGCGGTATACTAGGTGTTAAATTTACGGATCGCGTTAGAAACACTACACTGCGCTCCATAACGAAGATCATCGACGTGGCTCAGAAGGCTGCCATGCTTAAATGGGACTGGGCCGAACATGACTGCCGCATGCCAATCGAGCGGTGGGTCAGCAAAACACAAGGTTGGTGCCCTGAAATCGCACGACGGGGTCGTGGCAGACCAAGAAGGAGATGGCGGGGCGACTTGGGTGCCTTCCTTAAGAATTGGCAAGAAGTGGCTCAAAGCCGCGAACGATGGAAGGAATGGAGGGAGGCCTTTGCCCAGCAGAGGGACAATATAGGGTAGGTATAATAATAATATAATAAAGATGGCATCGACGATGATGGAGATGACACGGGGTGTGTGTTCGCTCGCTCCCCATTTTGAAAGGTGTTCTCTTTCTCGAAGATACCCCTACCCAACTGGTCCGTCTGTACCAGATAAACGTAGTCGTTTGCGCTTTGATTGTAGAGTCTTCGAACTTAACTGAAAATAAAAATATCATCAAGGAACTACAATTTAAATGAGTTTTTTCATGACAAGTTTTTAATTTTTGTGACATACTTAATCTATTTAATTTTTAGGGTTCCGTACCTCAAAAGGAAAAAACGGAACCCTTATAGGATCACTTTGTTGTCCGTCTGTCCGTCCGTCTGTCAAGACCCTTTTTCTCAGGAACGCGTGGAGGTATGAAGCTGAAATTTATATCAATTACTCAGGTCTACTGTCCCTTGAAGCTGTGAAAAAAATCAAACTTCTAAGCCAACGCAATCAAAAGATACAGCCGTTTATGCCGCAAATTTTCGACACTTGCAAGGGAATCAAAACCTACAGGGTGCTTCCCGTGAACTCAGAATCTTGAAATTTGGTACGAAGCAACGTCTTATAGCATAGATAAAGGAAAAATTACGAAAACCATAATTTTTTAGTTACATCACATAATATATTTTTTTTAAATAATTTTAAACTTACTACCCATTTCCTCATAAACGCGTAGAGGTATTAAATCGAAATTCATACCAAATACTCAGGTCTATAATACCTTTAAGCTGTAACAAAATCAAACTTCTATGTCAACGCAATCAAAAGAAACAGCAATTTAAGCTGCATATTTTGAAACTCGCAAGTACTCGCAAGGGAATCAAAACCTAAAGGGTACTTCCAGTCGACCTAGAATCTTGAAATTTGGCATGAAGCAACGTTTTATAGCACACATAAAGGAAAAATTCCGAAAACCTTAAATTTTTAGTTACATTACAAAATATATATTTATTTTTTAATAAATATAAACTTATTACTTTTTTCCTCATGAACGCGTAGAGCTATCAAGTTGCAAGGCTAGTATAAGTGTTTCAGTTATATTATAGATAAATGATATGTGTTAATATAAAATAAAGGATTACTTAAACGATAAAGAGATCTTTGTCTTAAATTTATGCTCCTCTATCTTTCCCCATTGTAATGTTATGAATTTCATTTTGCAATAAAAATACCATAGTTATGACTCGATTGTCGTAATGAACGAACTTTGTAAACCTTGCAGGTTTGTACGGAACCCTCGGTGCGCGAGTCCGACTCGCACTTGGCCGGTTTTTTTTCTCTTTTTGACATTTTAGACGTATAATTTTATTTTGACTTGTATTAAATTAATTTTTTTTTTAATTTTTATTAGACTTAATGGACACGCTAGAATGATTTTATTTATTGTATTCTTTTGAAAATATTTGCATGCCATTATTTTAAGGCAAACATGACGATCTATTCTATATTTTAACATCTCTTGCTTGCTGACAATTTATTGTGATACTAGCTTTTACCCGCGGCTTCGCTCCCGTCAAATGACTACCCTACATATCCTACGCTACCCTACCCTACCTTCCCTACATACCCTACACTACCCTACCTACCCTACACTCCACTACACTACCCTACACTACACTACCCTACACTACCCTACACTACCCTACACTACCCTACACTACCCTACACTACCCTACACTACCCTACACTACCCTACACTACCCTACTTTACCTAACTTATTTTTTTTTTGAATTTTTCTCTCCGTGAGAACCATCATTGAACTTCAAGGAACATTTAAAAAAAAAATCAGCCAAATCGGTCAAGCCGTTTTCATGTTATGTCGTGACAACAGAAAACGGGTTTCATTTTTATTTATATAGATAAGAATACAATAATTCATGTTTGGGCTAATAAAAATGATTCTAAAAAAAGAATTTAAGGAGAACCCTTGAATGTTTTTTTTAACTGATATAAACTAGTGCTTGACCGCGATCCCACCTGATGGTAAGCAGTGATGCAGTCTTAAATGGAGGCAATATGAGTAGTGCAAAATGAGCCGCACTAGCTTATTAAGAACCTATTCACTTTAGCCTTGAAGACGCCCAAATTATAATCGAACGGGAACGACGGTTTGTCCGATGGTAAAAAAAATTGGGTGAGGCTGTGCCGGGGCACACGACCGTTGGTTTTAACGTGAAACGTCTATGTTAGCGAATCGCTTTTAAAGTAAAAGATTGAAATGAAAACAAGATTGACGGTGTTTTTTTCGGCAGCGGCTTTGCGACGTTCCCGAAACCGTCTCGCTCGCTCGGCGCCGGGCATTGGGGTACCTGTGCGTGGCCCATAGCCCCCTCTTTGTAACGATAGCCGTGATTTATATTTCTGGCTGGCTCTTGCACGAGCTGAGGCCGACATAGCAAATGTTTATATATTTATTATCACTTTTTGGTAATTTTGAATATAAATACTGTCCAAATTACACTAATTTTTGTATAAATCAATCAGTTTAAATAAACTTGACAAACACACGAAAGAATCACCGCGCTATAAAGTCGGAGTCACGAGTAACACTGAAACTGAATAGAAACAAGCGAGAGCGCCGGTTTCGCAAAGTTAACGCGGTATCCCTCCCCCTCCGCCCCTCTCGACCCCTACACGAATTCAATGTCAAAACAGCGAGCTGACTATATAAGTGAAATATTCACACCACATTTTTGTTTCTAAGACTAATAGTTTTTTAATTATTAAGGTACGATGATATAGACCTTTTTGTTACGGTCCACTTTTTAAACCTGGTACCCGTATGTTTCGGCGCGATTTTAAAGACGTTTCACGTCAAAAGTGTAAAAACGGGAGGGTTGAATCAAGTCATGTAATTGAAGATTGGACGTAATAAAGAAAAATGTAATTCTTTACGATTTTCCGCGCAATTTTTCCCATTTTATCTTCTTTAGAACTTACTTCTTGATACTTCAGCTAATACTTATAGTTTTTACAAAATCATCTAAATTAGTCCTGCCATCTGTAGGACCAATTAATTATCAATGCAATGTTTGTGTGTCGTGAGTTCGAATCTCGCCAACAAGTGTCTCTTTTTGCCAATTTCGTTGTTACCAATGATCAATTTTTCATTATGTTTTAGTATTGTTTGTACCAATGAATGGTTTTTCACTACGTTTAAGCTGCCGATTTGTTATTTAGAAACTTCTATTTTCTAGCTTTTATTCTTAGTTTATAATTACATTTTGTAAAGTTTTCTTCCTAAACGTTTTTCCCGATCCCTTATCCCTTATTTGGGGCCACATTCCATCAAAATCTGTTGTGACTGAATACCCTTGCTTTACGTAGAGCGACTGCCTACCAGACCACCGCAATCCAGTTAGGAGGCAGCACGAGTTATTATAGTCCTTGAATAGACTGATCGTCAGACTTTCTAGTGTCTAACTACCTGTAACGACTGTCAAAGATCTTTTAAGTGTTAAACCATGTTAACTAATATTATCAAGAGTATTTGATTTTTTGTTTGTTTTTATGATTAAACTCAAAAAGTATTAGTTTGAAAAACAGTAGGAGTACTAAGTAAAAGATTTTTTAAATTCTTTCATAATTGGAGAGCCACATTTTCACTGACTAACATAAACTAAGTATATCATTTATTTATTTAACAATTCATGTACACACAAAATATCATCACAAATCATATTTTAAAAAATTAGAGATTTGCGGCCTTACTTATAAAAATCCACTACTCAACAGCTAAGCAACTACTTAACTAATAACTCATTAACTCCTTAATTATCAATTAACTATTTCTTACATACGGTCGAACGCATAGTCCAGCTAATGGTTCATTAGCGTCCATTAAAGTTAAGTATTGTCAAACCTTCACTGAAAAACTGTGTAAAACTGTCAATGTGACAATTTCTTAAGTGATGATTAACGTTAATGAATGTCCCTGAGTCGGGCCGTTATAAACATTGTTTACACGTCACTTAACTAAGCAATGGTTAATTAACGTTTTTAATTTTTACGCTGCCAATACCAAACGTAAAGCTGCATTGTGATGGTAAAATTCCTGTTATCCAAAGAGAAATTAAAAAATCAAAACGTCAAAATTCTAAATTGTGTCAAATATTGTCAAAAGAGTGGAATTTTTTTTGTTGTTTATAAACAAACAGCGGTGTGGTGTTTTTGTTGTGTTCGATTTATATCTATACTAATATTATAAAGAGGAAAGATTTGTACCTATTTTTGTATGTTTGTAATGAATAGGCTCAAAAAGTACTGGGCCGATTTAAAAAATTCTTTCACCAATAGAATGCTACATTCTTCCAATTTGACATAGGCTACATTTTATTTTGAAAAAAATTAGGGATCCTTGGTAAAATTTGAATATTGTAACCGAAAGTGTAGAAAAATTTCCAAAAATAAATAATTGTCTACCCCGTGCGAAGCCGGGACAGGCTGCTAGTTAGTAATATAATGGAAGTTAAAGTGCAAAGAAAATAAAGAACAACGGGAAGATGAATTCCATAAGAAAAAAAATGGCAGTTTTGGATGTGGAACAGAAATAATGGGAAAAAAGTTAACAAATGTTTAAATAAAACTGTGTATTTGTATTTTAAAAGAAATTTTCAATAAAAATGTTTCTGGTTATGTGTGTCAAATTATTAGAGTCCTGTTCAATGGCCTCAGTGTCTTCATTACTGACTGTGTGAGGGGTTTCATAACTTAAGTGTCATCAAATTCGATTGCTAGATTGTGCAATACTGCACATGCAACAATTGTCGTTTTAATCGTATTGAAAGACCCTCTCATTATTTCCAGAAGTATCCGAAACCTTGTCCTCAGTACACCAAAACATCTCTCAATATTACATTCCTGGTGCGAATGTAGCTATAGTTGTACCGCCGTTCTGCTTCGTTTCGGGGTCTCGGTACACTGGAGTCAGTAAATATGGGGTACAAGGGTATCCACCATCGCCTATAAGTTTTCCTTTAAATTCTTGTTCTTCAAATCTCCTTTTAATGGAACTCTCACGCCATATTCTTGCATCATGAGTACTACCCCTCCAGTGGCAAACTATATCACAGATCTTCAAATCTGCATTACACACCATTTGAGTATAGAGGCCATGGTCCGGAGCGAGGAGGGGTGGCACGCAGTCGCCTCCTTCTGCGAAGCAGTAATGTTAGCGAAGGAGGCTGCCGACCGCGTGAGGCAACGGAACTCACGCCGCCGCCGCCGAGATCCCGATCCCGATTTCCGACCACCGTAGGCGCGGGCTCGCGGATAGCGAGCGCTGGGTAGCTCGCCGTCCGGCAGTCTGGTAATAATCTGGACCGAGCCTAGTCGTCGACGGCGCGTTCTGTTCCACGCGCGCCTCAAGGAGATGTCAGCAAACTGTAGGGGCCCGGTAGGGCCGAAGCCTCTAGGGAACACGGTATCCGAAAGGTTGTCACCGTGTCCCCCAGATCGATGGTAACGAAGGAACGGGGTAGGGGTTTAGTCAGTAAGAGTCTGACACGCCCTCCCGCTCCGCCCAAGAGTGGGAGAAGTCATTCTGATGATTCCCCTACCGGAAAAAAAAAAAAGGCATTTTAATATAAATGGAACTTTTCGAAGCCAATGCAATAACAACTCTTGTAGCAATTCTTGATAAAGTCTGTTGGCTCATGCCATGAATTTCCGCACAGTCTTCTTGAATCTCATGGCGGCCCCAGTATCTTATAGCTGCCATTACTTGCAACTCCACTTAGCCGGGGCGGTATACTGCCGCCCCGGCTATCCATGGACAAGTCGTTTCTTAAGATATTTATAATTTTTACCATATTTCCTTTACTGAATCTATAGCGATGCTTGAAGTAGCTTTCACTCAATTCCTCCATTGGGTTCGCTCTTGATTTATATTTTTTTACTCTCCTTCTTCTTGAACCAATATCCCTGAAATTTCTTATTTCTTCTATCTCGTCTCGGTATTTGCGTAATTCATTATCGTCGTCGAATTTATCCATTTTAATATTTATTCACTTCACTTTACTAAGTAGCGGAACACAATTCAATGGGAAGTTTGCATGTGGTGTTATTGTTGAGATATACCACAGCTGTTACTTTTACGAATTTCGGACGCCATTTTGGTAATTAAGGTCCTTAAACAAGGGTCCGATACTGATTAAATTGACAGCCATTTAAGCAGTCGCTAAGACATTAGGTAGCGCTAATCATCGTTTATGAGTTAAAATATTTTTTAATAGGTAGTTTAACTGTGTCTTAACTTTAATGATAGTTTATAAGTAAGGCCGTAAGACCTAAGGACCTTAAGTCTGTATGGAGAATACTACCTTCACACGAAAAGCCGCTAATACCAGCTAATGTCCTAAATAAACAGTTAAAAAGGTACATGTGATAAAAAATCACATTGGTTTTAGCTTGGTGTCCCTAAGCGCTTTAAAATTGTCTTAAAAAATGCCATAACTAAAAGTTTTGTCCACTATTTTGCAAAATTTTTAAAGAATACCTATTTAAAAAGCTATAAAAGCGAAAAATATTCAATTTGAGAAAACAAAAAGTGGTTTAAAACACAAAAAGGGAGGTCAAATGGGCTTCTGTCGTGGTTGCGGGGATAACCCCCTTAGATCATTGATACTAGACATGAAATCATTAGCTTTATTCGTTTTAATTAGGTACAATATATTCAGCTGAATTATAGCTGAAGTATATTGGGAAGCCAGGACTTAGATCGGCTCCTGGCGCACCGATTTACGATGAAGCCAAGGACCTCCCGACGTAGAACATCGAAAATTCCTTCAGTTGAAACTTGTCGCGAAAACTTCGCTTGCGAGATGCAGGATTTCAACTTTAGGATTTTTTTTCTCTGAATCCGCTATACTTTTGTTCTAGCAAGTTTAGTTTAAATAAAAGCTATTGCAATTATGTTTAATTACGTATTTTTTGTTTTATCATGAAGTTTGTAGTTTAATTTTTATTTAAAGGTCAAATTCTGGAACTTCACTTACGATTTTTCCTGCAGGAGAGATAGGGTGCAGAGATTTCCCTCAACGGTAGTTTAGCCAGTTCTCATTGGGTACTCAACTCATCTGTCAAAGTGACAGGTCTATAGTAACACCCATTTAACGATTAAAAGACAAAGACAGGAATAGGATTTTGCGAACACTAGAAAAGGATGGATATATTTTGACAACTCTTGCTTCTTAAAAGCTTTTCGAAGCTTTTTTTCGGAGTTTTCATGGTTTTATTTTGTAAATATAGATATTAGAAAAACATTCAATTATTAGGTATAATTTACTAAAAATGATTCATTTATGCTTATAAAATAGCCTGAATGAATAAGGAAACGTGTTACCTTTGCCCATTTACTGTTAAACGTCAGATTTGCGCATGCGTACTGGCTTCAATTTTGGAATGTTCCGCTGGGAACCATATTTAAACTAGTACTGCGAAACGTCATGAATTCACGTATTTTTAAGGAGCTTTTGAATTTGAATCTCAGTCAATAACATCTTATAGGAGCTGCCATTTTTGCGCTGAACAGTTGTAACTGGAGAATGAAAGTCTTTTAAAAGAAAAATAAATAACTTTGTATTGCGCGTTTAAAGGTTAATGTTTTTGTAGCGCCATCTATCTTCAAACTTTGAGGTTATGGTTTGATGACGTAGAACTTAACCTTTAACAACCTACGTGTGTCTTTCGGACACAATTTTAAGTTTGTTTACGTATAAAAACTTAACTGTTTTATCTACCTAGCCTTTTCCCAACTATATTGAGGTTAGCTTCCAGTCAAGCCGGATTTAGCTGAATACCAGTATTTTACGAGGAGCGGCTGTCTCGGTATGTTAAGATGGTCACCCATCCACAGACCAACCTTGGCAAGCGTTGCTTAACCTTGAAGATCGACCCGTGCGGCTGTTATTATCTAGCCACGAGCCCTTCATGTTGATTAGACGTGTCTGATTTTTTTATTGTTATATCTGATGGGAAGATATGCGTCACGTCTGCGCAAAAGGGCCAGCGCAAGGTAAAGTTTTGAATCTGCACAAGAGGTTGTTATGAAACTCTTCTATAATCAATATCATCTATAATATAAAATTTTATGAATCGCAAAATGTCTTGGTAAGCGCATAACTCAACAACGCCTGAAACAATTTGGCCGATTGTTTTTTTTTAATGTTCGTTGAAGTTCAAAGATGGTTTTTAAAGCGAGACAAATTATAATAAAAAAAAAAAATTAGGTAAAGTAGGGAAGGTAGGGTAGTGTAGGGTAGGTTTAACATTTGACGGGAGCGAAGCCGCGGGTAAAACCTAGTCTATCTTCTTCTATCTATATATATAAAAATGAAACCCGTTTTCCGTTGTCACGACATAACATGAAAACGGCTGAACCGATTTAGCTGAAAATTGTCAGGGAGGTAGTTTAGAGCCAGGAGAAGGACATAGGATACTTTTTATCCCGAAAAATTCGAAAAAAAAATTATACAAAACTTTTGGTCTTCTATTTCTCGATTAGTGTACGGTGGGTAGGGTAGTGTAGGGTAGTATTGGGTAGTATTGGGTAGTGTAGGGTAGTGCAGGGTAGTGTAAGGTAGTGAAGTGTAGGGTAGTGTAGGGTAGTGTAGGGTAGTGTAGGGTAGTGTAGGGTAGTGTAGGGTAGGTAGGGTAGTGTAGGGTAAGTAGGGTAGTGTAGGGTAGTGTAGAGTAGTGTAGGGTACCTAGTGTAGGGTAGTTTAGGGTAGTGTAGGGTAGTGTAGGGTAGTGTAGTGTAGTGTAGTTAAGTGTAGTGTGGGGTAGTGTTGGGTAGTGTAGTGTAGGGTAGGTAGGGAAGGTAGGGTAGGGTAGCGTAGGATATGTAGGGTAGTCATTTGACGGGAGCGAAGCCGCGGGTAAAAGCTAGTAATATATAAAATACGATGCCTAGTCAATAATCATCCTGGTCAATATGGTTGTGGAATTCACTACCTGTCAACTCTTGCAGTTTTAAAAACCGGCCAAGAGCGTGTTGGGCCACGCTCTTGGCCGGTTTTTTACTTTTGGAGCGATTATTTCCGAATTGATTGATATTATCAAAAAATGATTTTAGTAAACCCCTATTCATTTTTAAATACCTAACCAGCAATATATCACACGTTAGGGTTGAAATTAAAAAAAAAAACGCTTTTTACTTTACATGTAGGGGGGCTACCCTAATAAAACATTTTTTTCCAATTTTTATTTTTGCACTTTGTTGGCATGTTTGACATACATATTGGTAAGTACCAAATTTCAGCTTTCTAGGGCGGACGGACAGACATGGCGAAACTATAAGGGTTCCGTTTTTGCCAATTGGCTACGGAACCCTAAAATGTAGAGTAAAAGAACACTATCTGTCTATTTCATCATAGTTGCATATTAGTATGTATTTTTGTGATATAGGTATAGTGTATCTACTATGTATTATGTTATATATATTATGTGTATAATTATAATATTATATCTTTAGCCTGCAATATTACTTCAATTATAACTATTTTGTGTGTATTTTTAGGGTTTCGTTGCCAAATGGCAAAAAACGGAACCCTTATAGACTCGTCTTGTCTGTCTGACTGTCTCACTTTTTTCCGAAACTATTGCTTATTGTAAATACTTGGGTCATCATCATCATCATCATCATCTCACCTGAAAGACATCCACTGCTGGACATGGGCCTCCCCCAAGCGTCGCCACAACGACCGGTCCTGTGCGTCTCGCATCCATCGGATTCCATCGACCCTCTCCAGGTCATCAGTCCACCTTGTGGGACACCTTCTAACGCTGCGTGTATGTGGTTACCACTCCAAAACCAGAAGGTTTCCCTATCGAACATCTGTTCTACAGGCAATGTGTCCTGGACGTCTACTCTCTTTCTCCGAAACACGAAGTATCGACAGAAAATTCGAGTGTTTCTTATAACCGGCGGCAGATAACTTGGCAATGCGCAGAAATCGTTTTTTAGGTCTATTTGGTGGTCAAGCGGGACGCGGGGTTCGAGGTAGCGCCGATCCGGCGCGCGATTTGTGCAGCATTATAATAGTAGTTTATGATTGGTGCGTTAGACGACTTTTGCCTTTGCATTGCGTTACCTCGTCCTTGTTCTGCGTCCTGTTCGCTCATTGGCTGTTTTGTGCACCATGCGCGAAACTTGCCAACGTATTTGCCGGGTATTGTACCACGGTTCCATTCGTTTCCGAAATTTTGAATGAACGAATATGGTTCGACTCCGCGTTGTTTCAAATCTTTAAACCTACTCTAGTTCCTTATGTTCCGAAAAAAAATAACATGATCTTGACAGATACATTATTCGAAATTTTATTTATTTAAACTTCATGTACAGTAGTGGTACATAGGCGGGGAGACGAAACACGCGAATTCGTTCGAAACTTCGTATTTCGGAGAAAGAGAGTAGACGTCCTGTCCACTGCCACTTAAGTTTGGCGATTCTTCAATGGCGATACTTGGGTATTGCACACAAATCTAGTCTCCGAGCTTTTTTTTTCTTAAATCTTTGATAGGACCGCTATCTCACCTGATGGAAAGCGAGAATGCGGTCGACGATGGAGCGCGCTTACCTAGAAGTAACCTATTCACTCTTGACTTAAAAATTCCTGGGTTATAGCTATCAGACAACAGAATCCGGCAGGGAATTCCACTCCTTGGCTGTACGCACAATAAGTGTGTTCTCAAAACGTTTGTGCGTATAGGAGGGATGTCTACCATGTACCGGTGGCGCATCGCCGTACGCCTGGTGGTCCGATGATGAAACTACTACCTAAAGCTAGATAACTAGTACTACTAAATTGAGCGAGAGCAGTGGTGGCCCAGTGGTAACTGCCCCGACTTACAAGTTGTAGGTTGCGGTTTCGAACCCAACCAGGCGTCGCATTACTTTGTGTAATTTATTTCATCACCACTGCTCTCAAACCGGTGAAGGAAAACATCGTGAGGAAACCGGCCTGTCCTAGAACCAAAAATTCGAAGACATATGACATTCACCAATCCGCACTGGGCCCGCGTGGTGGATTACAGCCCATTCGCTCTCCTAGAGAGGAGGCCTGAGTCCCAGCAGTGGGAACATTATAAGGCCGATAATGCTAACAAAAAAAAACTACTAAATTACTTTTACAAATGAATCATGATTGATTAGAATGAGTATGTACACACATTTTGATGCGGCTCGATCGCGCAGAGAAATGTAGGTCTGGACTAGATAGTGAGAGTAAATGGTGTCAGCAGTTACCTTGCCAAAAGAAACGTTTAGTTAACTGTGAACCGTGCTTCGGTGAGCTTGCGCGGACTTATGAAGGTACGTGCTCCTTGGTTTCTCATCATCATCAGCTCGTTTCAAGGTCAGACTCCAGGCTTTTGGCTTCTAGGGTCCAGATAAAGGTGTGATAATTTATTTGAAAAAGCTTTTTGGCTAAGCAGAGGATACCTAGCTTGTGCTCGTAAAAGTGCTAAAAAAAGAAATACATTTTGTTTTTTTTTTATTGGTTTAACCTAGTGCTTGACTGCGATCCCACCTGATGGTAAGTAGTGACGTAATCATTGATGGTGAGGTGCACTAGTTTACTAAAGCCTTGTAGACACCTAAATTATAAACGGACTGGAAGACCGCACAGGCACATTGTTCCAGTTCTTCGATTTATGCGGTATAAAAGATGAGGCGATACGCTTAGTCCAAAGTTTGTTTGTTAACCAATGGTTAAGGCACCCGCCTCTGGTGCAAGGGTTCGAAACTGGGAAAGAACCAGCATCAATAAAGAGAAAGCATCAGCATCAGTCTTTCCGAGGAGGATCGTCCTCCCCAGTTAGTTACTGGGTTCTGTGCCAGTGTCTTGCATCCATCGAGAGAAGGTCTACGAGTAAGGGCAAACGCTAAAAGGAGAAATTGAATACTTGAAATATCAAGGCACCGTCGAAACTACTGGGTCTAGAAATGTGTTTTTTTTTTGTGCAAATCACTGGATATATATGGACTTCAATCGTAACAAACAAACAAAAAATCAAACCTTGCTTCTTCATAATATTAGTTTAGATAATTTCAAATACAAAAATTTTAATTGTAAAAATAAATTCGAATTTTCCCGTTCGTCTCAGGACTCAAATGATAGAACAGCACACATCTTTAAAACGAATCACTCTATTCTAACATCGTACATACGAAATAAATAAAACTAGTTACTTCATTCAACCTATATACATATATAAAAGAAGAAAGAGACTGACTGACATATCTACTACTGGGACTAGGAGAGTAGAATTTTGCACAAGACTTCCTTTTATGACGCAAGCAAGAGAGTATTTTCTAAAATTAATTCTCTAAAGAGATAAATAGGAGGTCTAAATTTTGTATGGAGAAACTTACTTTTACGAGGGCGAAGCCGCTGGTAGAAGCTAGTTTCAAATTGAATCCTTACTTCGGACTTCATAAATGAAAGACCATACCGACAGGCCAACACTTTTACTGTTAGATTTTTCGAATAATTTTGAATAATAGAACTGAGTTTCAAGTCTGCTATCGATCATTGGCTTCATAATTGTTGGCTTTGACAAGTTAAAACCCTGTCTGCAAACATGGGTGAACGGAATTTTTCCAAAATTTAGAAAATTACGTGAAGAAAACAAATGCACAACGCCATCTATCAAATTTGAAGTTCAACTATCATCATCAGTTCTAATTTGAATTTCTAGATGGCGTTGCGAGAATCCAAATTGCGTGTGAGTAATATTTAACTTGTTCAAAACTTTAAATTCATAAATAATTATTATATTATACTACTACTTACTTTTATTTTATATCTACAGTGTATACCAATGATACCAAGACTATAATATAGGTAAATACAACTTTTAAGTATTAAAGTTATACAGATTAACATTCCAAAAATACTGGAAATGGGTTCTATTGGCAATTCTTTTAACATATCGACTATTTTTTTGTGAATTACGGTCCATTTTGAAGTGGCGGTCACGTACAGGAAGATGCAGCGTCGGAAAGCCTCCCTCAATGTGGACCGACGACCTAGCGAGGGTCGCGGAAATCCGATGGATGCGAGACGCATAGGACCGGTCGTTGTTGCGACGCTTGGGGGAGGCCTATGTCCAGCAGTGGACGTCTTTCGGCTGAGGTGATGATGATGATGATGATGAAGACAGCCCATTCCCTGTCCTCGAGAGGAGGCTTGAGTCGTAGAAATGGGAACATTATAAGATTCATTATGCACTGGTTAATGTAATTAATTTGGTTTTGTTCCATAGATGGCGCTAGATGTCCGTTTATCCCGGGATGTTGACGAGGATTGGGGGTTCCAGATCTTCGGCGGCGTCGACGATGAGATGCCTTTGACGATAGAGAAGGTAAGCTTAGTTTATATACATACGTCACAGTTGTTTTATTGACGAAAGATTTTGTATACATATATCGGTTAACGGCCGAACCCAATAACCTCTTTCCAGTTTTGGCATACTGGAGATAGTAAAACAAATGATACAATACAAAAATCATACAAGTTTTCTGTTGTTTCATTTGTTTTTCTATCTCCGATATGTGATAGATAGGTTATTGGGATCGGTTGTAACACCCGTTTTCAATAAGCTATCTATCAAAAGTTGCAGCTACTAAAGATAAACAAATCTATCCTTATGCCCTTACTTGCTTTCCTATAAACTACCGACGGATAGCATTTCCTACCAAAGTTGCGGATGGATAGACAGAATCTTACTGTTTATCGAGGAAAGCTATCTATCTATGAACTGCGGTAGGTTATTGAAAACGAGCGTAAGTGAATAGTTGAAAAGCTTGAGAACGAAGTAACGAGCAAAGTGATGCTGTCGTCATACTCGTATGTGAAAGAAATAATCCGGGCTGATGTTAGCGTTAGTCAACAGATTAAATGTTCCGACCATTAACTGGGATAACACGGAACTTCATGGCAAGACTGGAGTCAGTTTTAATGGGTTCTGACTATCCGTAACGACTGCAAAAGATCTACAAATGACAGCCGGGGCCTACGGCTTAACCTGCTTTCCGAGGCACAAAGGAAACTCGGCATATCAAGATGGTCACCCATCCACAGACCAACCTTGGCAAGCGTTGCTTAACTTTGAAGATCAACCCGTGCGCTATATAAAAATATGTAAATAAATGAAATAATTCTAAAACAGACAAACCCGCAAACTATCGACTGTGCAGTCTAGCGGCGAGATTGACATTGCAACAGAAATAAATCGCTCGATGTCAATACAGTATTTGTTGGCAGTCGCCCGCTGGCCTTGTGACGATTTGCGCGAGCGATCAATGTGAGTGTGACATAACTCTATTGGTAGCTGATTCACGATTAAGTGTATGCAATTAAGATGTTGTCATTCGCAATCTTAACCTCTTACAATATAAAATACGAGAAAATGAACAGTAGCAGTGAAATGAAATGAGTAGTAGTAGTGGTCGTGGTCATGTTTCGGTTGAGTCCTGCGCCACCGCCTCTCTCACGATACGACGCCATGCAGCACTGTGTTTGGCGGCTTAGGAGTTGTAATTTATGTTGCAGTGTGTCGACTTGATGAGGACTGTCCACCGTGTTGGAGAGCGTCCACGCGATCTTTAGCCCTCAACTTTCCCTTGCACCACCAAACGTTCTATCAACTCCTCGTTACGGGTGATATGCCCGAAGAACTTGAGGATTCAGCAATTTCTTTTTATTCTTTAAAATTCTTTAAAAAAATAAATTGACAACAATATTTACTTTGTTAAGTATTACTTTTTGTAATAGTAGATTATGATACAAGTGTGTAATGTGGGAGATTACCGTCGAGGTGGTATTAAGAGCCGAGCCTTGGCGAGGCTCTTAAGAGAACCAAGAACGGTAATCTCTAATTACTCACGTGTATCATACGACGTTTTTCAATACACTTGTGAAGAAAAACAATATAACTATCACCAAAATAGTACCTAAAACTAGAAAAAAACATAATAACACAAATGTGTCATGGCGGTAAAAATTAAATGTTTTTTTTGTACCTTAAAGGTGAAGGCTAAGGTATTTTGATCATATCGCCTAGTCTTATATTATCCTGCGTCAATTTTTTTTACGATAAGTAATGTCTTTTGTTATGACAATAGAATGCGGATGTAACAGTTTTTAATGATTGAATTAAATACTAGGTACAAAGTATTTAATGTTATTACATTAATACAGCCCCTTAACGTCATTCGGAAAAATTACGTCTACAACCGCGCGCATCTTAAAATGGCGGCCATATACCACAAACAAAAAAAACAATTTTATTTTAATTATTGATTTATTTATTAAATATTATTTAAATAAATCGTTAAAATGGACCGTTATTGCATGAAAATAAGCAAGTAAGACACATACTATTGAAAGCAATAAAGTAATTAATGTTTTATCCTGTTAAAACTCTTTTTGAGAAAAAAAAAGGCTTAACAAAAAGGTTTTAATTACATTACAGCACTAGTGTATAATGGTAATCAAAATGTCACCGTTTGGTAACAGGTGCCTTTATATGCCTAAGTGCAGTGCGATAATAGTCACTTTCTGAGCAAGTGTATTGAAAATTTTATTTATATCTTTTTTTTTGTGAATGTGAGGACTATGGATAGCTTTCTTTTTCCTTTCGTTTCAGTCACTTTAACTTATGTCTGGCAATTTGAGTATTTTCTGCGGCCTAACCAAATGTCCTTTCCTTTGTATTGTTCGTCAAGTCGTTGAGCTCCTTAGTAGTCCTGAGTTGAGCTTTACGAGGAATGACAAATGCTTGCACTGACTGGACAGGTCCACTCAAATCTGCATAGTTCTTTCTTTAAAAGGCCATCTCAGACACCAATCTGCATAGTTCGCATATGATTTGACCAATACATTATGTATGGATATTTTTTTTTTTTTAAAGAGACTGTGACCCCTGAGTTTGTTTCGGTGTTTCTTCTCAGGGTAGTCAGTTAGAAAACACCGGCCTCATCTAGATTAATAATTATGACAAAAAAAATTGACGTGTAAAAGTGTTTCGTGAAACCTATTTGCAAAATAAATATCATTTATCATTTAACATTCGTATTTGCACAGACGACGATAACGTTACGATATGTTACGACAAACGTTAAAACAATAGCCAAATACAATCAAAAATTTTACACAGACATATTAAATTAAAATTTTTATTTCACATATGCCTACATGGGCACTTACAAAACATCAGAAGTTAGCGCACGGTTCCAATTGGTCGTTTCCTATGGAGGTGAACCAGAGCATAATATATATATATGTATAGACTAGCCTTTGCCCGAGGCTTCACCCGCGTGAAAGTCAGATAATCAAGTAAATTCAGAAAAAAATAAAGATATTGTACTTAATGTGGGTCCAATGTAAGTCATGGCCAACCCGTATACCACATTTCATTCGCTCTTTTAAGGCACCAAGCATTATAATACTGACAGAAAAACAAGAGCGTGTCGGACCACGCCCAGTGTAGGGTTCCGTAGTTTCCCGTCCGTCAAAATAAGTGTCCCCAACTTTTCAAAAACTGTTCGTCCCATCAAGTTCAAAATAATTTTCCTAGAAAGTCTTTATAAAGCTCTACTTTCCAGATTTTTTTCATATTTTCTAAACTTATGGTTCAAAAGTTAGAGGGGGAATAATATCAATAATTTCGGAAATAATCGCTCCAAAAGTAAAAAACAATGCGTACATTTCGATTAATGCATATTTACTACATCATTTTATCGAATTATATACCTAGTCTATTTTAAGATAAAATTATGCAATAAGCACAAATATACGGGTTCGGTAGTTCTATATTCTCCACTAGCTTTAGCTCGCAGCTTCGCCCGCGTACATTAAATATAGCCTATGTCACTCAGGAATACAGCAGCTTTCTATTGGTGAAAAAAAAAATAGCAATCGGACCAGTACTTCCACAGATTACACACATTACAGATTATCCTCCAGATCGAATTTCGATCACGATGGCCCATCTCAGCAGAAATCAGCCAAGTACAGAGAAATTATTATAGTGCACAAGTGTGTACGCAAACACAGGTGCAGTCTCTGTTCCTTTACTCTCATATTCGGATGGGACGGCAATCCAACACGTCCGGAAAGAGATCAGGTGCAGGACCGACGGCTTTACGTGTTTCCGAGGCACGGGAATATTGCAACACCAAAATCCAAACTCCGGGTAGATATAGAGTAATTCCTAATGGAAAAACCCAATAGCAATTTTTGCCCGACCCGGGAATCGAACCCAGGACTCACGCTCAGCAGTCGCCCTTGCGAACACTAGACCACCGAAGCAGTCAAACGTCACACCTTTACCGTAAGCTCCACCGTGTCCTGCGGAAGATCAACACAACGACGACACTTAGGCGTTTCTTCCGCACGAATCCCGTGCAGGAACCTTCCCAACCCGGTACCACGCGGGGTGAGGACGTCGTGACGTCTTTCCAACCACTCCTTAAAGAGGGGAATGTAGTAGAGGACTGGTGATTAACTCATTTTTAGGGTTCCGTAGCCAATTGGCAAAAACAAAGTGCAAAAATAAAAATTGGAAAAAAATGTTTTATTAGGGTAGCCCCTCTACATGTAAAGTAAAAAGCGATGTTTTTTTAAATTTCAACCCTAACATGTAGTATATTTTTGGATAGGTATTCAAAAATGAATAGGGGTTTATTAAAATCATTTTTTGATAATATCAATAATTTCGGAAATAATCGCTCCAAAAGTAAAAAACAATGCGTACATTTCGATTAATGCATATTTACTACATCATTTTATCGAATTATATACCTAGTCTATTTTAGGATAAAATTATACACTAATGAGACTAGTTACTACCAACACACATTTTTAAGTTACATCAACAAATCTGGTTTCACAGACACGTCAAACTTATAACACCCCGTCGTTTTTGCGTCGGGGATTAAAAAATATTTGTAAATATGACTAAATGGCAACGTAAAGTGGTAGCGTTGTACCGTAGCCGCTTCGTCGACAGTTTCATGGTTTTGTATGCAAGCTTCACGCAGGCGTACACCAGACGTATAGTGACGAATACGCGTCTATGGATAGCAGGTGTAAGACGAATATTACAAAACTATACGACATATGGAGCTATCGCAATGTACGGAGATATCGAGCCTGTGTCTAAAATCTAGAAAGGAATTAAAATTTACATTATCTTTTAGGGTAATAGAATATGGCGTCCCGCAGGGCAGCGTCCTCGGACCTTTGCTATTCCTGTTATACATAAATGACTTGCCACGTCATATTTTCCATCCTATGGTATTATTTGCAGATGATAGCACATCAATTGTTTCATGTGTCAATAAAGAGTCATATGTAAATGACCTTAATAATACAATTAGTAATTTAATAAAGTGGCTTAACAATAATAATCTAGTTATAAATCTCCAAAAAACTAAAATCATGCACTTTCATCAACGCATACATATGGGAGACATGGACATAAACTTCAATAGTCAAACTATAGAAAAAGTAAATGAAACAAAATTTCTAGGTATCTTAATTGACAACCAGTTAACTTGGAAGCCGCAAGCAGAAGATATATGTAAACGTTTAAGTACAGCCGCGTTTATGTTACATAATCTTTCAAAAAAAGTAAATATACCAACAATATTAGTGGCTTACCATGGTCTAGTAATCTCCGTCTTAAGATTTGGTATAATATTTTGGGGTCACTGTAGTGAACGAGAAAGCATTTTCAAAGCCCAAAAGCGCTGCCTAAGAGCTATATTTGGCCTTAAAATGACAGACAGTTGCGTGCCTATATTTAAGTCTCATACGTTATTAACCTTTCCATGCCTTTATATCCTAGAAATAGCAATTTTTGTAGCAACAAATCGATCTCTATTTCCGACTTTAATAGAAACTAGAAAACGAAATACAGCTATGAGATCTCAGTACCAGAATTTATTAAGCACGGGTGTATTTAAAACTAGTTTATTAAAAAAAATGTGCTTTGTATGGCTCCTTTAGTCTATACTAATATTATAAAGAGGTAAAATTTGTAAGTTTGTATGTTTGTAAGTTTGTATGTAGGGGGTAATCTCTGGAACTACTGGTCGGATTTGAAAAATTCTTTCAGTGCTAGATAGCCCATTTATCGAGGAATGCTATAGGCTATATACCATCACGCTACGACTCACGGGAGCGGAGCAGTAACGAAAAATGCGGGTGAAACCGCAGGGGACAGCTAGTCTATAATAAAATACCTGATCGAATTAAAAACTTGCCATTGCAAAAGTTCAAAAAATGTTTAACAGAACTCCTTGTAAATAAGTTATTATTCTGTGCAAGAATTCTTAAATGACAATAATTTGATGCAATATCTACATGTATTTGATGTATATTCTTTAAATTTTATTACATTTGCATGCTTATTTTAAGGCAGAATGTACATGGATTCTATTATATCTGCACTTAACAACTTATTTTATGTACCTACATTCTAAGCAAATAAATCTATTCTATTCTATTCTATTCTATTCTATGATTTACGAACACAACTTTCACACAACGCCATCTAGTCTCAAGCTAAGCAGAGCTTGTGTTATGGGTACTAGAGAACTGATAAACATACTTATATATTTCTAACGCCCGTTTTCAATAAGCTATCTACCTCCGGTTTTGGCATACTGGAGACAGTAAAACAAATGATACAGTACAAAAATTTGACATGTTTTGTGTCGTTTCATTTGTTTTTCTGTCTCCGATATATGATACATAGGTTATTGGTTTCGGCTGTTAATACATACATATTATAGATAGACTATACCCAAGCACAGAACAAATGATGAATTAATTAATATTTGTATCGAACCCACAACATACGGCATAGCAGTCAGGGTCACCAACCACTAGACCAACATGCCAGTCTAAAAATTGAAGTATATTTTGATTTTTGACCGCCTCCACCCCTTTACTTTCAGATCGAGCCTGACTCCGCCGCCAAGCGCGCTGGTCTGCTGGACGGCGACCACATCCTCACCATCAACGGCGTGGAAGCCATCGACATGAGCGTGGAGGCAGCCACGCGGAGAGTTGAGGAGGCGGGACACAGCATGACGATCGGAGTGCTGCGGTGAGTCTTCAAACACAATCCACATTTATCCAATCACCCGCGACTTCGTCTGCGCCATCTATTGGAAGTTTTTCAAAATTACACATAAGTTTATTAACAAAAAAGAATAAAGACACGAACAAGATAAAAGGTAGCATATGTTCTTTTCCATGTCAAAGGCCATATGCATGCCAAATTGGATGCCATTTTTGCGTGATTAAGTAACAAACATCCACACTTTCACATTTATAATATTAGTTAGGATAATTTCAGCGGACCGTGAGCAATAGGCAGCTCGTCGTCCGGAAATTCAGTACTCATTCGGACCAAACCTAATCGTCGAAGGCGCGTATTGTTCCACGCGCGCCTCAAAGAGATGTCAGCAAACTGTAGAGGCTTAGCAGGGTGTATCCTCGAAGCCTACTGGGGCCCTGGGTTGCACGAAAGAGATCCCCAGAGCTCTGAAACGAAAGCATAGAAGGAATAGGAGTGAGTTTTAATCAGTTAAAGTCTGATACGCTATGCTATAAAAAGTCATATGACTTTTTACGCACCTTCGAATCATATTGATGACTAGCAGCTGTCCCCTGCGGTTTCACCCTCATTTTTCGTTACTGCTCCGCTCCCGTGGGTCGTAGCGTGATGGTATATAGCCTATAGCATTCCTCGATAAATGGGCTATCTAACACTGAAAGAATTTTTCAAATCGGACCAGTAGTTCCAGAGATTACCCCTACATACAAACTTACAAATTTTACCTCTTTGTAATATTAGTATAGATTTCCCTCCAAAAAAAATGACCTCCACTGTAGGACATAGGCCTCCCCCAAGTGTTACCCTAACGACAGGTCCTGTGCGTCTCACATCCATTGCACTCCCGAGACTCTCACCAGGTCGTCGGTCCACCTTGTGAGAGGCCTTCCAATACTGCGTCTTCCAGTGCGCGGTCGCCCCTCTAGAACCTTTCTGCCATATCGATCGTCCTTTCTTCGAGCAAAGTGCTCTGTCCACTGCAACTTAAGTTTTGCGATTCTTCGGACTATATCGGCGACCTTGGTTCTACTGCGGATATCTTCATTCCTGATGCGTTCACGCAAGGAAACTCCCAATATAACTCTTTCCTAATGGAAACGTCAAGCCCATTTACTCAATTACACTTTCCTATATAAAGAAATGTGGACTTCAAGAGTCTCACTCATTTTTAACCGCCTTCAAAAAAAGGACAGAGCGTCAATACACCGTCGACCTGGGCTTGGTCCTTTCTAGACGGCTGGACAGAGAGCTACCCATTACTTGCCGTCCGCAAGCCCGGGCCTATAGTAGCAGAGAATCGACTTGTGACTACCAACTCTTGGGACGTTATAAATTTTAACTTTCACGTAGATAGATTCGTCATTCTACGAGTGAATTTCAACAACTATGATTTGTTACCTAATTTTGGTGGAAAAGTTTGTTTCAGGTTTTTTTAATAATCTAAGATGTTGATAAGCAAGAGATACGTATTCAGGTACATAAAATGTAAGAGAAATGTAATTATTCCTGAAAGCTTCTAATATATTGTTGACACCAGAATTGGTACGACACCAAAATTGATATCTGACACCAAAATTAGAAATATTGACACCAGTTTCTCTTTCTTTTCTTCTTAACTCCTCTAGTTTAACGGGATCATTCCTAATTATTTCTTTTCTCTTCCTTTCTGCCATCCTTTTCCTCTCCAAGCACTCTGCGTGTGTCAACTTTGAATTTCTTTTCTTTGTCATGCTGGAAAACAAATAATAATTATCTAAATTATTTTTTAATGCTATTGAACGATATTTCCGTTCTAAGCGTACAGTAAACGAACATTATACATTTTCTTATTTCTTCGTCACTCTCAAACAACTCGTAGGTATAATATACCTACCGTACTTCCAAACCGAGTCATCTTATTATGTTTTTTTTTTATTTAGGTGGGAAAATCATCTAATGACATCCTCCACTCTTGGGCGGACCGGAGATGACGTCAGACTCTTACTGACTAAAAAACCACTCCTGTCCCTTCTTTGCCATTAACCGATATCCCGGCGGCTGGGGCGCGAGGGCCATTGCCTCGCACTTGCAGCCGCCTCTTTTGCTAGCATTACTGCTTGGCAGAAGGAGGCGACCGCCTGCTTCTCCTCGCACCGGACCAAGGCCTGGCGCGAGAGGTCGCTGCCGCCAAACAACCCCACGAGGATATGGCGTTGCTCTGCTCAAGCGGAGCACAACTCTACCGGTCGTGTCCTCTCAGCGGTCCACACAATTGTAACACCCGGGCGTTTTATCCGCACGAATCTAGTATAGGAATCTTCCGAACTGACCATGTCCACGTGAGCACCTGCGTCATGCGGAAGGTAAGGACACCGTGAGGTCTTTCCAGCCACTCCTCAAAGAGGGGGCTTACCGCCATAATTATAGCGTGCCCAGCACTGGGTTGCGACAGTCGCTGTCGCCATTACACCATGTGATCCCGCCGGAACTCTGTCCGGCATACCTCAACTTGGTGCGTCAGAGGCGTTTCGCCCCAGTAGTGCATCTTCACGCGCAGATCGTACATGCGAGAAAAGGACTTTTACCTCCAAATCCCACAGTGGCAGGTCAGCAAGGAGGTTCGCCGCTTCGCGGGAAACTGTGTCACATCCCCGCACCATCGGGATGGCCATGACCCTCTGGCTTGCGTTCAGCTTGGCCGCTAGTCGCTTTGACCGAACGATTTTATGACCAAACGATCTTATTATGATTCGTTTTCATTTGTCTTTGAATTACCTACCTACGTAACTCTAAAAACTAATTTTGGTGTAACTAAGCAATTTTGGTGATTGGTATAACACCACCAAAATCACCAAAATTGCACCACCAAAATTAGAATCTTGTTGAATATGTTTATTTAAAAAAAAACTACTAAAATTGTACTCTTTATATTTGTATACTTTTGAAAACATACCTTAACCTTTTTATTAAAAATTTAAATTACAACACCGACCTAATCATAAAACGTTTTTAAAACATTACACCAAAATTGCAGGTTTTTTGTCCGATTACTAAGAAAAGACTTACTTACGTTTTTGGCGGGAAATCACAGCGGGATGGCACTTTTCTATCACTGCTGCGCGTGAGTGCCTGACTAAATGAAGTTAACGTTGGGAGCGTTGTCCGTCTAGGTTTATTCTATACGAGTCACTTAATGATTAGATTGCTCCCACCAAAATTTAAAATTTCCTGCGGACAGTCTTTTTTGATTTTCACTAGGATAAAGTAATGCCCTAAATATAAAAATAAAACTGTCATTAGATAGAAAAAATAATGCTGAATACAAATAAAATTAGTAATTTCTAGTAAACTAGTGTAGTTTCGTTCAAGCGGTGGTCGTCCCCAAAAAAACAGATTGTGGACGCGCCACCAAACTTAGAATTATGCTAAATAATTATTTTTTCATTTTACTACAAAATGTTATCTACTAAAATATTGACGGCCTGATCAAGATAAGTACGCCTTCTTTCTATAGAAAAAATAACTTCGTTGTACGTTTACTTTAAGATATGATTTTCAGCTGCACCGCTTAAATATTACGCTTGAGAAATTCACTCACATACAAGATGCCAGTTTGGTTAATTTATTTTCAAAGTAGTTGCCAAGACCGCTTTAAAAAAAGACCTAGCAAACTATTTCTATCAATAGCTATCTTTGATAAACAACTTTATAGTCTCTTATCGACTGCAATACAATTAAATGTAGATCGTTAGAACAGAAAACGGTAAACAGACGCCAAGTCCTTAAAAAACAAAAACACAAAAAAAATACACTTCGGAGTTTAAAGTTATTTTGTAATTTTTTGTGTTTTTAACATTGAAGTCGGTTGTATTTATTTGTGAAAAGTTTTTTGTTTTTGACTTTTTTGTTGTGGTACACCCCCGCCATTAATTTCATCTTCATACCTTCACATATTCTTGAGAAAAAGGGACCGGTGGAGATCAAAGTGATCCTATAACTAATTTTGTAGTCAAGTAGTTAAATCTAAGTATCGTTATATGTCAGCAATGTAATTGCTACAATATATTTTGATACTTATGACAATATTATTTGATACTTATTATGATACTAAGGGCCTGTTTCACAATGACCGAGTAGGCACTACTCACGAATAAATTCAAAAATGTGACAGAATTCGTATGAAATTATCTGTCAAGTAAGATACTCGAAACTTAATCATAGGTGGTGAAACAAGCCCTAAACGTAAATATTTCCACACCATGACAATATGGAAAATATGTCAGCTCAACTTCATTTGACTTTAATACATTGCATGCATTGTTTCCCTGTTAATTGTATTGAATATGGTTCCGTATTTGTCGACTTAGGTCCTGACCCCGTACCGATTCCGATTTCCAGCCACCGTAGGCGTAAGCTTATGGAAGACGGCGAGCTATGAAAGTTCACCTACCAGACGAAGCCCAATTGGGTTTTATTTTCAACTCGATCCCTCCACGTGTTCCTGAGATAAAGGGTCTTAACAGTTCCACTTTTTTCTTTAGAGGTACGGAACCCTGAAAACCTAACAAAATTAAAAAGTGTTAGTTATATCAATAACTTGTCTCCACACTGCCGCCCTCACCGCGGTCTCTGCCAAGTCTAATTAAACTTGTATCGACAGTCGATACCGAATTAGCCATTAATGTCACGTAAAAATAGACATTTGTCCTTTTTCATTATTTGTCGTACATATATACATGTTTGTTACCTCTATTTGGCTTTTGATTTTCATTCAGTAGTGAATAACAGCCCGAAAACGATCGATTTTTTTTAAGTTAGATAGTTTTTTTTATAAAAAAATGCGGTTTTATTTGCTCTATAAGGACCAGTAAGTATTTTGTGATAGCTTCAGTGATTAGTGTAAGAAAATTGATGTCTATATACAACGTGTAATGTTAAATGCTCAAAACCTGAAAATAGTTTGATCAAAATAACGACCTATGTAAACAAACATAAACGGTTATCGTCCAATTTAAATTTTCTCATACAGGGGATAATATGGTTCTTATTTCCATTCAGATACAAGTCTTAAAGAAACTAAAACGGTACATAAAATTAAAAAAAAAACACTCAAAATTGTATTAATAATAATAATTTGGGGTTCTGAGATTTTGCGCATTTAACGTTACACGTTGTATATAATAGCTGTTAACTACTAGCTAACTAATTTCTGCAGCAGCTTCGTCCGCGTGAAAGTTCACCACCCTTGGTTGACTGGTAGAGAATGCCTAAGGCATTAGGTCCGTCTGTGTACTATTGCGTTGTGTGAGAAGTGATAAGGAAGAAAAGGGAGTGATTGATAGCGTGACGAGTGACAGGACAGAATGAAAGAAAAAACGTGTTGCGCCGACCCCAAATAAAACGGAACAGGGGCAGGAAGATGATGATGACGATGAAGTTTTAATAAATAAATAAAGTGGCTTGCATTGCTCCATACAAACTTTGGATCCCCGTTTCATCCCATTTTGGAAAATCCTCTCTTAGTGCTCGTTTACATCAAAAAGAAGCTTTGTGCAAAATGTTACGTTACTAGTGCCAATAGTTTTAACTGTGCGTTTTTAATATGTAAGTTAATCAGTTTCACCTTTTATGATATAGATGTGTCCTTATTTCCCTTGGTTACGTCATCACGTGCAAACGGCTGGACTTATTTCGCTAATATGTTTCTAGTTGTGTTTGTTATTGACAGAAGAGAAAAAATAGTTGTGGAGAAAATAAGGATGTCGGTAAACTATGTTTACAACTTTTACAGTTCGCGCTTTTAACAGTTCATAACTGCTGCACTCAGAGACAGTTAATGATTCATTAGCGTCCCTTAATGTCCATAAAGTTAAGCCTTCACTTAACTTCTAAACGGTCGATTAAGAAATTGTTACATTGACAGTTTTACAATGTAAAACTGTTAACCCACACTATTTTATAGATTCATGATAAAAATGTTACCTACATGTCTTCCATTTAACATTTTTAACTAAGTGAAATAATTTCCGAAATTGGTCAAGTAGTTTTTGTGTTAACATACAAACAAACAAATAAAAAATCCAATGAATCCTTTTTATAATATTAAGTAAGTAGGTACATAGTTTAGAAAATTCTCATGTCCATTTCATCGAGAATGCGCTTAGTTACTTCAATTATGACACTTTTATTAAATTGTATAGAGTTAAAATTACACCAATTTTACATCACTAAATCCACTAGGCATTAATTTGCGAATAATTAAAACATCAACTGAACTTGACTCAAAAAAGTGTCGCCAAAATTGCCCTCAGATATTTATAGTTTCATCTTTCAAAGTCAGTTTATTTTTAACTAGACGACATATCAGAAAGCCAGTATCATCAGTTAGTCGCTTCTTAACCATCCTCTTTTAATCGCCATAGCTGTCAGTCGGCCATATTGGTTTTTTTTTAAGTTTTAAAATAAATAAAATGAGTGGTCAAAGTGTGAGTGATGTAACTTTGATAGCGATAGTGATTACCAGATATTATCGATATGATATTGACAATGAGAATGTTAGTATTTTTATTGACATTTTAAATCGTTCTAAATTCGACCTGGCACAGAACAGTTTGTTTAGGCATAATTTATGTTACAAATTCTTTGGTATTTACAGCCATTATTTTAAATTTAAATTCTTACTAGCATACTTGTACAGACACCATTACATATTAACCGGTTATCCTTTTACAAACTTTATTAACGTGGTAGGGGTACCCAATTGATGCGTCTACATATACCATTTTTTTGTTCTCGAGGGGAAACCCACAAAAGGGCTCAAACTTTAGGGATAAGTTTGGGGAGTGTGGGATTTTTACCTCACTAAAACCACCCTGATGATCACCATTGGCACAAAGAACCCTGTCTCTTCTTAAAAGACCATTTCAGAACCCTTCTGTGCAATGCTTGTTACGGCACATCCCTGAGGAGACTGCACAAATGTCTCCCTTGAACCTCACTATTCACGACAGCATGTGATCACTGTGCTATCTTCTTCCCTGGAATCACTCGATGGGCGAACAGAGTCCCCACTCTGAGCGCCCGTGGTTCGAGCTATCGATACCTGCAAGATTTTTGGAAACGAAACTTTCTTCCATTATTGCCTTCCATGTGACCTTGAAATTTTTAGTTACATATTTGTTTTGTTTCAGTGGAATAAAGTATAATCGGATTAAATATATCAGCTGCTCGGTGCTTTCTTCATTTTGTTTATGTGAAACTTGCACCTATATACTGAACAGTAGATCAATAATTATTGTTCCAGTCATTTGCTATCTAAATTAAATTTTAGTAGCACAACATACTGCAGTAATATCATTGACCTTGAACCATATTTCAGCACCCTCGATTGATATCAAGGTTGACTGTGATAATGGCTAATTATCTGTTCAATTTTCTATATATAAAAATAGAAACTGACCGACTGACATATCAACGCACAGCCGATACTAATGGGAATAGGAATGTGAGCATTTCATAAAATTCACCCTGTATAGGAAAGAAATGAGGGTCTAAAAATTTGTATGGCGAAACCTACTTTCACGCGCCGCTAGCAAAAACTAGTATTCCAAAAAGATTTTAGGGGATTTATTTATGACATTTCTATTTCTCATTGTTCACCTTATTAGGTCAAGGCGTCACCCAAAAACGAAGTTTGTAGCACAGCCCGTTTCTAAACGAACATTATCAACAGAACATTGAAGCTACAACGTAGACACTAAACCATCCCTTTGTTTTGTTGCAGCGGTCTCTACGACCCGGTCCTGGACGACACAGAGCCCCTCTGTTACGATTACGAGGACTATTTAGGCCGACAATCGGAACCAACTGAGGTAGTCTTTCAAATACAGCAGTTTGTAGAACCCTCGGACATTGGCAGCCACGCCTTAGACCTAGGCAGTTCTCCAGGGTTAACAGAATCTAGGTCCTTAACATCCTCCCCTTTTGTTACTCCTACGAAACCTTACCGTCCGTTTTCTACCGAACCTATAGTTGAAGTACCTCCTTTAGAAGATCCAATTATCCTTAATCCTAACTATAGAGATCAGTTCGGCAAGTCTCCCATCGACAATGATCCCGACTATCTGCTTAACGCGTTCAGTCCGCATGATCTGGGTCAAAGTAAGTATAAGTTGCCCATTTCGGAGCAGTACGATCCCGATGGAACCAGATTTAAGCAGAGTAAAGAAGTTACTGAAAAGCTGCTCAAGTATGAACGCCATGTTAAGAGCTTGAGTAAAGACTTAGAGGTCGTAGATGTGACTAAAGAAACTAAACTTGTTGATGCTGTGACCGGAGAATCTTTATCACAAGATGTGAGACGAGAAAGCTTGAAAGGAGAACTCAAAGTTGAGAAGAAGGGAGTGAGAATTAGTGAAGATGTAATCAAACACGAAGAGAGTATGAGAAGGGAGAGTAAATCTATATTGAAGAAAGAAATGTTACGAGAGGAAGTAGAAGAAGAATCTATAAGAGAAGAACTACAAAACATTGAGAAAATGAGGCAAGAGATGGACATGGAGACGATACAGGAAACAGCAATGTCAGTTGTTGATGAAAGTATCGAGAGAGCTGTGTCTGTGGCTGAGGAAATAAATGAAGAGATCAATAAAGAGATGAGGTCTTCTGAAGTACAAGAGTCGGAGTCAAAATCTGTAAAATCTGAAAAAACACAAGAATCATCTGAAGTCATCGATAAAACAGAAACTAAAGAATATGCTGAAAGAAAAATGAGTACACAAGAAAGAACTGAAATGCAACAAGATGGATCACAGAAAATTGAAAGGAAAGATTTCAAAGAATCTGAAATATCTGAAAAAGTTACCCAGGACGGTAAAGACGTTCATAGAAAATCTCTAGTTTCTGAAGAATATCATCATGAAGAAGTAAGAGAAGAGTCCAGAAGAAGGGAATCAACAGCACCAGACTCTTCAGACGGTAAGCCTGATGTTAAGGCAAAATTCAAAAAGGCTGCGAAAATTGTTGCGTCCAGCGTCAAAGGTGAGAGAACTTCATCTGAGCAGAAAGCTTTCACAATGGGCTTACAAACTATTCCTAATATCAGAGGCACAGTTCATTCTTCCTACCATTACGATCTGCTCTTAAAAACATTCTTCCTACATCTGACTGACGTGATGGTAGCACTATCTAGATTCCTTCTCAGTCAACCTGCCTTTAATCAACAACTAGAACAATCACTGACTGAAACTCGTACGCAGGAAAGTGGAGAATCAAAGGTCAGAAAGAGTTCGCAAGAATTTGTCGAAAAGGTAGAAAAAAGACAAGAAGCTACGGTGAAAGTAGCCGAGAGTAAACAGGACAGAAGACAGCTGGTAACACCCGTACCAGTTGAAAAGAAGCAAGAAGTGAAATCTGTTTCACAAAAGATCGAAAAAGATATGAGAGTTGAATCCATTCAAGAGACAAAGGTTGAGAAGAAGGAAATAGTAAGACCAGTACCAGTAAAAGAAGTGAGACAAGAAATGAAAGTTGAGAAAGTCGAGGCAAAACAAGAACAAAAGATAGAAAGGACGTTAACGGGCGCTCAAATGGCTCAACGTTCAGACAAGAGACTTACTCCAGAAATGACTCAGAAGTTAGACTCAGTCATATCCGAATTCGAAACTAAAGCAGTGGATGTTTCGAGAAGATCTAGAAGCAGAAGCCAGATTGAAGAAGAAGTTATGAAAGAAGGTGATCCTTTAGAATGGCTTGACAAAGTAGACAGCAGAAGGGTTTCAATGGAAAAGACAGAAATGTCTAAAAAAGAGTTTTCTTCCACTGAAACTACTACTACCACTAAAATACCTAAAACGCCTAAACAAACATATATAGCTATAGTAGAGTCACATGTTTACACAAATAAGGATGCTATATTTAAAGAATTTGTCTCCGATTTATCCGAAACGTCTTCAGTACAAAGTGCAGAAGAAATAAATACTGCAACAGAAATGATAGAAACAATAAGCGCTGAAAACGTAGCAATTCAAAACGTAGCAATAGAAAAAGCTATGAGACAATTAGAAACCGCTAAAATTGTCGAAGACTCGCACAAGCTAGCCACGGTCACTGCTGAAAGCTCTGCAACTGTACAAAAGATTGAGGAAGTCTTATATGATACGAAAGAATTGAAACAAGAAGAATTTAAGAAAGAAACTGCAATGCAATCCACTGATATTCAAGAAGTTGTTATTCAAGAAACAAAAGAGATTGTGGAGCCTGTCGTGGAAATTAAAGAGCAGAAAATAGAAAAGGTAGATAAAGTAGCAATAGGTATCAATGAATCACTCTCCATCGCTGAATCTACTGAAGTGAGCGTGCAAGAGTCGAAGAGCGAGTTCACAAATGTTGAAATGCAAAAAGAATCTGTTGCTATTGTAGAACAAGAAAAGGTCATGGAAAAAATAGTCGAAACTAAACCTAAAGTGGTTGAACCGAAGCCTATAGAAGTTGTTGAAATAACAGAAACTATAAAAATACCAATAAGAGAAAAAACACCGGTTCGCGAAGAGTTTGCTTCCCTAAAAATAGTAAAAACGGTAGAAGTCGACGCTAACTTATCGCCAGAAATTATTGAAGTTGAAGACATATCGGAATTGATTTCGAAAACTGCTATAAGCAAGGTTCAGGTGGGTGACCAAGTCAAGATGGATGCGTCAAAAGAACTGTCGGAAAAATCATATGTTAGTACTCAAATTGGATCCGAAGCAAAGAAAGAATCAGTCGTAGATGTGTCTCAAGCGAGTCAGATGTCCGTCAGTACAGACGTTGGTGCTCTATCTCAAGCACAGGAAAAATCTCTGGTAGACATGTCCTCTCAAATAGCAAAGAGAGAATCGATTGTGGATGTTTCTCAAACAAGCCAAATAGCTCAAAGCACAGCTGCATCTATAAAGAAAGAAGTAGCAGTATCACAGCAAGTTGAATCACTAAGTAAGTCATCTGAAGAAGTAAGTCAAGAAGCTTCGTTTACAGTTCAGTCTGATAGGAAATTGTCTTTAAAAACAGATTTGGAAAGGCAGATGTCAACTCAAAGTCCTCCGAGCTCTATCGACACTCCCACTCCTTCAACCGTCCCTCCTACTCCATTAACGGATGAATATGTTTTCAAACTGTCCCTACCTTTACCAAAAAGCAGAAGTGCAACTCCAGTACCAAGAGATAGTACTCCCACTCCTGAAGATGAAGACCCACACATAGTTAAGAAACACTTAATTCCTCATATCGAAACTACTATTGAACAAGTGGTATATGAACATCCTCTCCCGACCCCGACTACAGAACCACAGTCCCCTGTCTATACCAAACCAGTTTTAAATGGTGGTGCATCAAAAATAAGACCGGTCTATCAAAAACCCGGTTTAAAGGGTGGTGCGGGTAGGTTTCGGTTCCCAGTTTATAGAAAACCGGGTTTGTTTGGTGGTGCAGATAAGCCAGAATATGCTAAGGTATGTAGGATTAAATATTTAAATCACTGAACACCATTGCAAGAAACCTAAGAACATGTAATTGTGGTAAAGATGGTCTCATTTTACATGTGTAAATATGAGACATTCATATCATGTATGTTGCAAATATCACATCAAAAATCCTAGTAGTTACGTATTATAATGTTACTTTCACAGCATTTAAAGTTAGTAGAAACAACACAAAACATCATCGGTTTTCTATCATACATATCGCCAGGAGGATATCATGTATCAAATCATTCCATGTAGCAAACATTTGTTTTTCGTGCTATTGGAATCAGAATTATGAATATTTAAGCGGACATCATTTAATTCCAGCGGAATACTGGAAACTAAATACTTCCTAAATACTAATCGTTCCAATTTACACAGGAGGAAATCAGAGAAATCGAGAGAAAATCTTCTCTTCTGGCATCAGCAATTGATGAAACCATAAAGAGCATAGAAGAATATAAAGAAGAAGTAGGAATAGATACAAATAAAGAAGAAAGACAGAAAAACGTAAAAATCCAAGAATATAAAGAAGAAAAGGTAACAAAGAGTTATCAAGAAACTTACAGTAAAGAGGTTAGAAAAGGGTCCAGACTAAATGGTTTAGAAGAAATTGATACTAATATAGAAGAAATTATAGAAAAATGTAATGCTTTAGCATCTCTTGAGAATAATGAAACAAATAACACAAGAGAGGAAGAATCTGAAAATACAGGTATTGTTACTGAAGTTGAATCTAGAAAAGCTAGCATCGAAATAGAGGTCAAACGTGAACCTGAATCTATCATTGAGGAGGAACCCAAACAGAATGAAAAGACAGTCAAATTCGAAAGTGAAGTCAAAATAGTTGAAGTAGAAAATGGAGGAGACTCAATCATTGTGGCTGAAAGGAAGGACTCCATACCAGAATATACACCCTATATACCTCAACCGACTACACAGCCTGCAGAAATACAACCAGTGGAAGTAGTACCTCCACCAATACAGAGAATTCCTGAAACACCTGTAGAGGTGCAACCGGCACCAGTGAGGATAGAAAATGTAGAAACAAAAGAGGAGAAACCTGATGCTCTGCTTGGGTTCAGGCCTGTAGTATTTGACCCTGAGAATATACAGAAGCGAGGAGGAGGAGGAGGCCCGTTTTATGATCCTAGTTTTGCTTACATTCAAGTAAGTATATTTTTGAACATTATTTGCTAAGCCTCGATTTCTGATTTAAGCATTTGAAATTGAGTATTTCTCAAACTCCACTTTGGTCTGAGAAGCTATCAAAATTTGGCATATTTAATAAGTAAAGTTTGAGACAATTTTCAAGTCCTTAAAAGTGAAGGCGGTGGGGAACTTGAGTCACTCATACATGAGGGTCATGTTCTAGACAGGGAGACCTCGTTCACATTGGGTTCCAGATGGATCTATGAAACCTCATTCTGGCCTAGTTTTTTTTTTAAGTGGCCTGCCTTGAATTAGAGAGAACAAACTAAAAAGAAAACATATGCCGCGGGATTTCTGCAGAATGCGTACAGCTAAGGAGTGGAATTCCCTGCCGGGGTCTGTGTTTCCTGATAGCTACAACTTAGGAGTCTTCAAGTCAAGAGTGAATAGGTTACTTCTAGGCAAGCGTGCTCCATCGTCGGCCACATCATCTCTTACCATCAGGTGTGATAGTGGTCAAACGCGAGCCTATGTATAATAAAAAAAAAAAATAATTTCCAGTATCTTAAACATTATTCTATGATTGTAGGAACCTCCTGCTCCCCGAGATCCGAGGCTATCTCCTTACTTGACAGAAACTGGAGAGCAGATTGGAACAATTCAGGGGATTGTTGATGGCCTTGAAGAACCTGTCATAGACCCAGAAATCGCCAGTGAGTATCCTTTACTTACCCTTAACGTTCTAGGGCTGCGATGCGATGACATTTTTTAAATTAAATTTTCGTACAGCTAAGGAGTAGAATTCCCTACCTGAGTGTGTTTCCTGATAGCTACAACCCAGAAATCTTTAAGTCAAGAGTGAATAGGTTACTTCTAGGTAAGCGCGCTCCATCGTAGATCACATCGTCGCTTTTCATCAGGTGAGATGGCGGTCAAGCGCGAGCATATAAAAAAATGCTTGGTTGCGGTCCTGCCTGATGGTAAGCAGTGATGCAATCGTTGATGTTGAGGTGCACTAGTTCATTAAGAGCCTATTTATTCTAGTCTTGAAGATACCTTTTTAGTCAGACGGGAAGACCGCAGCTGAGTAATTGTTCCAAACCTGTGATGACTCTTCGAATTAAAAAAATAAACCATTGATTTTGTTCGCAGAATTGCTGGGCAAGCCTGGTTTACCTGAGGAAATAATAAAACCAATAGTAACAGGAGAAGATGATATGTTGAGAGAGGCACATGTCATGGGGTAAGCAGTTTAACGTTACATTAAAGCACTTCACAAATAATCCATCTCGGTTGCAAGATTATCCAGAACCGGTGCCCCCGTATCTATCTACCGATCTTATGTTCTTCCTATTTGGTAGACTTCACCATCTCATAGTCTCGACATAGTTAACAATTCCAAAATGTTCGGATTCGGACGCTAAGATAAAATTGATATTGCAAGAAGTTAATATTTATGTCCTCAAATATTTTGAAAAATCAATATTTTTTTAACAAACTAATAAAATTAAAGCTATTTATTTAAATTAAAGAATAATGATACGTGTTTACAAAACATTGTATTTGAAAGATAAATTTTACGCCATATCATCAACGCCGACTCAAACACTGAAGTCATATAGACAGACGTTTTATGAAGCCATGCGAAATATTACATACAGATGACGTGTTAAGTCTATCCACCAGCGAAACGCAGTCGGATTTTAAATGAATGATATCAATGTTAGAGATTTGAAAGGATGTCCATAGAGATTCTTGTGCGTTTTCTCGGAGATTTATACTTTAAAACATACAACCTTTTTTTCTTAAAAACCATCTCCTTACCAATATGCCCGAAAATAGTTTCATTAAAATTTTCAGAGTAAACTTATAAAGACAAAACATTAATTCATATTTTTTCATCATGGCAAACAGCCTAGCAAGAGTATTAAACTCGCACATGCATCGTGCTGACGACCCAACATCAGAAATACTACCAATCAAACCAATGATAGGTTCCCTCAAGGATTCAGAAGTAATAAAGGCGTTAAATGAAGAAATGCTACGGCAAAAGGAGGAAGAAAGGAAGAAAGAGGAGAAGAAGTGGACGACTTTCTTGCAGAAGCCGAAGCGACCAGTGCCTAAAGCTAAGTTCGGGTATCAGGGATGGACAGCGGATGATCATGTTGTAGAGGTGAGTTTAATACTGACAACACATCCCCTACGTCATAATTTCCCAATCTTTTATGAACTACTGCCCCTTTTACAAGGAAACAAAATTCCAATGCCCCCCTTTACATAATAACAATTATACCAATTTCATATTTTTATGTCTGTTTACTACCTATTAAGTACTAATTACAAATTAGTTCTTTCTCTTAAATCATGCTACTTGTGGTTGTGATTAAAAGTCACATTTTATGTATCCTAATGCACATTTTTTATAGATATGACTTTTTGTAACTTTTATGATGTACACAATACCTTCATAGGAGTATTATTATCCATTTATTCAAACATCTATGGACTAGCCGCTTGTCTGTAATAAATAAAATATAAGTTATTACAAACAGGAATTAGCAATACGTCCAATAAATCGTAGGACGAAGCACATCATTGTGAAGGTTTAATATTGACAGCACATGGCTCTGATCTAATTTATGTCATAGTTTGAGACTAGCTATTCCATTCGTCACACAATTAATATTTTCGTCAATATCATGGCCAGAAAATAAATATCTATTTATACCAGCTTCCTTATTGACAATCGATATTTCTTCCGATATGACATTCAGAATTTCTGGCATACAGTCAATGCTCAACTTCTGGCTAAAGTTGAAAGATATATTCAGTTTTTGTTCGGTTTTTTTGGTGGACGGTTGGTCGCGACGTAGATTTTTTATATAGTGAGTTTTTTTATTTCGAATTTGCGAATTTATTAGGTTCCTAATAATGAGTGTCGTCTTCTTCTTAATTGCAATTGTCTTCGTTATAATACTTATTACATGGGTATAGTTCTTTTCAAGTTTAATTAGAATAGAAAAGCCAAATTTCTTATTTATTTTTAGTGATTACCTATCACTAAATAAAAGTGTTAAGTGGTATATAAATATATGTCGGCCATATGCAACATTTACGTCTATTCGTGCAATTATATCGTCTATATGGACAAATGAATGATCATCTTCGATCGATCATCGATTATAGCTTTGTTTTATATTCCGACTAAGTTATTACGGTGGATTAAAATTTAAAATATTTACCCTAAATTTTAAACTGTTAACATGTTATAATATCGTGTACATAACAATAAAGCAATCAATGAGTACTTGATCAAGAGTTTTTGCCCAATGCAAGATTAAATTTTTAGTTATGAATGAAGCCCCCTCACCGCACCTGTGGGTCTATCCGTTAGCGATAAACCTAAAAAACTATTGAACGGATTTTCATACGGTTTTCACCACTAGTCGGAGTGATTCATGAGGAAGGTTTAGATGTTTAACAGTACATGCATTTTATAATGGAGAATAGGCGATAAATTTACACACCTGTTACAACACACCCGTTCGAAGCTGGGACTGGCCGTTAGTATTTTCTAATTATGGTTTTTTCTTTTCAGGAACCTTATAAAGTGAAAATAGTTAAACAGGCTAAGCCTAAAGTTGCTCCTGACTACAAACCGGAGGTATAACATCATCATTTATCCCTACTAGTGATCTAATATTGTTACTTCTTCCTTAAATACTAAGTTCTTCTCCTAATTCATAATAATTTATTCGGATTTCAATCAAAATTGTTAATTACTTTTAAATTAATATTTAATTCAATTCATATATGTTATTGGGAATGTTATGAATGTTGTATTTTTAATCGACTTTAACTTTATGAATCCTTCTTTGATCTTGGACTTCTCTCTTTTGTTCTTGCTTTTATTTTTACTTATTTAAGTCAGTGTTAATGGTTTTATTTATAGAATAAATAAATGAATATTTTCAATTATAGTGTCAGGGGTTTATTTTTTTAAACAATTAGAAATTTTCATGTGTTAGTAATTCCGAGATACTGTAAAATATATCAAAGTCATTGATCACTGTAGCATCTGAAAATATTAATTTATTTATCACCAATTTAAAATCTACCTAATTGAAGTTTTACATGCTTCAGAGATTCAAATTACTTGTTAATAGCATTTGTGGTTGTCCAAGACGCATTAATGTACTTTTTATATCCAACATATATAAAATATTAGACTCATTCTTTAAAACATCATCATAAAAGATAAAACTGCCAATGATTATTTGTGCAATAAATATAAGAATATTGATTGAACAAATAGTGATTTGTTTTTAAAGATGGACTTGAAGATCCAGTCTTTACTGCAGGGCTCAAGATAAAGAAACATTTCATCAATATTTAACTTTTGCCAAAAGGTTAATATTTCACGATTTGAAAGCATTTATTTATCATAAACATTTCTGAGTTTTTGAAGATTATTATTACTGATAAATTGTTACTTTTTCTAGGCCCTACTGACATCTTTGTCAATTCTACAAAACGTTTCCATTCTGAGTGTCACATAGTGAATCATCTATATTACAATCTTTATCAACCACAACTGTATATTCCTCCACCATCATCCTTCACTCTCACCCTCTTCTACAGGACTTCGAAACTGGTCCCCTGCCCTGGGAAGAGCGAGCTGTGATAGAATCCTCGCTCCCTCCAGTCGAACCTGAGGAACCTATCCTCATCCCTGAGGTACCAGAATTTCTGGAGGCAGTTGATCCTCTGAAAGAAAGTGAGGTTCCTGATCTTGAAGATACCGGTAAGTAGTATTAAAAAAAATAACATAGTTTTGACTGGACTATTGGTCTACTGGATAGTGACCCTGAATGCTATGCCTGGAGATCGTGGGCGTGGGTTCGATTCCCACCCAGGACAAATGTTTGTATGATAAGCACGATCATTTTTACAAACAGCCTCTATATCAGTTTCTTAATTATTAATAAATCCGACAGGTATACCTCTACCGCCCCCCAGAGAACCTACTCCTCCACCAGTAACAGAGGAACAGGCACCAGAACCTGAACTGATTCCAGAAGTTCCAGAAGAACAAGAAGTAGCGCAAGAAGAAGAGAAGCAGGAAGCGGGAGAAGACTTGGAAAGGACAATGGCTGAGCAACTAGTTAAGAGTGTACAGAAGATGGTCGGTAAGTGAAAATTACCAGAAAATATTTTATTAATAACATCCATATACCAAAACCAATGGACCCGTTAGTTCTATTGTAATTTAAGCGCCATAAGGGTAGTTTGAAACGACGTTCTTTTTTAAATTTTGGTTTTAGAAAATCGTTGAAAAACCGGTGGTTGTGGCGATGCTTGGGAGAAGCCATAGCCAATAGTGGACGTCCTTTCACTGAAATGATGATAATGATCAAACCAAATGATTAATGAATAAGGTTTACATGAATTCATAATGAGAAAATTCAAGGATTTTAAAGACTTGTAATACAAAAATATGTACTACTAATTTGGTTGAAAAATGGACTAATTTCATTAGTACTGTTATAAATTGCAGGTGCACATATGTGTAAAATACCATATTGACTGATTATTATTATAGTTACTCTTTATTGTACACCATTATATATTATAACAAAAATAAACTTAAACTAAAACACATAAAATGGGCGGCCTTATCGCATTCCGCGATCTACTACATACACTGATGTTTCGTTCCAGATCCTAACGCCAGCCTGGACCAGCAGCTGGCTCAGATGCGGGCACAGCTGGCCGCGCTCGCGCAGATCCCGGAGGTCATCCAGCAGTCGCTGGAGCTTGTCACGCAGAAGCTTAGCAATATGACTCATCAGGTAGGTTTAATGACTAGCACTTAATGATTACATGCGTAGGGTAGCCAGCCTTTCGATGTTATATAGACTGAATTTTGATGATGATAATGTGTGCAGAAATTTCATGACTAGATTCCGCCATCAACTTTGGAATGTGGCTGGTGCACTGGTGAGACCCTGACTCATGGCTATTGCATATGTTTAAATCACGAGAATTCATACGACATTGGTACTTTTTACCCCACTGCCAAGAAGAGCTAGCTACTAACTCGTATAACTAGTAAGAATCATCATCATCTATTTTCAGGAGTCCCATGTGGAAGTGTCTCAAGAGAGCTACCAGCAAGAAGTCCAACACGAAATGCAGACGATACAAGAAGTAAACGAGAGTGTCGAAGCAGCACAGGAAGCACAGAAGAACGAAGCAAACAAGGTGACGATAGAAGAGGTGCAGGAACAGACGCAGCAGCAACAACAGCAACAGCAGATGCAGCAGCAACAGATGCAGCAACAACAAATGCAGCAACAGATGCTGCAGCAACAACAGATGGAGCAACAACAGAGAATGATGGAAGAAGAAATAAGGAACGAGAAACAGAGAAAGGTAGGTTTGATTTCGTAACGACGCGAATTTTTGTTTCGGCACATACCGGTTTCCTCAATATGTCTTCCTATCTTCCTTCAAATGAAAGCTTAAGAATTTATCTATAAAAAAAATCTATAAGGTGATTTTTAATCTTTAAGTATATTTCTGTGGGTGACTTTACTCATGAATATTAAAACCATTAAGTATGGTTCTCTACATTTGGCGAATTACTCGTAGTATTAAAATTTTAGTTTTGTTTTTTAACTTCGCCCTACTTTTGGGACTTTTCCTATTTCTCGTGTATGTTTACCAATTTGAACTCACATATTATATAACCAGGCCTGGAACAACTACAGACATATCTGTAAGTCATACAGATGTTTGTTACTTGTGAAATTCGAACTGGGGACACTGAGTGCAGTACTACTCGTAATTACCAAATCAACGACGTCGCGGCGTCATCAACAATGCTTTCAAATTTGTTGTTGACTTCATTCTGTAAATGTTTATACTCATGAGTACTTCAACCACTTGAAATATAGCTTATCAAATAAAAATTACCCAGTACAGAAATCAAATTTCACAGATGGAAGAAAATAAAATTAGCTTTAAGCATAATCTTCTTACGTATATTGTTAATAATAAAACTATTTAACATATTTATAATAAACCACTTAATCCTTAACATACCTTCCAAATAAATTTAGGAACAGCAAAGAATAGAACATGAGTCACGTTTGGTCAAACAGCATCCTACTCCTCGCGTCGCCTCGGCCAAGCCTCAGAGGATGTTCGGCCCTCTGGACCCTGATGAAGCGAGGGCTGTGGTCCTCCCTGGAGGCAGACGGTGGAGGCAGCAGCAAGATGTCTACGACGAGCAGATGATCAAGGAGATGTTTGAGAAGCAGTCTGAAGTCATCAAGGGAAAGGCTATTGGGTACAGTTGATTTTGTTAGTTAACTGTGTAAGAAGTAAATTTGTTCACTGGTCGCTTGGCTACTCAAGCACTAGAGCAGTGATATGTCAAGGCCTGTTTGCATCAGAAACCATTTAACACGATTAACAGTAAATTTATTATGATTAAAACTAACTAAGATGGCGTAATTAAGATATCGTCCTTATCTGTTAATCATTTGACGATAACAGAAACTATAGCTCTAAATATTTTTAGTGCTAAACGTAATAAGTAGTATTTGATGGCCGCGAGCCTACTACGATACTCAAAACTAAAAACGTAAACAGATCGCATACGATGTCGATGGAAAATAAACAAAAGACGATATCACGGATGATAAGTAAGCCAAGTCAAATAATTAATTTCAATTTTGCTATTGAAACAATTGAAAGTCAAAATTTTCATCACAATATACGCGTTGATAGCAGCCAAGTTTGAAAGAAGAAATGTGCAACAGTCGATTGCATTATTTGACTTGTGCTTCATTTATGATGCATCAACCATTTCATTCCCGAAATCGGGTGTCACTGTCGTAGAGACAAAAGTGGTTGTGCTGCTGTTTATGTTTTTGGTTTTTGACTCGAATATTAAGTACCTAAGTCAAGTCAACTAGGTCCATAGTTACGCGATTCAGAATTTATCAATAACTTTTTATTTACGAAAAAGAATCAAATCGAGCATTTTTAAGCAACAATTTTAGATAGACATATTCGATATTCTATTTTTCATGTCACCGATTAATTTTATTCGTTAAGCCAGGAACACACATGCTTGCAACCCTAAAGTATGCAAGTGGTTTCATGTCGTCGTAAAACTTTTGGTTGTATTACGGTTAATGTTAATTGCTGACACATTGATGTTTCTATCTAAAGTCTGTTTTTAATCCCCGAGACTCAATTGACACAGGCAAATGTCAAAATTACAATAGTAATGATGTCAGTTCTTTTGTGTTGTGACCCACGTAATGTCATATGAGTCTCAGAGTTGAAAAACAGACTTTACTTGCAGATTTTGCACATCATGTATTCCTGGCTTTAGGATTATGACGATTAAGAACGCATTGTTGTACCATTTATAAACATTTTGTGTATCATTTTAGGTTCCAAAGCGATCGAGTCCATGACACCAGGTTTGACATGTCATTACATTATTAAAAAGTTCAACAAACCCATTTATCCCGGTGGCTTTGAAAACCATAGATATGTAGAACTGGACTTAGCGTGTCGTCGGCCTCAAGTCTGCTATTAGAATTCTAATAGCAGAGATGCGGTACGGTAATTCTTAGTCTTATTCTCCATAACTATGTTTAAAATTATTAGAGATACAATAAAAGTGACTAGGGGCTTTAGACCAAGAACATTAATTCTATCTACGATAACTGTCAAAAAGACAGGTGCGGGTTTAGTTGAAAAAGTCAATGCAGTGTTGGCACCTAATGCCCTAATAGAATGAGCACGGGGCTTTAGTCAGTAAAAGTCTACCACTCTCTCTCGTTCTACTTAGAGCAGAAGAAATTATTTCATATTTTCCGGCCTTAAAAAAATGTCAATCACATGTATTTTGAACTATCTATCTTTGATAGAACATCTTGTTGCCTAGTCCCTAAGGTCTATAGTTTTTGGTTCACCGAGGCAAATGGGCTTGCAGTACTGTACAATTATACATTATTATTGTGTACATTTATACTTAAACTTGGTATTTGCGAAGCGACTTCAAAATCAACTGTTATCCTGATATAAGGATTTTCTTGTCATAATCAATAACTTGTAGTTAGTTGCACCTGTTTCTACTGGAAGTCGACCCAACATTGTGGGAGGAAGTTTCATTGCTAATCTTTACAAACATTGAAAAGATGAATTGTCTAGTATTACATACTAGACAATTTAACGAATTTGGCAAAGTTTTCGTCATGTCGTAATGATTGGCAAGGCGTGTTAAAACGATTAGGTATGTCTGGCAACGTCGATTTGGCGTCCTATTGGTGTTGCGTTAGAAAACATATTGCAAATACCAAGTCGCTTTGTGAATACCAAGCTTATTACAGTGTCAAATAGTTACAATGAGCGTACAATAGATGGCAGTAGTGAAAGATACGAACTGCTGTTTTTGACATTAGTAATGAAACCTTCATTAAGTTTTGATACCTACTTATTGCGTTTATGGAGTTTTGATAGCTAATCATTTGACACTGTATTGCATGCGGTTAAAAATTTATTATAATTATTATTTAGTGGATAAAGTATACTCCATTCGCAGTAATATTAGATATTTAAACAATCGTTTTTTACTGTCCGATCAACCGATTTTGACTTTTATTGCGTTGCTGGCATGATAAATAACGGCTGCAGTAAATAATTCGTATTGTTACCACTTTTTTGCTTTTAATGCCGTCCTTATGCCTACGGAATAGAAGTCGAAATCAGTTGAATGGATAGTAAAAACGGTTTGTTTAACTTTATAATCTTACTGGAAATGGAGTGTACGTATGTTATTATTTTAATAAGAATACTGTGGTCGGCAATAATACTCATAGGTACTTAATGATAAATTTCATATTACTATTTTATTTTAGGACGGTTACCTATTATAAAAATATGTAAAAATGTAATGTAAGTATTATAGGTATATGTTGGTATAAATATAAATAGTAGTTTTTAGAGGAATATATGTAATTTGTGTATAAATCTTAGAATTGTATACGTCCATGTTTTGTCCGTGTGATTAGTAGATTGTGTCGTAAGTTTTGAAAGCATAATATTTTAGATATAGTGTGTTTTATGTACAGTGTGACAAGTAATTATTCGTGAGGTCCTAGACAAGGTGAAATTGTATATTTTTATCATATTTCATTGTATATTTTTGTAAATTTGTTCACGTTATGTTTGACGAATTGTATGTGCCCGCTTCATGCAAACAATACAATTTTAGGCTTGATTACGTCAGACCAAACAATATTTATACGATTAATGATGACAATATTTGAACACAATGAGGGTGTTGAGAAATATTCATACCAACAGATGACGCCACTAGGCGTCAGATCTTTTCTTTTGAAAGCATACCTACATTAATGACGTTTACATCTGACGTTTGAAATCGACGTCGATTTCTAACTAATGTCATTACCATAAGCGGTGCTGCCACCTGGTGAAAGTTATTTTAGAACACTCTCATTCTGTCTCTTAAATCTGATGTTTTTCATGATTTTAGCACTAAACGTATAAAGGTTAAACCTATAATTCTAGATGACTTAGGCGGGTTAGTCTCAAATGTGTGTGATCAAAACGCGCAGTGTCATATAAAATAGCTTATCACTTCTATCGTCTAACTCATAGTTTCCCAAAGTGGCGGTACCGCCATCTATTGGGCACTAAAGCGTGGGGGCGATAGTAAATCTAAAGGCTAATGGAGGGCGTTAAAAATAATTAATCATCCTCAACCATAGCACGATTACAGAGAAAGAGAATTGATTTTTAATTTGTTATTATTAATAGATATGTCTGTCATATAATTATAAAATTGGCATAATTAAATATTATGAAACGCGGGGAATTTTATTTTCTTGTAACGAGGGCAGTTGTTCATAAAAGGCTGGGAAACTATGGCTAGTTAGACTGTGGAAATTGTAGTGAAAAAGCAATATGGCGGCATTTTCATTTGCGCGCCAAAATTTAATTTTCGTAGCTGTAGGTACTTACGTAGTTAGTTTGTTTGTCTGCTTGCTTATGTGTCTGTTTTTCTGTTTGTTTGCATGTACGCGATGCAGATTGACAATTGGAACGAAATTTGGCCGTGGGGTGATACCAAGTCTTACTGTAGGAAATATAGGTATGTAGACCTGTCAACTTATAATATATTTGTTTGAAAATGGAAGTTTTAATTATAAACTATTAGGGATTTGGTAAAAGGAAACAGCTTTTCAAAAGAAATTATTTCGTAAATATGTAAAGAGAAAATATAAAGATTTAATTTACGTTAGTTACATTTCAAATAAGCCATGTTTTTTTGTGATTTGTCATATTTTTTTATGGAAGTATAGTTACATTTTACTTTTGCAGAAACTTTCTATGTTTACCTGCTCAAAAATTGTTAAAAAAAGTACTCGAATGAGGGTTTTCTAAAATGACGTTTACTAAGTGGCAGCACTGAGTCTCCAGGTTCAGACATCTGTCAAAACGCTTATGTTAATGACATTAGTAAAACGTCAACATCAAACGTTCGACGTCAACGTCATGTATACGTTTACAAAAGTAAAAGACCTCTCGGCTAGGTGGTGTGATTGTATTCTTTCTTACAATTCCATTAATTAGTAGATGTTTTTTTAAAATCAATTTACCAAATCCCTAACATGCACTTGTTTAAAACAAAAAACTTGAGTAAGACTACACTTACCTTGCACACATGTATATAATTATTATGTTATAATTATTACTTAATTATTACTTAAATTACTTATTATATTAAATTACTTATTATTATATTATAATTATTACTTAATATGTAGAAAATTTGGCAAATAACTTGTATGCCACTGTGCTTTACTAAGTCACTGATTCATTGAATGCCCTAATGAGGAGCTCGTACGAGAGAAACCTAGCGGGCCGATTGCCAGGGTTGGGCAATGCTTGACGGAGCCGACACCCATTTGCCTAGACCATTTGTTGCATATTGGACACCCCCGTGCCTCACAAAGCACGTTAAGCCATAGAAAAAGGCTATGTAGATTCATTGGTGACTTGCGCAATGAATCTACTAAAAATGGTTGCCTGTAAAGTCGTTTTTACGGGCGAAGATTTTACGTGACAACGTCTTTTTCTCGGTAGAATATTTATTGATATGAATATAATTAAATTGCACAATAGGAACAAGGAATTGAATGAAAATAAGAATTGCACAAATTTTAACTATAGAAATATATTTTGTTTACTAAAATTCTCTAGTGCTGCGCGCGCGGCAGACCGATCATAGTTGAGTGGGAGAGAGACGCAAGGCATTCGGCGGGCCTCTCTCTCGTTCCGTGACTCATCGTAACGTTACCGAGCGTTACACTTTTTCATAAGTGACTCCCAGCCGCAACCTAATTTAAGACGTTGTCACGTCAAAAATCTAGTGCGTTTTACCATCAACGATAGCATCAATGCTTACAATCAGGCGAGATCGCAATCCAGCACTAGTTTATGACACACTCCTGTACAAGTTAGACGCATGTATATCTATGACAGATTAACTTTTTTTACTTTAAACAAATTCCAGAGAGTCGAACTGTCACCTAGTAGACTTTCATAGGCTTCGGGAAACTATGATTGATACTTATGATAAGTTGATTGAAGTGAGTTATACATTGTGTGGAGATTGGTTTTTAAGCATGACACTCAGAATCGACTGTCATTTTATTTTGTCGCTCCATTTTATGTTGGGTGTAAGTGTCATCGACACGGCCATGAGTTAAGTACTTACTTCTGAAACTACCCTTTGGATTTGTCGTGGGTTTTTTTTATTGCCTTGAAAGAGCGATTGTAATCGCGACTTACACCCTGTAACGCCAAGGGTAACTTGAAGAACTCAGGTAGGTTTTGGGCAATAAAAGTCTAACACTCCCACTTATTCCACCTAGAGAGAGAAGTTATTTGTTGGTTTCCCACCTAAATAAATAGATGGCCGGGCGATCTGGGTTCCAGAATCTGTCAGAATCATATCTACTTATACTTAATCATGTGTTATGTGTCGATGTATCTTCCACCTTGAACTTTGTTTTGTCAATTCAATCGCCACTTCTCTTGAATCAACATGAAATAGATTAAAGAGGAATAAGTCTAGTTACTGAAACGAAAATTATCGCAAAATGAATGAGACAAAAAACTGCTAAAGTCTAGTGTTTAATACCTGAGACTAAAATGACACAGGCAAATGTCAATCTTGCAATAATATTGATGCCAGTTCAACAAATCGCCAGATGCACGCGTTTATGGTAATTCGAAACGACTGTTAACACGCTAACATCGAAAATATCTTATTTTGGAATGCGGGGTGAGTTATCAACAGTCAACCATAGATCAAGGATCTTGTATACCCTGGATTGATTACGAAGCAATGTTACACATTCTGAAATGTACTTACTTTATTTTCATTGCGTTAAGTTCATTTTTTTTACTGACGCTAATGTATAAAAATCTTGACAACGAGAACGAGGCCGTGCGTCCCTTTCTTATTAGCATATGGACACACTAGTAGAAAGAGATAACACACCCTTTTGAATATAAATTTTGGGTACGTTTTGGAGGTTGACGTAATCAATCCAGATATTATTGAGATTGCGTTACATTTGAAACGTCTCGATAATCTTTTGTTACAGGAATTGGACTTAATTCCATTGTTTGTTCAATCACAACACATCAATATGTACACGCATATTTCATTACACGGATTGACGGATACCCGTGTAAGTAAGGTTACATAATACATAATGTTTAGAATGAAACGTTTTGTTTTTGCACATTTTTTTTCTTTCTTTTTACGTATAGGTATTATAGTTTTTGGTCTGAAAATTTTATTTGGTAGGCTAAGCTCTTCATACTGTGGATATTGAATGAGATTGAACCGTCACACTCGGTGTAACGCTAGTTCGGGTAAGGTCCGGCTGACCTTATACGAACAAGCTTTTCATTTCTGTCGTGTGTTCTTACACACATCGTTATTATATTATTTCTTGGTTAGTTTTACAGAATGTTTGGTTGACCAAAAATTCGGTTTTTGATAAACTTGACTTTTGTTTAACTGGACGTTCTGCGGTAAAACTCGCAAGAGCAAAAATAGTGTTTAAGCTTAGTTCACTCAAATGCTCAACGCTTATTGCGTTCGCATGAATATTATTTACTGTAATGGCGTCAACATTCGCTGCCGACGCTGAGACATCAAACTCTTCGGTTCGAACTATATCTACCTATTATTTATATTGCCGACCACAATATGCTTTATCTCAGTCACCACCATATTGTATCATAATCATACAAACAAATGTATTTCACATAATATACGATTTTTCCCTATTAGCGACCCCTTTCGGTGATCTTAGTGAGTTTTTTAACGTACTAAAACGACATTAGCGCCATCTAGTGGCGGTAACCAAAAACCTCTCTATACGATTTGACATAAGCGAACGTTACCCGCAAACGTAAACGTTAGAAAACTCAGACTAGGCTCGCTGACAACTGTAAAGGTGCTTCGGGACCCGTGATTTAATATTGGTCTTTAATAAACTTTTGGCTGGCTGCACAATGTGAAGAGTCTCGTACACTGATGCTAAAGTAACGTGCGTGACACGCAAGATGCGTTGTGAAGGCAACGTATTGTGTCGATCAACGTAATGTTCATTCACTACACGCCTTTCGCAATAAGATTAAACATTTCAAGAAACTTTTTTTACTATTCTTTCAACCGATTTTGGCTTCTATTCCAAAGCAAAACAGTGGTTACAATATCAACTATTTCCTTCTCTTCTCTTCTTCATCTTATTGAAGCCACTAACGCAATAATAGTAAAAATCAATTGAACGGACAGTAAAACAGGGCCTCAAGTCTGCTATTAGAGTTGTATCAGAATTGTTCATCATTGGCTTCATAACTGTTGTTTTTGTCAGTTTTATACTACCAAACTCGTCGAAATTGAAGCCAATAACGATCGACAATTCTAATACAAATTCTAATAACAGACTTGACGTTCAGTTTTTCTAAAATGTCTGATGTTATTGTGAAAGGAGTATAGAACACCCTAAGTGCAGCCAGCCCAATTTACCCTCCCCTCCAGACAATCCAATGTCCTAAATACAGGTTGTGCCAGACATCGACGCACAAACTAATACCATCCAGTACATGATTCTGGACCAGTTGTGGAATTTTTCGTCAGCTTTTTGAATCAAAAAAAGAATTAATTATTAGAAATGTCGGTGTTAATTAGAATAACGATTTTATAAATACAGTTAACATTATTTTGAAAAATACAGATTTGTTGAAAAAAGCCGACGAAAAATCCAATTCTGGGGATCCAGGATCAAGTGCTGGATCCACGGTATTCGTTTGTGCGTCGATATCAGACTCACCCGATATACGAAGCACCGAACATGAGTCTAGAACAGAGTTTAACTCGTGACCTGTTGCAGGATAAACTTCATGAAATATCAAAAGCCTCCCGTGTCGCTCGAGCACCTCAAGCACTCGGAGGTGTACAAGCTGATCCACGACGAGGACCAGATGCCACCGCGGAAGGTGGAGATGAGGAGCCCGGTCATGTGTGAGGCGGACTACAGAGAGGTGAGGGGGAGAGAATAAAAGAAAACAAAAGGAACACAGAGAAAGATGACTCTTTTTCTGTCTTCCTGAAAAAAATATTGCCTTTCTGAAGTAATAATGAAGAAACGTAATATTTTTATATACGAAACTGAAGTATTTTGCACTTTTTTGAATATTTTGTTATTTAAGGTATTCTTAATAATGCGCAAAAACTTAAAAATGTGTTACATCCACATTCTAATGCGAATAAAAAAAGTCACTGTAAAAACAAATAAATACTTTCTTAACACTGGCTAAATGCTGAAACAGAGGAGGATTCATTGACGACCTAAACTGAACTCACTGAACCTAGTTCAGTTTAGGTCGTAATAACCACAACCTATATAGGTTGTAAAGCTCCAGTCCTCTTTCTCGAACCCTTGAAATTTTAACACGTCGTGGTATGATCCCAGTGCGAAGTCCAAACAAATAAACATTGCCTTTGAATTCTTTGATTTTAAGTTGGATTTATTTCTTTTCTCAGCGTTGCCGCTCAATGACGCCTGCAGTGGAGAAGAAGCACCTGCAAATTCCCCAGCAGTTCCATCCTTAAGACTATTATAACCGCTACAGACTTATATAGTAAAGATAAGGCAGGCCCGACTCACACAAAAGACATTTCATAGGCATTATGTGCAATGTGTCAACTGTAGCCAAAGATAGCCGAATGCACTTCAGTCAAAATGACATCAGAAAAATTTGTGATCCACCTTATCTTTACTATACAAGTCAATGGTAATAATACAATCAAGAAATTGAATTCCCTTACCGATTCCTGTTTTCTATTAGCTATAACCTGGTAGGATTTCGGTCAAGAATGATTGGGTTACTGCTAGGCAAGCGTCAACATCATCGCTTACAATCAGGAGGTATAGTTGTCAAACGGGCTTCAAGTCAAGTGCGTCACGTGACGCGTATCTACAGAACGTTAGGTATAGACTTAAATGCTTTACTAAACGTTTGTATGAAATTGAACCTTATAAAGAAACAGTTAATATTCATATTCATACAATAGGATTGATCAAAAATAAATTATCAATCCTGTCATATAAATATAAGCATCAAACTAAGACACAAGTTAATTTTCGAATGAGACGATTATAGTACTAAGCTTTTGTAGTGTCGAAGTTCTATCTAGCGATGCCACCGTAGTTTTAAATTTAAAATAATTAGCTTGTTGTAAAAATTTCTATGAGGGTGAACACTAACAGTTGGCGTCACTTAGCTGTCAAGTCTTTTCCTTTGAAAATGTATACTGACGTTACGTTGACGTCTAACGTTTGACATTGACGTTGATGTCTAACTAATGTCAAATGTTTGACAAGTGTCTAAAACTGACGTCTCAGTGCTGCCACCTAGTGAATGTCAATTTAGAACACCCTCATTATTTGACCCTAAATGACTTTGACTTACAAAGTGGTTTTTACCATAAAACAAGTTGACTAAAAACCAAAGAGAATTAGGTTTTATTTTTAATGTTGGCTTTAACGGCGGCAATTTCAAAAATACATCGGTGTAGGAAACATCACTGGAAGTGTTAAAACATAGACAACTTATTTAAAATAGCACAAATCATAGATAAGTCATTTTTATTCGCCGTTTCTTGTCAGCAGTACCTATTCTGAAACTAAAATGCCGATACCTACCAACTATTTATTTAAATATCCTACAAGTTTATAATTTTTTGTACTTAATAAATATTTTAAATGGAAGCTGTGTTTTAATAATAAAAAGATTGTATCATTGATTGATTTTGAGTTTTATTTTTCGCGATATGCTTTCTTCTTCTTTGTATCGTGGGTGCGTTTACAAACATGTAAATTCACATGCACAGGACACCCGCACCCGGAGCACCTATTTGTAGGTCATAGGTACAAATATTTGTTCCATGTGGGAATCGAACCCGCGACCTACAGCGCAGCAGCCAATCGCTTAACCACTGCATCAACTGTAATCGAAACTAGTGATTAAAAATTATTCTTCACACTACTGATAGCAAACTGGCCAAGAGCGAGTTGGACTCGCATACGAAGGGGTACTAAAATATTAAAATCAAACAAAAAACGTATCTTGTATGAGAAACTCCGTCCAGGTCCGTGAACAGGTCCGATCGTGTGTGGAGTACTGCAGCCATATATGGGCTGGAGCTGCAAAATGCCACCTGGCAGCTTTGGACTCAGTGGAAAGGCGTGCGAAGAGGCTAATTGGAGATCCAGATTCGGTTGAGACCAATTTACAAAGCCTTGAGCACAGGCGTAGGGTAGCCAGCCTTTCGGTTTTTTACAGGATGCATTTCGGAGAGTGTGCGCGGGAATTACATGAGCTGATTCCGCCGTCCCCTTTTTACCATCGAACAAGCCGTCTTACGGCGAGTATCCACCCTTTCGTTGTCGAAACCTCTACGGTCCGAACTAAGCGTTTTGCATCGTCGTTTATACCGTGTACATCGAGGGACTTTAACAATTTGCCTGCTGCGGTTTTCCCGTCCGACTATAATTTAGGTGTCTTCAAGGCTTGAGTGAATAGGCTCTTAATTACTCAGATACCCGCGAAACGAGACACAATAGTAAAACAATAACAGCGCGGTCTCATAGGACCGGTTGGGGATTCAAACGTTAATAAGCTAGTGTGCCTCACCATCAACGATTGCATCATTGCTTACCATCAGGTGGGATCGCAGTCAAGCACTACTTTATAACAAATTAAAAATAAACCCTTTAGTTTTCAATTATATTTAGTACGTGTATGAAGTGAGTGCGGGTGCGTGGAAAAAAAATCATGGTAGTACTCACGTTTACTCACACCAGGTCGAAAGTCCGTACTTACATACACAACATTAACAACACATAATATACACTTATAATTTTGGGTTCATTGTCAGTTGTAGGTACCATCAACAGTTCGATGATGGAACTACAGATAATTTTTCAAATCACTAGTTCTATTTTAATCTGGAAATAATGGAGTTCTAATGTTGAAATTTATTAAAACTAGTTCCACATTATTTTAGGCACACCTAAACATTTGAAGGGTGGAAAAACACTAGAGGTAAAACCACTTGTGAAAGTTTATAAGCTTTAAAACTTTTAACTTTTTCTGTATAATAATCAGATTCAATCAAATGAACAATATTGGTACTACTGAAAATTAAACTTATTTAGAAAGAGAAAATACGGATGGTACACACTATATTCACAGCACAACAGTCAATACAAAGCCACGTAACAAATTAAGGATCACGAATTTAACGCCGCGAGCGCAGGCGGTAGGCGGCGGGGTCTACGACCGACTGACCTTCATAAAATCAAAAGGTAAGGCCTAGGCCGCACTACGGTTAAACCACTGTGTGTTTTTAATCGCGTGAATTTGTGCCTCTAGAAAACTGATACAAGCGGCCGCACCTGCGATTTTTTCCCGCGACTGATTTTAATTCATGTATCCCCGACCGGTCTCACAGGGCCGCGCTGTTATTGTCTTACTATTGTGTCTCGTTTTGCGGGTATTGATAGGTTAAAACCGTGACTTGCTACAAAATACTCGCGGGTAAAAACCGCACCAAAATTTTTAAACTATAGAACTTATCAGGATGGTCTCTAAGCTTAAGCTTTGATAGTTGTTATGAAAGAAACCTTTCTCAAATGTACGCCCCGTAAGTGCCATCCACTTACGGGGCGTACATTTGAGAAAGGTTTCTTTATTTATCTAATACTAGCTTTTACCCGCGGCTTCGCTCCCGTCAAATGACTACCCTACATATCCTACGCTACCCTACCCTACCTTCCCTACACTACCCTACATTACCCTACACTACCCTACACTACCCTACACTACCGTGCACTACCCTACACTACCCTACCCTACCCTACACTACCCTACACTACCCTACACTACCCTACACTACCCTACACTACCCTACACTACCCTACACTACCCTACACTACTCTACCTACCCTACTTTAACTAACTTTTTTTTTTTTAATTTTTCTCTCTGTAAGAACCATCATTGAACTTCAAGGAACATTTAAAAAAAAAAATCAGCCAAATCGATCAAGCCGTTTTCATGTCAAGTCGTGACAACGAAAAACGGGTTTCATTTTTATATATATAGATTTTCGAAATTTGCGTTGACGTCTTCTTTATCTATTTCTTGAAATCCATCTTCAAACTGCGGGTCGTTTCACGATTTTTAATCGTGGTGTGTGCGTCTCAAGCGGTTGTAGCGATTAATCGCTTGCCGAAATCGCACAGCCCGCACGAGTAGCAATCCGACATCAGCCAACGTTATAAAGTTTACGTTATAAATGCCGTGAATATGGAGTATAGTGTTACAATAAAAAAAGAAAAAAGTAAATACTAATACTACTTACTAGTTTTTATATAAATAAGTATTAATTATTATTATCTATTGTATTAGTTTTTTTCATTTGTTTGTTTGCGAGTAAGGCGTAGTACTCGTAGGTGCTACTACGCCATGTTTCTGCACCACCCTAGGTCGTCTGGTAGAAAATGCCTAAGGCATCATAAAATTTCAATAAATAATAATATATGAATAATACTGTGACTGTTTTGGTTTGTGTTATATTTTTGTCTTGAGTGTATTTGTAATATACTCAACAATAATTATATGTTGTATCTATTCAAATCGCGCGGAAAACTTTGCTTGCGCGATGCAGGATTGTAGTTCTAATGTGGCGTCATAGATGTCGCTACAGTATTAAGACAGTGAGACAAAAGAAATAAAACACAGTTTAATAAGCATGAAAGAGTTTTTATTGATTCATCAATAACAAAACCAAACAATAAAGTTTCAGCTTGAATAACAAAAGTCTACTGGGTAGACAAGCGTTTTTCTTCCAGCCGTCAAGTACCAATCAAAGATGCAAACCTCAAATGCAAAAAAAACGCAACTTTTAAAAACAAGTTTGTCATAAATCGTATGTTTTATTGACACTTAATGGCTGGTAAGAAATTTGTTGATGTGGAAAAAATAAGGCACTATCATTAATGTGTGAAAATTAAAGTGGACTCCTAAAGAAAAAGCCTAAGACTCTATACCTCAGGGTAAAGGCACAAATAGGCAAAATCACAACGACAACACATAAAAACCAACTATAGGATACTTTTAATCCTGGCAATATGTTCCCTTGGGATGATTTCCTAATATCATGCGGGCTAAGCCACTAGCAGCAGATAGTTTTGGATATAGGGGGCAATAATAATCTAAATATATCAAAAATAACAAAACAAGGTGGTTCTCACCTTAACCAAAATAAATTTCTTACACCTAAGCACCCACGACTTTTTGCAGCAATTCGCAACGATGCATCGCTACAATTGCCCGTTTTCGCATTTGCAAGGCAATGCGCAACTGTATCGCTACTACTTCGCACCTGTAACAATGTCGCCGTGTCCTCATGGAGGCGATTGGCGGCAGCGCCCTCTCGCGCTAGTCCTTGGTACAGGTCATGGTCCATAGCGAGGGGAAGCGGCAGGCGGTCGCCTCCGCGTGCGAAGCAGTATTGCTAGCGATGAGGGCCGTATGCGATAGGGCATGGCCCTCACGCCTTCGCCGCCGGGATACCGATCCAACCACCGTAGGTTGCAGACGGCGAGCAATGGGTAGCTTGCCGTCCGCTAGTCTGGTAATCATCCGGACCGAGACCAAATCGTCAATGGCGCGTACTGTTGCCCTGGAGCAGGAGAAGTCATTCTGATGATATCCCACTTCCTTAAAAATAAAACCATTTAACGATGTAAAAAAAAGTTATCAGACAATTCACTACAGCGCACGACTGTATACGATCTGTAGTGCGGTACGGGAGGTGCAAAATCACAATTAAGTAGGTGAAGGTATGAGATCAGACTCGCGACTGTAGTTCTTTGCGATTGTATCGCTAATGAACCGCTACAAAAAGCCGCAATCATAGCTAAATAACAATAATTCGAAAGGCACCGACAACAGACAGGCATGAACTGAGCGAGAGAAAGTAGTATCTGTATTTTTAAGTAGGTAAGTTTTTTTTTGTAAGATCTGGTATCATCGATATGACATCACCCGCTCTGAGCGTAGCGGGAGGGCGTGTCAGACTTCTCCTGACTAAAACCCACTCCTGTTTTGCCCCTTCTTTGCCCTAATTCCATGACCCACCCATGGCCCCAGCAGGCTTTGACTCTGTCGGGCCCGCATTCTCAACGCTCGGTCCATGCCTATAACACACTAAATAACAAACAACAATATTGCATGTCGTTATAACTTTAAAGTCAGTCTGATTTGACTGTTATGATGATTTAATGTGACTAGGGTAGCTATTATATGAAAAGGCAAAAAAGTACTTTTTCCCTTCTTCTTGCTTAAGCCTTTTCGCGCAGGTTTGGTAGAAACAAAAACACATTTAGGTACATGTTACCTACCACCTAGCTACCTCGCACTCACGGCCCGATTCAAAGGGGGTGGCAGGGGGACAGACAGGTAAACGCCTAGAGTGAGAGCGATTTCCGTGGCTACGATGCTGCGGAAGGGCTCGCCAGAATGGGTACGAGTAAGGCAGCGATTGAACCTATTGTTCCTCTCCTCTCAGGATACCTACGCAATCTGGTAAGAAAACGTACCAGAGATCTACATCACAAACTGTGGGTAGACCATAGTGAGCAATGCAGGCAGGCTAATAAGGCACTACCCTCTATCGATGGCCGCTTCACGAAGCAGGCCCTAAGACTTACTAAGCCTCAGCTGCTCAAAAATGAAAGGCAGTAATATGCAGTGCGATAGGCGGCCTTTCCAGAGATACCAAACGAACGAAAAAAGAACAGTTATGATTTTATATCTTTGGAAAATCAACTTTGATGTCATAAAAATTTAGTTTTTAGAGTTTCACTCGGAAATCGTTGAAAACACGATCTTAACCGATACAACGTATAAGAACAACTTTTTATTCTATTCTAGAAAACAAGGTAACATTGTAAATGGCGCTAAACCTTTTATTTGCCCGATGTGCTTTAATAGCTAAATCGAACCCTATATTGCACACCTTTGGTAGGTAACTCAAGTAACACCTCGCGGGGCCAGCGATAGGGAGCGTCAGACTTTTAGTAACTAAACCCCACCTGTGTTCCTTCAGTAGTTTTTGCGTTCCAGGACCGCAGTTACTCTTTCTAACAATTTATAAGCACGCTAAGGGCACTGGGGCTATGGATTGGATTCCGAAAAGGAAGCTCGTGGCTTCAGGACGAAGACAAACAAGGATCGGGTGGGATTTAGTCAATAAAAGTCTGACAAGCCCTCCCGCTCCGCCTGAGAGCGGGAGAAGTCGTTCTGACGATTCCCCACTTGAAAAAAAAGCGCCCTAAGGGCAAAATCTGGTGTATTATTTTTCAAAATTTAAGGTTTTTCATCGCTGTGCGTACGACTATGTCGTGTTAAATCACCTTTTTGTATAAAACTACTAGGACAGGATTCACATTTGTAAGGTTTTTCACCAGTGTGTGTACGCACATGGCTTTGTAAAACACTCTTCTGAACGAAACAGCGCTGACATAAATCACATTTATAAGGCTTTTCACCAGCGTGAATTCGAGCGTGTCTTATTAAATTGAACTGCCCATTAAAACTACGGTAACATATAAGACATTTAAAAGGTTTTTCACCCGTGTGAGTTTTACTATGTTTTGTTAAAATACTTTTCCTACTAAAACTGCGATGACATATTTCACATTTGTAGGGTTTTTCACCAGTATGTGTAAGACAATGTTTTCTTAAATTACCCTTAACATTAAAACTATGCTGACATATTTCACATTTGTAAGGTTTTTCACCAGTGTGTATTCGGATGTGTCTTTTTAAATCACTAGGATAATAGAACCGTCGCTGACATATATCACATTGTGATAGTTTATAAATACTAGAGTGTTTACGAATATGTTTTGTCAAAACTCTCTTATCATTAAAATAATGCTGACATATTTCACATTTGTAAGGTTTTTCACCAGTGTGCTCCCGAATATGTTTAATTAAATCTCTTTTATCATTAAAACTACTCTGACATAGATCACATTTGTAAAGAGTTTCACCCTTATGTTTTCGAATATGTCTATTTAAATTGCAGTCTTGACTAAAACAACGCTGACAGAAGTCACATTTGTAAGGTTTTTCACCAGTGTGTCTACGAATATGTCTTGTCAGATGTGCCAATTTTTTAAAACTACGCTGACAGATTTCACATTTGTGAGATTTATCACCGATGCGTATAAGAATACGTTTCGTTGAACGATCTTTATGTAACTCATTGTCAACACTATCTGTGGGATTTGTACTAGTTAAGTGTTCGTTGAATTTCCTAACTCTTTTGCGCGTCTGATGTTGACTTGTCTGAATATCTTTTGAATCTGATTGTTCAATGTTGTTTTGTTTTGCTTTTATTACATCTTCTAGTTTCGATCTTCGTGGTTTTAATTTTGGTTTCTTCGCTGCGGTCGCCCCTGTGAGAGTAAACAAATACACGTTGTTAAAAAGAAAGCGAAGTTTTTTCTATCACTTGGCGATTAGGGGGAAAAACTGAGAGGCATTTACAACTTGACAAAATGTGCTTCATCGATTTAACCTGATTATGATGGAACGAGACAGTAGGCACCAGAACGTAACCGGAAAATTACATAATCGTCAGTGATGGCCCAAACAAACTCAGGAAACTACAAAATCGTTAGTGATGTCCTAGACGAACTTAAAAAAAACCGGCCAAGAGCGTGTCGGGCCACGCTCAGTGTAGGGTTCCGTAGTTTCCCGTCCGTCACAATAAGTGTCCTCAACTTTTCAAAAACTGTTCATTCCATCAAGTTCAAAATAATTTTTCTAGAAAGTCTATATAAAGCTCTACTTTCCAGATTTTTTTCATATTTTCTAAACTTATGGTTCAAAAGTTAGAGGGCCCCCCCTCTTTTTTACCACATTATTTTTTTTACTTTTGGAGCGATTATTTCCGAAATTATTGATATTATCAAAAAATGATATCAGTAAACCCCTATTCATGTTTTGATTACCTATCCAACAATGTATCACACGATAGGGTGAAAATTAAAAAAAAAATCACTTTACATGTAGGGCTACCCTAATAAAACATTTTTTTCCAATTTTTATTTTACTACTTTATTGGTGTGATTGATATACATATTGGAACCAAATTTCAGCTTTGTAGTGCTAACGGTCACAGAGATTAAGCGAGGACGGACGGACAGACATGGCGAAACTATAAGGGTTCCGTTTTTGCCATTTGGCTACGGAACCCTAAAAAAGTATATATGAACTGAAAAAATCACATTTACTTTTCACTGACCCGGTATCGAACGCTACCTCATACATCAGGTCAGATGTATTTTTTGAAAAACCTTCAATATTAATTGACGTACCAATAAGTGCGGGCTAAAAACTCAGAGGTGGTTCCGCTCAAAGAAGCTCTAAATGTTAAGTGGCCTCATGAAAAACAGTTGGTCATGGCCTTGAAGGGAGCCATTAGAGTTTACCATCTTGGTAAAAGGATAACTAAACTCTCTCTGTCGTACGGCGAGTATACACCACCCTTATCTCTTCTTTTCTTTCTTTCTTTCTTTCTTATGTTGTTGAAACCTCTAGGGTCCGGACTAAACGATTCGCTGCGTCGTTTATACCGGGTACATCGTAAGACTGGAACAATCTGCCTGCTGCGGGCTTCCCGTCCGTTTATAATTTGGGTGTCTTCAAGGCCAGGCTTTTAATAGACTGGTGCGCCTCACCATCAATGATTGCATCGCTGCTTGCCATCAGGTGGGATCGCGGTAAAGCACTAGTTTATACCAATAAAAAAACACTGCGTTACCGCTCCTAGCTAGCCAGGGTGCGCTGGGTGTTTGGAATCGCAGAACTGAATATTTCACGCCACTTGAGGAGTCTCCTTTCATGCACATCAATGCTCCTTAACCACTTCTTCTTCTTCTCGTGTCGATTCAACTCAAATTTTGTCCGACCAATATCTAGCCACCTGGACAGCTCTGTCGTTGGCCTCGCATAGGTCGTTGAAGGTGCAGGTAGTTGGGCATGCTGGGCAGGAAAGGAGATGGCGCATATCCTATGAAGGGGCTCCACACTGCCACAGTACTTGTCGAGGAATCCCCACTTGGCCAGATTATCTTTGCAGCGGTTGAGTCCGCAGTCGGTTCAAAGATTTTCAGGTTGCCACTGGGTTATCATAACACCGGTGGCTCTAACTTTCAACTAAAACACTTACGTTTCGCGTCACTGCTTCTTGGTTTCTTCCTCGACAGTTCTTCCTCTTCTTCCTCAGTTTTGATCTCCATTTCAAGCACATCATCTATTGAGTCTGATTCAAAATGGTGTGCAGGAAGATCTAGCAACTCTGTGTAGCTATTGTCTACATCTTCTGTAAGATGAAAAAAAAAAATTAAAAATCATACACATTTTGTTCAAAAATATTATCAGTTCTTCTACCGTACCAAGTTGTGAGATACAAGTAATACCAAGTCAGTTAATTTATTCAAACGATAATGATTTTTTGTTAAAAATTATTACATACCTATCTGATGATGGTGAAACTAAAAATTAAAGTTTTTCCCTGTGTATAAGGGTGCGGCAAAAGGCCCGTTACCATTTTGATTGCGCACCATCTTGGTTATGAGCGGTTAAGCACCGTTTTACTTTAACCATTGTGTTATGTAGACGCCCTTATTTTATAATGAACTAGCAGCCCGTCCCGGCTTCGCACGGAGTAGACAATTATTTATTTTTGGAAATTTGGATATGAAACACTTTTTTTAGTGACTTAAGACTCATTTTTCTACACCTTCGGTTAGGTACATTGTTCAAATTTTACCAAGGATGCCTAATTTTTTTCAAAATGAAATGTAGCCTATGTCAAATTGGAAGAATGTAGCATTCTATTGGTGAAAGAATATTTTAAATCGGCCCAGTACTTTTTGAGCCTATTCATTACAAACACACAAAAATAGGTACAAATCTTTCCTCTTTATAATATTAGTATAGATAAATATACGCAACAAGCGAGCAGAAATAGTGACAATACTACGAATTACAGTTCGTCCGCTATAAGTTGGCGAGTGTGAAGTTAGGCTCTGCGAATTTTGGCGCTTGAAATATCGTACAAAAATAAAGGTTTTAAAAAAGTTAATGCCTATAACTGTTTTTAACAGCAATAAGAACTGCAAATTGCAATTATTTTTTTAAAACCTTTATTTTTGTACGATATTTCAAGCGCCAAAATTCGCAGAGCCTAACTTCACACTCGCCAACTTATAACGGACGAATTGTACGTTTTTTGCGAAATGGCGATTTAGCATGGCCAGCCAGATCTCCCGAATTAACAGCACCAGACTTTTTCTTATGGGTTTTTTTTAATCAAAAGTTTATGTGAATAAGCCCCAAACAATTTATCGTCTTAAAGACAATATTCGTCACGACATTGAAGCAATTCCGCCTGAAATGTTGCACGATGTCATAAATGCCTTAAAAAGAGCCCAAAGTTGCACAACGAATCGTGGTCACCATTTAGCCGATATAATTTTCCAATCACAACGAAAACAAAATGTAAAAACCAAATAATATTTTCTTCTTCTTCTTTTCGGATCGAAGGTAAACTCGTCAAATTATTTGGGCCCAGTAGGTAGCTACGTTGATTGCAGCATCGGTGGCACCCATTAAGTCCTCCAAAGTGCAGGTGTCCGGGCACTTGGGGCACCTCAAAGGTGGCTCATTTTTTGAACAGAAGCACCGCACTCAAATTTATTGAGTAAATAAACTCAATAATCTTTTTATGAAAACCAAACCTACTTACTTCTCTTTGAACAAAGTTATAGGCAATCAAAATGGTAGCGGGACTTTTGCCTCACCCTGTATTACTCGTAGTTTAGATAGGATAGATAGACAGATACAAAAGGAACCATACCATCTGTTAGGTGTTCCACCTTCGGCTCAACATAAAACATGGGCATTTCACGAACAGCACTCACAAACTCTTCTTTAACAGTCACGCACCCCATTTGTCCTCCATCAACTATGCTTATTATTTCCACTGGCGTTTTGATGAAGCCATTTAAAAACTCCAAGTGGTCAGGTTTAAGAGCATTTGGCTGTAAAAAGACGAATAAAGACTGATTTTATTTATAATACACAGGGTTATTCGTAAAATGTGTGTTGAAAAATCTTCAAGACTCGATTGCGGAATTGAACTATTTACATAGGAAAGTTGATACAGAACCCTCAGTGTGCAAGTCCAACGCGCTCTTGTTTTGTTAACTTATAAGTTTGAATTTGACACATCTTTCATGGGACCACAGACTTAAGTAAATACTTTTAATTTCAACTCGATTCCTCCACGCATTCTCGAGATAAAGGGTCTGGACAGACAGACAGACGGTCAACAAAGTGATCCTATAAAGGTTAATTTGAGGTACGGAACCCTAAAATCCTGGAGTATTAAGAATTTCTTACCTTATACTCTTCATTCATCATCTGAGCGAACAACTGTTCTGCCTCCAGACACTTCCGCATGAAATGTGCGCATTGCTTCAGTTTAGTGCAGCAGAAGACACAAGCGAGCATCGGTCTACTGTCCTTCGTAATAAACTGCAAAATTTATAAATCAAATAGATCTATAAAATAATATTGTGAAATGAAACCTACCAATAAATCACTACATAGTATAAAACAAAGTCGCTATCCCTATGTATGCAAATTTATCAGTGTTAGGGCCTATTTCACCACCTATGATTAAGTTTTGAGTATCTTACTTGGCAGATAATTTCATACAAATTCTGTTCCATTTTTTAATTTATTTAGTGAGTAGTGCCTACTCGGACATTGTGAAACAGGCCCTTACTCTAGTATATTATGCATGTAACGATATAAACCTTCCTCTTGAATCACTCTTACTATAAAAAAAAACTGCTTTAAAGATTTAAGCATACATAGGGATCTAGGGACAGAGAAAGAGACTTTGTTTTATACTATGTAGTGATACTTTATGCACATAAATTTACAGAGGTGGACTTAATGCCTTAGTATTTATTTATTTCAGAGAAGGAAACATTATTATAAAAAATTGTACAAAAGTACTGCTTATTTCAAAAAGAAATTTCTCCCAGCAGACCTGAGAAAGAGAGATTATGTGAGATGTAGACGATAGTGTGCAAGAAAAAGAAAAGTAAATTCCATGGAAACTTAAATTAATTCATGAATCCCCAACCGGTCGCATAAGACCGCGCTGTTATTGTCTTACTATTGTGTCTCATTTTGCGAGTATATGACAGGTTTATAATAAATACATACATATACCTTAATTCATGAATCCCCGACCGGTCCAATGAGACCGCGCTGTTATTGTTTTACTATTGTGTCTCGTTTTGTGGGTATTCAATAGGTTAAGATTATACTAAAAATAAATATATATATACCGTAGTACCGCTTTTTGAATCAAGCTATTGATCCAGCTGCCAAACGCAAGCCTCCTAAGGTGATGGTTGAGGCTCTTGGTTATTGAGCAATTCCCTGACATGACTATTGGTACAACGATCGCTGAGTGCGAGTGTTATTTATATTATTATTGATTTCTGTAGTACTTCAATCTATTGGTAGAGTGCTGGATGATGAATGCTGGGAAAACTGTCAGACAATATAAAAATCCCTGCATTCCTATTCATCCAATCATGTAATAAATACAATTTGTTTGGACACTAGTTTAATCACAATAACTGATTGTACTATCGGTTTTGACCCTATGGTGCTGGAATAGTTTTTTCAATATACCCTACGGTTAAGACGATGTAATGTTCTAACTTACCGGCACACCAGTTAGTTGCTCATACAGTTGATGCAAGTTTCTATTGATCACCACATACATGCGGACATTCTCCACTAAACATATTCTACACATTGGTAATTTTTCCATCGTAAACTATTGGTTGTAAATGTAGCTTCAAATAGTTTGCAAAACATTGTCAAAGCCGTCACGTCAAAGTCAAATGTTGTGTCCACTTTTTCTTCGATTCATCTGAGCGCGCTAAGGTCTTACACCATTCTGCCTCATTCCGCCTCATTCAGAGGACCAAATTATAGCTAAAACTTTATGAAACCATTAAAGAAAGAAAAAAAATCGCTTGAACAGGGTCGGACTACGGACGGTATTAGTATTATAGAATGATTATTTTTTTATAATTATTTCGGGATTTTGATACGTACCCCAGTGAAGTGGTTTTGCTCAGACGGTCTTTCGCGATAACGTACTTCGCGATGTTGTAATATCGTATTAGCATTCATCGACATTTTGTGCGTCGACATTACTTATTCTACTCATATCCCTAGAACTAGATATAAGGTGGTGGTCGATAAAAGTTCAAAATGTACAGGATAATAGAAGAGCAGAATACAAAAAAAACCAGGCAAGTGTGAGAGTCTTAAAGATTTTACAAATTTGTTTTTTTTTTTTTGACGTAACTACAAATATTCAGTTTTCAGACTTTTTCCTATATTTGTGCTATAAGACCTTGCAGCCTTCATGCCAAATTTCAAGGTTCTAGGTCAGCGGGAAGTACCTACCCTATGAATTTTGATTCTATAGACTATGGTCAAAAGTAGTAGAAGTAAAGTATATGGTTTTAATTTCAACTTGATACCTTTACGCATTCTTGAGATAAAGGGTCTTGGCAAACAGACAGACAGACGCCTAGACGGACAACACAATAATCCTATGAGGGTTCCGTTTTTTCCTTTTCAGGTACGGAACCATAAAAAAATACAATCGACTTCAATGCTAAAAAAAACACTAAATAGTACAAAATAACTTTAATTCCAGAAGTCTGTTTCTACAACAGTTTTGTCTTTTAATTCATGAATCCCCGACCGGTCTCATAGGACCGCGCTGTTATTGTCTTACTATTGTGTCTCGTTTTGCGGGTATTGATAGGTTAAATGTGTTTTCTATTCTATTCTTCTTTATTTAACCTATCAATACCCGCGAAACGAGACACAATAGTAAGACAATAACAGCGCGGTCCAATGAGACCGGTCGGGGATTCATGAATTAATACCGACTTTCGAAACTAATGTAATTTTGCACTTTTTAGTGTTTGTTTTTAACATTAATTTTAATGTTTTTGCAGTATTTGGCTGCAAATGTATATCGATTCAGCCTTCTCGGGGAGAACTAACTGTGATAATAGACACTTTTTAGCTGTGATATAGTTTGTGAGGCTTATCTTTGAGCGTGGCGTAAAGTGAAAATAACGTTATAGTACATTACGATATTAGTGCGTAATGATGGTTATAACATGCGAGGCGGAATTTCAGCCCGAGCCGAAGGCGAGGGCGTAACTGAGCCGAGCATGTTATAACCAATACGCACGTATATCGTACGACGTTTTTTAACACATTTGCGAGGAAACAGAAAAAAAAAAATTAACATCTTAGTGTTTAGCGCCAAAGAAATCGAACGCAAATATTGTTTGGTAAAATGACAAAATGACAAAAATTACAAAAAATGACGAAAATGACTAAAAATGACTGAAATGACAAAGAGTGACAAAAAATGACAGAAAATCACAACAAATCACAAAAAATGACAAAAAGTGACAAAATGTGACAAAATTGACAAAAATGACAAAAAAATAACAAAAAGTTACAAAAATGCCAAAAAAAGACAAAAAGTAACAAAAAATGTCAAAAAGTGACAAAAAATGACAAAACATGACAGAAAATCACATAAAATGACAAAAAGTGACAAAAATGACAAAAAGTAAAATGACAGAAAATCACAATAAATCACAAATAGTGACAAAAATGACACAAAGTAACAAAAAGGGACTGAAATGATAATAAATCACAAAAAGTGACAATAAATCACAAAAAGTGACAAAAAATGACAAAAATGACAAAAAATCACAAAAGTTGACAAAAAACACAAAAGGTGACAAAAACTGTCTGAAATGACAATAAATCACAAAAAGTGACAAAAATTACAAAAAATGACAAAAAGTGACAAAAAATGACAAAAAGTGACAAAAAATGACAAAAAGTGACAAAAAGTGACAAAAAGTGACAAAAAGTGACAAAAAATGACATAAAATTACAAAAAATGACAAAAAAAGACAAAAAATTACAAGAAATGACAAAAAATGATAAAATATGACAGATGATAAAATGATGAGGCTATTCAAAATTTCGAACTAATCGTCGCGCACGAAATGGCAAATAATGCTGTTATGGAATTTGTATGGGCTATAACTTAACTATTTGCTTTGGTATAACACACGCGTTTTTTATGACGCGCTTTACATATCTAAAACCGGTGGAATTACATCAGCTTTACGAGCAACTGTGTTAAAAATAGTACATTACGATATTAGTGCGTAATGATGGTTATAACATGCGAGGCGGAATTTCAGCCCGAGCCGAAGGCGAGGGCGTAACTGAGCCGAGCATGTTATAACCAATACGCACGTATATCGTACGACGTTTTTTAACACATTTGCGAGGAAACAAAAAAAAAACATTTAACACATCTTAGTGTTTAGCGCCAAAGAAATCGAACGCAAATATTGTTTGGTAAAATGACAAAATGACAAAAATTACAAAACATGACGAAAATGACTAAAAATGACTGAAATGACAAAAAGTGACAAAAAGTGACAAAAAGTGACAAAAAGTGACAAAAAATGACAAAAAATGACAAAAAGTGACAAAAAATTACAAAAAGTGACAAAAAATGACAGAAAATCACAACAAATCACAAAAAATGACAAAAAGTGACAAAAATGACAAAAACTAACAAAAAATGACAGAAAATCACAACAAATCACAAAAAGTGACAAAAATGACAAAAAGTAACAAAAAATGACAAAAAATGACAAAAAATGACAAAAAGTGACAAAAAATGACAAAAAATGACAAAAAATGACAAAAAATGACAAAAAATGACAAAAAATGACAAAAAATGACAAAAAATGACAAAAAATGACAAAAAATGACAAAAAATGACAAAAAATGACAAAAAATGACAAAAAATCACAAAAAGTGACAAAAATGACAAAAAGTGACAAAAATGACAAAAAGTAACAAAAAGTGACAAAAAATGACTGAAATGACAATAAATCACAAAAAGTGACAAAAATTACAAAAATGACAAAAAATGACAATAAATCACAAAAAGTGACAAAAATGACAAAAATGACAAAAATGACAAAAAATGACAATAAATCACAAAAAGTGACAAAAATGACAAAAATGACAAAAATGACAAAAATGACAAAAAATGACAATAAATCACAAAAAGTGACAAAAAATGACAAAAAATGACAAAAAATGACAAAAAATGACAAAAAATGACAAAAAATGACAAAAAATGACAAAAAATGACAAAAAATGACAAAAAATGACAAAAAATGACAAAAAATGACAAAAAGTGACAAAAAATGACTGAAATGACAATAAACAACATAAAGTCACAAAAAATGACAAAAAATCACAAATGTTGACAAAAAATCACTAAAGTTGACAAATATTCACAAAAAGTGACAAAAAATGACTGAAATGACAATAAATCACAAAAAGTGACAAAAAATGACAAAAAATTACAAAAAATCACAAAAGTTGACAAAAAATTACAAAAAGTGACAAAAAATTACGAATATCACAAAAAATGACTAATAACCACAAATAATCACAAAAAATGACAAAAAGTGACAAAAAATGACAAAAAATAACAAAAAGTTACAAGAAATGACAAAAAATGATAAAATATGACAAATGATAAAATGATGAGGCTATTAAAATTTCGAACTAATCGCCGCGCGCGAAATGGCAAATAATGCTGTTATGGAATTTGTATGGACTATAACTTAACTATTTTGCTTTGATAACACACGCGTTTTTTATGACCCGCTTTACATATTTAAAACCGGTGGAATTACATCAGCTTTACGAGCAACTGTGTTAAAAAGTTTTTAAATGGGAACCCGACCCAGCCTTCCATCAAATGCCAAACGTCATTTCGTTCTGTTTGTGATTTTTATTCGAAATCGTGTAGAAAAGTGCTAAAATTGTGCACACTTCCACTATGGAAATAAAATCTATATACTAGCTGTGCCCGCGACTTCGTTCGCGTGGATGACGAAACTTATCAAGGTGTTTTTGGTGTAGTACCTACACTTATATGTATAAGTATACCAATAAATAAGGAAAATCACTAAAAACTAATATCTATACAAATTACTAATCCTACCTAAGGCGATTTACACACGGCACCGCGCACCGCCGCGGTCGGCGGTGAAGCGGATCTCATATCGCATTGCTCTTTAATAAATCCGCTGATGCCTAACACACGTACACCGCCCGACCGCGCGGTCGAGCGGTCGAAATTCCCTTTACACTATCAAATATACTACTTACACTGCAAACTAAAATCTATACGGCCTTATAAAAGTAAACCTAAGTAAGTACCTACCTATACTTACTCGTATATGTATAAGTATACCTACCAATAAATAAGCAAAATCTCAAAAAACTAATATCTATACAAATGACTAATCCTACCTAAGAGTACCAAAAATAACCTACGGTATACTATACACTATCAAATACTACCTACACAACGTGGCGATGCCGCCAGCCATCTGGGGGCACATTTCCAGATGACAGCGATGTGGAGGAGTACTTCGACGCCTGAGTGTATATTTTTTATTTGTATTATATTTACATAGCTAGGTTTAACTTAAGTTTTTTATTTAAATTTTTAGTATTTGTATATAAATTGTATTAGTATCTTAAATTAAAAAAAAACCTATCCGGGAAATTAAAATCTATACGGTAGACCATATAGATTTTTTTTTTTTAAGGAGGTACTTAGGTTTACCTTTATGTAGACGCCTTATAAAGGTAAACCTAAGTACCTCTTTTATAACAGAAAATAAAATACCTACCTGCCTAAATAAACCTATTTCTGACGATTAATCTAAACTCATTAAATTTATAAGCAAATTCTCTAAAAACTAATATCTATACGAATGACTAATCCTACCTAACAGTATTATAAAATAACCTACGGTCACTACGTAGACGTACACTTTTAAATATCCTACTAATATTATAAATGCGAAAGTTTGTGAGGATGGATGTATGTTTGTTATTCTTTCACGCAAAAACGGTTGGACCGATTTGATTGAAATTTGGTACGTAGATAGGTTATACCCTGAATTAACATATAGGATACTTTTTAACCGACTTCAAAAAAAGGAGGAGGTTCTCAATTCGACTGTATTTTTTTTTAATGTTTGTTACGCCATTGTTTACGCCATCACACAACATAATATCACGTCTCGACAACAAAAAAATACAAAAAAAAAGGTTAAAAATACTATTTCGAAAAAAAATATGTGGGGGCACTCACAAAGTTTTACAAAAAACGCAATACTGAAACTAAAATAAACAAAATTAGATGTTGGTTCTGATGAGATATTCGGTTATGTGAACAAAACTCTTCAAATTTCATGCGTCCTAATTACGTTAGCTGGTCCGTGGTCGCGGTACTGTCCTTGGGTAACCGTTACCCTGGAACTTAAAGGGCTATTGAAGGAACACTGTGGATGAGTAGGTATGACTGTCAGTAAAAGTCTGACAGTCCGTCCCGCTCCACTTAGGGTGGGACTCATTGGATGATTTTGCCTCGTAAAAAAAATGGTTGCCTGTAAAGTCGTTTTTACGGGCGAAGATTTTACGTGACAACGTCTTTTTCTCGGTAGAATATTTATTGATATGAATATAATTAAATTGCACAATAGGAACAAGGAATTGAATGAAAATAAGAATTGCACAAATTTTAACTATAGAAATATATTTTGTTTACTAAAATTCTCTAGTGCTGCGCGCGCGGCAGACCGATCATAGTTGAATGGGAGAGAGACGCAAGGCATTCGGCGGGCCTCTCTCTCGTTCGGTGACTCATCGTAACGTTACCGAGCGTTACACTTTTTCATAAGTGACTCCCAGCCGCAACCTAATTTAAGACATCGAGGCGGACCGCGGGGTTGCGACAGTCGTAGACAGGATCCAGCAATTGGGACTCAAGGTGGCATTGCACAAGTCCGAGGCCATGTGCTTTCATGGCCCTTGGACTGCGCCACCACCGGGTTCCCAAAAATGGGATCCACATCGGCGTCAGGTCGACGATAAAGTACCTGGGACTCGTCCTCGACAGCCGGTGGACTTTCGAGGAGCATTTCCGACGTTTGGCTCTCAAACTGGAGAGGACTGGGGCTGCTCTGAAGCGGCTCCTGCCTAACCTTGGGGGTCCAGACGCTCCTTGCCGGAGGCTCTATGCGGGGATGGTTTGGTCCATGGCCCTTTACGGAGCGCCGATTCGGGCGCCGTCGCTGGGTAAGCGAACGGCCGTCAAACTGAACGCTTGTCAGAGGGCCATGGCCATCCGGATGGTGCAGGGATACCGCACGCTCTCTCGTGAAGCGGCGAGCCTCCTTGCTGGCCTGCCACCGTGGGATCTGGAGACAATAGTCCTTGCATGCATGCCCGATTTCCGCGTGGAGTTGCAACGCCGGGACGAAACTCCGCTGCCGCGACAAGTCGCGGTATGGCAGAGTTCCGAAGGTATCTCAGGGTGCCATGGCCACTGCGACTGTCGCAACCTAGTGCTGGGCACGCCGTCGTTGCGGCGGTAAGTCCCCTCTTTGAGGAGTGGTTGGAGAGAGATCCCGGCGTCCCCTCGTACCGTATGACGCAGGTCCTCACCCGACACGGTAAGTTCGGGAGGTTCCTGCATCGGATCAAGGAGGAAAGCACGCCCGGGTGTCGCCACTGTGCGGACCACCACACGGCGGAGCACAGGGTAGAGGTGTGCTCCACTTAGGCAGAGTACCGCCGTGTCCCTGTGTAGGCTATCGGCGGAGGCGACTTCTCGCGCCGGGCCTTGGTACTGGCCATGGTCCGGAGCGAGGAGGAGTGGCGGGCGGTCGATTCCTTCTGCGAAACAGTAACGTTAGCGAAGGAGGCTACCACAAGCGCGCGAGGGAACGGCCCTCACGCCGCCGCCGCCGAGATCCCGATCCCAGTTTCCGACCTCCGTATGCGCGGGCTTGCGGACGGCGAACATTGGGTAGCTTGCCATTCGGCAGTCCGGTCATAACCCGGACCAAGCCCAGTCGTCAAAGGCGCGTTCAGTTCTACGCGCGCCTCAAGTAAACTCTCGGGGACCGGTAGGGCCGAAGACTCTGGGGCACACGGAAATTCCGAAAGGTGAGCCCGTGTCGTCCCAGATCGAAGGCAACGGAGGAACGCGGTGGGGTTTAGTCAGTAAGAGTCTGACATCACGCCCTCCCGCTTCGCCCAAGAGCGAGAGAAGTTATTCTGATGATGCCCCACTTGAAAAAAAAATCGTCATCGAGGTAAAGACTTCCAAAGTGTAATTGTTCATGCTCTCGGGGTTCATATTTTTTATCATTCATAATATTGCCTCATTGCCCCCCCCCCCCTTTTTCATAAGCTGGCGACGCCCTTGATTGTATTTAATTTTCCGGGATAAAATGTACTCAGTGTGGTGGCCAGGATAATAAAGAATAATTAGGTATATCAAGTTTTATCAGTTTTTGCGTGATGCCTGAACAAACAGACAGACAGCAATTTTTTTTAAATCACGTTTTTGGGTTCGGTGTCGATCTAGTAATTTTTTAGATCTAGCCATTTTTTTTAATATTTTCAATGTACAAAATTTTCACTCCTACAGATTCTATATCTATACTTATAGAGTTCCGTATATTCCCTTTGAGGTACGAAATCCTAAAAAAGACTATATGAAAGCGTGATGGGTAACGGGACAGAATTGAATATAAAAACATGTTTTGACGACCCAAAATTAAGTGGCACATAGGTAAGAAAATAAACCCATGATGAACTTAGAGCATAATATGTATGTCGCTGTCGGAGGACCCAAAAAAAACCAAAATGATTTTAAACTAATTTAATCAATCAAAGTTACAAAGTAAAAGTTACACTTAAACTATGACAATAAAAGAATCCTATTCCGATCGATATTAGATACAGAATGAACAAATAATATTTTATAATGAATTCGTAAAACACATATCCGGTAAACAGGGGCGTCGGGTGACGAGCGGCGCGGCGGCGCCAGCGTAGTCAGCGGTTTCCGTCTCCACGTGTAAGGCTGTTGCTACATGCACTATCGAGGCCGATGCACACTTGCACTTTACGTAATAATGTTCACTATAACACCTCCACCGCCAGATCAGCAACTATTTCTGAAGTTTGAACTGAGGAAATATTGCTGACTGTGTCTTCGTTGCTCCAGATTGTCCAGGCTCCGCATAGGTGTTATCTTCCGTAGATTTCCTCTTATCTTCTCGCTTGAAAATCTTGTATCGTTTCAAGATCATGAACGTAGCAAGCGCCAGTATACTGAACACCATGATGTAAAACGGGATCGTTGTGTGGTAGAGGTATCCTGATTGTACAGGTTGTAGTTGCAGCGGATGCTGTGACATTACTTTATATTGGGCAGCATGTAGTTTTGTAAGATCAATCGAGTTTAGTTTGACTTGTGTTGCTCCCGGCTGGATATTGGTGTAGTAGTTATCCAGATGCGCAATCTTCACTGGTTGGCCCTCCACATGATCGTTGAGATTGGTTATTGTGAATTCGGGGGTGTCCAAGTAGCAGTTCACGGGAATTGTTGCAAGATAACTGCCATTTAGTATGTTGTAATCTTCTCGACCGCATAAAGTGTGTATTCTTGTTACATTAGGGAATGATATAATGTAGTGCTTCTCATCCAGTTCTTCCATGGCTACTCTTGTTAAAGATACTGTCGTGATTTCGCAGGACTTGTCGAGGGTTTGATTCATGATTAGATTCTGGATGCAATCAGGATGTTGCCGCAGCTGATGATTCATCTTATCTCCGCAGATGTACCAGGTGTTGTACTTCGGGCATTCAGCCTCTATGTACACATAACCTTTCCTGCTCGTTGCAATCAATGGATAAGGAGGGATAAGGGCCTGCCTAAACTTATTAGGAGCTATTGATAACTTGTAAAGATCGTAATTTTCTATGGCGAATATTGGTACTTTAAATATAATTACTATCTGATTGCCAGAGTAATAATAGCCTGGTTTTATTATATCGTAATACTGCCTAAGCTCTAGGTCTAATATTTTATCCCTACCGTAGAGTTTAACTAACTTTTCAATCATGTGGCGTAGAACGTCGATGCTAATCATAGAATGATGCGAACTGGAGCTATGGATAAAAGCTAAGATGTTCTCGATTCTTATTAGTTCATTTAAGATTTCATCTAGATTTTCGGTTAATATAGTTAATTGCTGACCAAATTGTGCATATCTAACGATACTAGTGTCTTTATAAAAATCTTTGTCTAGTATTAATTGTAATGTTTCATTTATCTTAGCTTGATTTGAGACTAATTTCGTGATTATTTCGGAATGCTGGACCATCCACTCTTTGCTGATACTAATGTGATTATTCAACTCTTCGGTAATTTCAAGGTTATTATCTTGTAGGGTTTTGATAGTATTATCATATTTAACTGCATCTGAATAATCTAAATTTCCTGTAACGCTTTTAATTATAGAACCTAAACCGTCAATGAGACCTCGCTTTACACGGCCGGGTTTAAGAGTATCTAAATGGTGTTTGACACTAAGCATTTTGTCCGAAAGATAATTTAATTGTACTTCGTATAACATGTACGTATCGTTATTTAGGTTTTGCCTATAATTATCTAGTTGGTCTTGCAATACTCTAATCTTTTCATCGATATCTTTTAACTGGATATATTGTAAGAAGGTATGATGATGGGTTATGAGTTTTGTTGCGCCAAGCCGAAAAGGGAGTACTCCTGGGCCATCGTCAAGGCTCTCAAGTGTTATTTCCTGGTTTACATCCTGGGCCGCTATCAAATGAGCAGTCAGGACCAGTAGCACCCTGTAACAATTGAGCACTTTTAGGTACTCTTTTTAATCGGCTTTTAGCTACGGGGCCCCGTTTTTTAGAGGTGTAGATATGGATTGGTAGGTCGGCTAACACGGTGTCTTGAGTGTATCGGGGGGCCGTTTTCTGGCGACTAGCTAAGGGATTTTTAACAAAGACGCGCTGCTGAGGTTGATATTCTAATTCAGGCTCGCGAGATTTATTACGGTTTTCTATAATGTTGGGTCGATCTGACAAGGATGACTCATTTATTACGTCATAAACTAATTTCATTCTATCCCTATGATTCTGCGTGTATTGCTGCATGAGATGGTTACCTAAGTCTACTTCAAATGGGTCTCGCGGATCAAGGTGCCCAGTTATGATGTCGATAGGTCGACATTTGGTAAAACTATGGATTGCACTGTTGTATGCTAAAATGCCATAGGGGACGAGATTTACTATGTCTTCACCTTTATGGGTTAATTTTAAGATACGTAGGTGTTCCAACAAGGTGGAATGGAATCTCTCTACAATTCCGTTCTCATTTGGAGCATGGGGCAGTGTTTTATGGTGTGTTATTTTATGCATATTAACAAATTCACTGAACAGCTGATTGGTGAATTCCGTTCCATTATCTGATACGATGGTGAGCGGCAAGCCATGGTGCGTGCAGAATTTTAGCAATGCTTGTATAATACTGACAGCTGTACCGTCTCGTATGTGATAGGCTTGAGCGTATTTAGAAAACACATCCACGATAGTTAAATATTTCTCAGTCTGGATTGTTAACAAGTCTATATGGACAGTTTCGAATGGCCTGGTGGCTGGGGGTACTACTTTAAATTGTTGGTTAATTGGATGTCGATCATACTTCGCCTGTCCGCATACAGTGCAACTATTAATGAATTTTGTGATCTCGTCTCTCATCTTTGGCCAATAATAACGCTGAGAGAGAGCTAGGTAGCATTCATTTATTCCACGATGGTTGGTTTTCCCATCGTGGTAATGTTTTATTATTTCTTGCTGCCTCAAATACTCCTTGACATTTTCAAGTTCTCTTTTAGCTAAGACTAAGTTCATTGAAGAGCTTTTAAACTTATCTTAGACAATGGGTATTATGTCGTACATAGCCAATGGGGGATTTATTAGTAATGCTGTTTTAACTTTAGGGCAACGTATTCCTTTATAACATTTATGATGTCAGTTTCCAGGTTTGAGCTGGAAACTTGCACACTTGTTCTTGTATGTGTATCGAAAGGCTTGGATGCTGTAGGGCGTTTTTTTATATCACCTACCACAGTTATATGAATTTGTTTATGGAATTTTGTTAATGGTTCATCGACTATCGGGATTTCGAGTATTGGATTCTCTTGACTGGTGTGGGCAGAGGCCGTGCTTGAATTACTTCTAGAGCGTGGACGCTCAGATACGTTGGCTATCATAGAACTCGTTTCCTCGTTATTAATTTGTATGCGGGAAAGGGCATCGGCGTTTGTGTTACTAGAACCCTTTTTATAAATTACAGTAAAATCGTATTCTGATAATTTGAGTTTCCACCTGGTCAATCTAGAGTTGGGCTCCTTTAAGCTCATAACCCACTGGAGTGGCTTATGGTCTGTAATGATCTTAAATTTCCTACCGAACAGGTACGGCCGAAAGTATTTGGTTGCCCAAACTATAGCGAGGAGTTCTTTCTCGATAGTACTGTAATTTATTTCGCTCTCGTTTAGCGTGCGAGATGCGTAGCATACAGGTTTATCTGCGCCTATTGGTCCTTGTGACAGAACAGCACCTAGCGCGAAGTTAGAGGCATCGGTTGTCAAAATGAAATCTTTGCTAAAATCAGGGTATTGCAGAATTGGATCGTTAGTTATAAGAGCCTTGCATTTTTCGAAGCTTTCGGTATAATCGGAATTTATTACAACCTTTCTTCCCTTTTTTAAGCACTGTGTGAGTGGTTTTGTTACTTTTGCAAAGTCCGGTATAAATTTACGGTAGTAACCAACCAGCCCAAGGAACTGCTTGATTTCTTTAGGGGTACTTGGAATCGGATAATTTTGGATTGCAATAATTTTGTCTGGATTGGGTTTTATCCCATCCCTTGTTATAACGTGGCCTAAATATGAAGTTTCTAATTTAAGAAATTCGGACTTATCTAATTGTATTTTAAAATTAGAGTCTCGTAATTTCTGGAATACCTTTTCAAGGTTGGTCATGTGCTCCTGGAGCGATGTACTGAATACGACTATATCGTCCAAGTACACTAAGCAAATGGTGTTCTGGAGGTCCTTGAGGACATTGTTCATCACACGCTGGAAAGTAGAAGGGGAATTCTTTAATCCCATAGGCATGCGTAAAAATTCGTAATGACCGTTCTCTACGTTAAAGGCTGTTTTAGGGATGTCTGCAGGGTCCATTTCTACTTGGTAGAACCCGCTTGCCAGATCTAGAGTGGTGAAATACTGACAGTTCCCTAATTTGTCTAAGACATCATTGATGTTTGGGATAGGGTATTTATCGTCATACGTTTTTTCATTTAGCTTCCTAAAGTCGACAACTAAACGCCACTTAGTCTTCCCGGAAGCATCAGCTTTCTTTGGGACAACCCAAATAGGTGAGCTCCAAGCGGACTCTGATGGGCGAATGATTCCCTGACTTAGCATTTTGCCTATCTGGTCTCTAACTTCGTCTCTGTGTATATATGGGTAGCGATAGCTCTTTGAATAAATTGGGACCTCATCCGTTGTACGTATACGGTGTTTAATTTTATTTGTGAATGTTAATGCCTCTCCTTCTATGTAGAAGATGTCAGCGAATTTGCCACATAAGGTCTCCAAATTAATGCGTTCCTCTTTATTTAGGTGTTCCGTACGCAAACGAGAAATAACTTCTTTCACGCGGGCCGATTCGATGGCTGGGAACCGGGATTCGTGAAGCGAATTTTCAGTACTCGTGCACTGGATATTATACGCCTCCGCCTGAGCTGCGCGATCCATAGAAAATATTAAGTCATGCGAAGTGGGGTTGGCGACTTCCAAAAATCCGCGATTGTTTGTCACTGTAGTTAGACAGTCCCTAATTACGCAATTAGATATGATCTGTTCGGGAATTATTGCATCTCCGTCCTGTAAGTTAATGGGCACCTTAAGTACCTTTGTCGAATTAGCTGGTATTACGCTTTCGTACAAATTAACATTTCGCGAATTGTACATATTAATTTTATTGACAGAATTACGAGTAATGAGTTGTCTATCCTTAAGGTCTATTTTTGCCTCCCATTTTTCTAACAAGTCGAGTCCTATAAGCCCATCGAAATAGTTATGAAACTTATAAATGAACAACTTAATATCCTCAGACTCCTGGAATTCGTTAAAAGCAGGGATTGTTATAGAATAATTATTTCTAGTCGTAGCATGCACATTTGTGACCTCGAAGGGGTCTATATTTAAGGGAAAGTTATTATAGAATATATCCACGGCTTCTGGGCTTATAAATGACTGATTTGCACCTGTGTCGATTAGAAACTTTAAAGGAGGTTGCGAGATTTGAATAAATGGAAGCTGCCTTTGCGTCTGAAGATTAATCTCTATTTTAACTTGTCTGATCTCCCGTTCTTCTGAAAATCCTGCTCACTAACTGAACCTGCACTGGTACCAGTGGAAGTAGTGCCGGCACTAGCGGAACTAGTACCAGGTTGAGGATCGTCTGCCACTGGTGGCAAGTAATCAAGAGCTAAGTTATCGTAATAGCCGTTGTTTTCCATGCAATAGCCGGTCTCTATGTTATAATACTCAGTATTATCCGCATAGCAGTTATAGTAGGGTTCGCAATAGTAACCTGGATAGTAAAGCTGATCACCATAATCAGCGCACAGGTTCATGTTCATCTCCTTGGTCTTGAAATAATTTGATGGAGGCGGGTTACCACTCCTACGCCAATCGTGACTTGATGGTTGACCAAATGAAGGCTTTTCCCTAACTACATACGGGCTAACGCCGCTCATAGGCTTAGGGCCAGTATTTTGTGGTACCTGCCTCGGGGGATACTGGAAATTATTATTAGGTCTATTATAGTTAGGCGGTGCCGCGCGGAATATTTGCTGCGTATGCGACATCGGGGCTCGGAACATCGGTTGAGTATTAAGCATTGGCGCGCGGAACATTTGTTGAGTATGCGAAGGCATCCTCATTAAATTCATCTGCTGAGGCTGAAAATTGGCAACAGGGTCGCTTCGTGCAGGGAAATTGAACGGTTTAGGCATGGTCATGGGATTCATGACATGAGCCGAAGATGCTAATGGCAAAGGCTTATGAGAATTACCGTTTGATTTTTTATCAGTTAACGGATCATGGCGATTTTGTAGATATAAAACGTTCAATTCTTCCTGTACGAATTCGAGCGCTTTTTCAACACTATCAGGACGCATGCATCGTATGCGAGAGCCTAGAGGCTCCTTCAAACCGCGAACAAAAGCTTGCATAGTTAATTTCCTGTAAAGGGTACGCTTGGCTTCTACGGTTGTCTTAACGGACTCATGCAGAGTGACATATGTCATGATAGTGCTAAATAAATTAACGCAATGGTCATAAAACTCTTGTGGTGAATTGTTCCCCTGAGTTGCTAACATAAGATCATTGTAAAGAGTGGTCTCATCTCTCTGGTCGGCAAAGTTGTTAATTAATGACTTCTTTATACTATCCCAATCCTCAGGTACACCGTTTGAGTTAATAATGCGAGCGGCTGGTCCAGTTATTTTATTTAAAATGCCGTTTATTAGGCAAAGTTTAGCTAGAGAATCATTGGGGTTTGCTTCGATATATTCCGACACAATTTGGTCACAAAGGTGTATAAATCTTGGTAAAACGTGCGAATTGCCATCAAAATCCGGCACTAAGCGAAGGGTTTTATAGATTAAATCGGCACTACTCATTGTGGCGGGTTCAGGAGTCTCTGACCTCAACGAATCCTCCAATGTATTATCCGTGGTATTTAAATCTAAACTAATATCTCTATTTAAATCAATATTTAATCTACGTGCTTGTCTAGAGGGCTCAGGCCCTTTAGGAGAAGATTCCTTAGGGTGAAAAATGATTACGACTAAATAGACTAACTATAGGGAAAAAGGGGAATTGAAAGCAACTCACAGAAACGATTTTTAGCGTACTTACATTAACTGCATTTCGGTACCTCTGGGATCGATGTCTGGATTTCTCCTCCGCGCAGGACGACAGGTTCTTCTTACAGGATGTTCGGCGAACGCGTTCGCTCGCGACGGCGGTAGCGAATTTAGCGAGATGGTTATCGATATTAGAATGGCCTATCTAGCTAGCTCGAGACGCCTCGAACATCCTACCGGCTGCGCCAAATATGTATGTCGCTGTCGGAGGACCCAAAAAAAACCAAAATGATTTTAAACTAATTTAATCAATCAAAGTTACAAAGTAAAAGTTACACTTAAACTATGACAATAAAAGAATCCTATTCCGATCGATATTAGATACAGAATGAACAAATAATATTTTATAATGAATTCGTAAAACACATATCCGGTAAACAGGGGCGTCGGGTGACGAGCGGCGCGGCGGCGCCAGCGTAGTCAGCGGTTTCCGTCTCCACGTGTAAGGCTGTTGCTACATGCACTATCGAGGCCGATGCACACTTGCACTTTACGTAATAATGTTCACTATAACAAGCATACCTATGCTCTAAGATGATGAACCTTATTTGTGTTGTCTATGGGAGTACCAACATTGCACGACTAACCGCGGGAGCGGGAAGGAATTGTAATGTTGGCAAAATGGCGGGAAAGAAAAGCTCACCTTTTCGACTTTTCGAGTAACGTTCCTCGCATTCTTATTTCTTACGTTGTTGTTTTTGTGTAATTATTCTATAAACAGTTTGTAAAGTATATTCATCTTTGTGTATTGGAGAAATGTAATAAGTAAGTACAAGTACAACAGTATTATTTCTACTTCTGTTCATTCGTAAAAGTCAAGCTCAACTAAAAAGATTTATATTTGACATGATTACTATCAGATTAACATTTATAAAGAAGTCTACAATAATCAAAAGTAATTTGAAAAGTATTAGTTTTATAGATCATTCATTAGAAGTTTATTAGAATTATAAATAACGATTATAAATAACGATACCTATTATAATTTTACTGAATCCATAGACTTAAATAGACTAGCTAGTCAGTAGGTCTGGTTTGTTTACGGATGGTGAAAAACTTTTGACTTTTAGTTTGCAACAGTTTTTAAAATTGCTTTGACTTGACTATTTCGTTTTTCCGTATTATTATTTTGATATTTTCACAAGTTGACTTTCATTTGGATTCTGAGATTCTTGTACATCTTTTGACAGATGGCTTTAAATTTGGATACCAATAGGTAACTGCTTTCAAGACTTTCATAGCCAAGACAAGACACCCACTACTTACGATTTCAATCATACCCGATAAATATCGTTTGTGGTGCTATTTCGGGTAAGTAAAAAGTACACGAATGTTGCTGAAAACCACTACTTTCATTGTTTCATTACTTACTCGGCTAAGGCTGCCCTGAAGCGGCTCCTGCCCAACCTAAGGGGTCCAGACGCCCCCTACCGGAGGCTCTACGGGGATCGTTGGGTCCATGGCCCTTTACGGGGCACCGGCGTGGGCGCCGTCACACGTCCCTGCGTAAGCGACAGGCGGCCAAGCTGAATGTTTTTACCGCACGGTCCCCCGCGAAGCGACGAGCCTCCTTGCTGGCTTGTCATTATGGGATCTAGAGGCAACAGTCTTTGCTCATCTTATGCCGTCCACTGTAGAACTATTAAAGATATTTATTGGTTCCACATGATATGTTTGATACATCATCATTATTATCATGTCATAGGTGTCCCTAGTGTTGCTACTATAAACTGTCCTGTGTGTCTCGCACCCATTGGATTCCTGCATATCTTGCCAGATAGTCTGTCCACCTAGTAGGAAGCCTTCATCAGTTAATGGGGATTCATGAATTAATGTGTGATATCTTTACTATGATTTCTTTTCAGGTGCAGCACCTTTTTCTGGACCCGGGAAGCTGAAATTTGGAGAATATTCAATAATTGTCTCAATGGAAGTCCGTGCTAGATGGATCAACATGAGAGAAGAGATGAACGAAAACACAAAATCTTCTGACTTAGCATCAGCACACTTTTTGGAATAATATCAGCTATCCAGCCGTTGTCTCAGCAAGAATGCAGTACCTACTTAGAAGTTAAACAAGACGGTGCACCAAAACTGAGCAATTACTAACATCTAGGATTACCATACTAGATACTGGTAAGCAAATAAACTTTATTATCATTTATTAATTAAACAAAAATTGCCTTTCTAACATTACCTTAACAATTTGATTTACTCTTTTTAGGCTTCCGTACCCAAAGGGTATAAAATGTGACCCTATTACTGAGACTACTGCCCATATGTGTCAGTCTGTCTGTCTGTTTGTTTGTCCGACTGTATCTCATACTTTAATAGCTAGATAGTTGACAATTATATATATATATATTACTAGCTGACCCGGCAAATATTGTTTTGCCAAATAAATTATTTAAAAAAAAAAACAAATATGTAAGCTGATTTTCAGACCTCAACTCAATTTGCTCACAAAATTTCATGAGAATCGGTCAAGCCGTTTCGGAGGAGTACGGGAACGAACATTGCGACACGAGAATTTTATACAGGAAATGTTTTTAACCACTGCGTAAATTTTTTTTGGTGGCTCAGTGTAAGTAATAGAACACAGATCGATCTTCAAGGTTAAGCAACGCTTGCCAAGGTTGGTCTGTGGATGGGTGACCATCTTAACATAACGAGATTACTCCGTGCCTCGGAAAGCATAGGCTGTCTACCAGACCTCCACAACCCAATAACTGGGGTAACAGGGTACTTCATGGCAAGACTGTCAGACAATGACAGTTGGGACCTACGGCTTAACGTGCTTTCCAAGGCACGGAGGAAACTCGTTATGTTAAGATGGTCACCCATCCACAAACCGACCTTAGCAAGCGTTGCTTAACCTTGAAGTTGACTTGTGTCCTATTACTTACACTGAGCCACCAAAAAAAAAATATGCATTGGTTAAAAACTTTTCCTGTATTTAAGATTTATTTCTGTTGCCACTATAACAACAAATACTACAACATTAATAAAATATGCATTCAAGTGTGGCTCCCGTACAACAAACATAATTTTTTACCGTTGTTTGCTACAGACACCACGGGACCCTTCGTGCTTGACTCGCAGTTGGCCAGTTTTTATGGTAAGTCTTTATTTGTCTTAAACGTGATATAAAATTGTTATATTGATCTGTTTGTATCAATTGTGTGCAAAATTATAGTAAATTGTTGTTCAATAAAAATATAAAGTCACTACTATGACTAACTGACTAACGGTCTAGTGATTAATGGCCTTGACTGTTGTTGTGACATAATTTCCATACAACACCATCTAGTCTCAAGCTAAGCAGAGCTTGTGTTATGGGTACTAGACAACTGATAAATCTTATATTGTATAAATCTCGTATCACAATGTTTGTCCTCAATGGACTCCTAGACCACTTATCCGACTATAATAAAATTCGCACACCATGTGCAGTTCGATCCAACTTGAGAGATAGGATAGTTTAAATCTAAAAAAAATTAAGTTAGGTAAAGTAGGGTAGTGTAGGGTAGTGTACGGTAGTATAGAGTAGTGTAGGCTAGAGTAGGGTAGTGTAGTGTAGCGTAGTGTAGTGTAGGGTACTGTAGGGTAGGTAGGGAAGGTAGGGTAGGGTAGCGTAGGATATGTAGGGTAATCATTTGACGGGAGCGAAGCCGCGGGTAAAAGCTAGTCTATAATATAAAAATGAATCGCAAAATGTGTTGGTAAGCGCATAACTCAACAAAGCCTGGATCAATTTTGCCAATTCTTTTTTTTAAATGTTCTTCGAAGTTCAAAGATGGTTTTTACGGCGAGGAACATTCTAAATAAAAAAAAAAATGTTAGGTAAAGTAGGGTAGTGTAGTGTAGGGTATGCAGGGTAGTCATTTGAAGGGAGCGAAGCCGCGGGTAAAAGCTAGTACTAATATATTTCTAAATACATATATATCACTACATAGTATAAAACAAAGTGGCTTTCTCTGTCCCTATATTTTTTTACAATTGTTATAAACTAGTGCTTGAATATATGTATGCATAAATCTTTAAAACTACGCAACGGATTTTGATGCGGTTTTTTTTTTTAAAAAGAGTTATTCAAGAGGAAGTTTTATATGTATAATACATGCATCATTTAGTAGAGAATAGTACATTGTTCGCCGAGAGGATAAAGTGACCGATTACCGTCGAGGGTGTCGTTTGAAGCCCGAGCCGTAGGCGAGGGCTTTAAAACACCCGAGATCGGGAATAGCACTTTCTCTCGAGTGATACATAGTACTTTATACTACACCTACGAGGAAAATAGTTGGGAAAAGGCTAGGCAGATGATGATGATAATGAAAAAAAATACATAATTGTATATGTGTTGGCAGTTTGGACGTTACAGTGTGTATATTCATAAATACACACATTTTTCTGATAATCAAAACATAAACTTGCAAAGTGTTTCGATTTTTCTGATGAGAAGTGTACATAATATGTATTATTTCTTATAGTCAATATCGTGTGCGGCAACATTGGCAAAATTGCCGGTTATTTTTTTTTTTTTTTATACCATAAACTAGTACTTGACTGCGGCCCACCTGATGGTAAGCAGTGATGCAATCGTTGATGGTGAGGCGCACTAGTTTATTAAGAGCCTATTCACTCTAGTCTTGAAGATACCCAAATTATAATCGGACGGAAAGACCGCAGCAGGCTAATTGTTCCAATCCTTCGATGTACGCGGTATAAACGACGAGGCAAACCGCTTTGTCCGGACCGTGCAGGTTTCGACAGCGTAAGGATGGATACTCGCCGTACGACGGCTTGTCCGATGGTAGAAGTGAGATGGCGGAATTAACTCATGTAATTCCTGCGCACACTCTCCGAAATGCATCCTGTAGAACACCGATAGGCTGGCTACCCTACGCCTGTGCTCTAGGCTTTGCAGATTGGATTTAACCAAATCAGGGTCTCCAATTAGCCTCTTCGCACGCCTTTCCACCGAGTCCAAAGCTGCTAGATGGCATTTTGCAGCACCAGCCCATATGTGACTGCAGTACGATCGGACCTGTGCTTTGTATAGCATAAGAAGCTGTCCCGGTGTGAAGTACCGGCGGACCTTTGCCAGAACGCCGAGTTTTTTTGCGGCCTCTTTGGCTTTGGACTCAATGAACCGCCCAAAGTTAAGGTCTGAAGAAACTTCAACACCCAAAAGCTGAAGACGGTCGGTGCACTCCAGTGACACATTCCGGAAAGTAGGAGTCAAGGTGAACGGACTCCTTTTTGCAGTGAATAGACACGCTTGTGTTTTGGCAGCGTTGAATTCTACCTGATTAGCTTCGCCCCATTTGGAGACCGCCTCGAGGGAGACATTCGCACGCTCTACCATAGCCTCTCTTTCGGATTGGATTAGCTCCTTACTAGCCCGAGCACCCGGTAGGTATCTCTCTACAACTGTGCTGTCATCTGCATACCCATAGATACCGGGCATTAGCAGATCGTTGGTATGCAGCAGAAAGAGAGTTGCAGAGAGAACAGACCCCTGAGGAAACCCGGCATTCGTTGTCATGGGTTCCGATGAACATCCATCGACAACGACTCGGAGAGACCGTTCACTCAGGAAGTCTTTTACCCAGGTAATCAAACCAGGAGAAATGCCATACGCTGGAAGCTTACTCAAAAGACTTGCGTGCCATACCCTGTCGAAGGCCTTCGAGACGTCTAAGGAAACGGCAAGACCTTCCCCATTCTTCTCGAGGGCCTCGCCCCACAAGTGAGTGGCATACACTAGTAGGTCCCTAGTAGACCGATTGTGGAGAAACCCGTATTGTCGGTCACTGAGGAGATCGTTACCTTCCAGGTATGCCATGAGGCGCGAGTTCAATACACGCTCCATAATCTTGCAGAGTATGGAGGTTATTGAAATCGGCCGATAGTTGGCAGGATCGGCACGACTGCCCTTTTTAGGCACGGGTTGCACGTTGGCAAGCTTCCAGGACTTGGGTACTATTCCAGTCCTATATGAGAGGCGATACAAGCGTGTCAGAACAGGAGACAACTCGGGCGCACAGGCCTTGAGAACTATCGCTGGTACACCATCTGGGCCACTAGCTTTATTCACGTCTAGACGACACAGCGCTCTCAGAACCTCTTTATTCCTTAAGCGAACTTCGGACATTGAAGAGTCGCAATGAGGCAAAATCGGTGGGGTAGCACTGCTAGTGTCAAGACGTGAATTATGGGCGAAGAGAGATGCAAAGAGACCTGCCTTCTCTCTCGCCGTATGAGCCAGTGTTCCATCAGGTTTTACCAGCGGAGGCAGTGTGGGTCGACAGAAGTTCGCTTCGACCGATTTGGCAAGGGACCAGAATTCTCTGCTACCAGATGGCTGTGCAGAGAGTTTTTTGCCAATATGAGTAATACGATCGAAGCGAGCCTTCCTTAGTGCCTTTTTGTAGGACTTGGCAGCATGGTTAAAGGCTCTCTTCTTTGAGCTCAGATCTGGAGCTTTACGATCACGAGCTTCCGCCCAGGCAAGAAACGCCGAATGTTTACACTTTTCAGCTTCAGCACAATCGGCGTTGAACCATGGGTGAGCTGAACCACCGACGGGTACGTCACTATAAGGGATGTAATACTCCATAGCTTGACGCACCACGTCGGATATAGCATCCGCACAGCTCGACGGATCTTCTGAAGAGAAGCAGACCTGCTGCCAAGGATAAGACGCAAAGAAATGTCGCATCTCATCCCAATCTGCTGATTTGTATCGCCACATTCGCCGCTCACCGCGATAGTCGCAGTCAGGTGGGGAGAAGATCGACACAGACTTCACCAGACAGTGATCTGAAGTTCCTATAGGCGAGGAGACTGTTACAATACATCTGTCCGGGTCGGTGGTCAGCAGAAGGTCCAAACAATTGGCGGTATGACCAACTACATCGGGCACCCTGGTGCCGGGAATTACCGGGATATTGCCAAAAATGCTGGCAATTTTGGCAATTTTACTCAAACAATATTTTATTGTATATAATGTAGATTATGGTCTTCAAACGCTAATTTTAAGTATTGTAAATAGTTTCCCTACTTAATTTGACATATAATTAACCAATATTCCCACTTCGGGCAATATTCCCGGCAACGGCACATCTCTAGCCGTGACCCTCTGGCAAGCATTCAGTTTTGCCGCCGGACGCGCCCAAACCGGCTTAAAGGGCCATGTTCCGAACGATCCCCGCATGGAGCCTCCGGCAGGGGGGGGGTATCTGGACCCTCTGGATTAGGCAGGAGCCGCTTCAGAGCAGCCCCAGTTCTATCAAGTTTGGGAGCCAGACGTCGGAAATGCTCCTCGAAAGTCCACCGGCTGTCGAGGACGAGTCCCAGGTACTTCATCGTCGACCCGACGCCGATGTGGATCCCCCCCCACCCCTACCGTTATTTGGGAGCCCGGTGGTGGCGCGGTCCGAGGGCCATGAAAGCACAAGATCCTGTGGTGGTATGGTTTTCATCCCATATTACGCACGTGTCCGATATAATCTCTGGTAACACGCGTTGTAATCGAAAGAAATGCCATACAAAAGACGTATTAAGAACGACGACATAAATATATAGTGAACTAGCAGCCCGTACCAGCTTCGCACGGGGTAGACAATTATTTATTTTTGGAAATTTGGATATAAAATACTTTTTTTAGCCCCCTCCACCCCGCTCGCCGCGATGCCCGGCGTGCTTTTCAGACTGCATCGCAAACCACGGCCACGGCGCGCGGCGCTATGGCGGTTTTGTTTACTGTTTAATTTTTTAATCTATACAACGTGTAACTGAAAGGGTATATCCACACCAATATCTAGGCGTCTTTGTGTGATAACAAACGATATTGCAAGGGTTTCAGATGAAAATAAAATACTCCAAAAATTGATACCAAATTTCCGGTTTCATATGTTTCTTAAATTCAAATCATAACAAACGTGTCACCGCACTACGCGGGTCAATAACTTTCCATGTTACTAGCATAATATCACGCTAAATCTCTTCCGTAATTCTGCGCGCCTAGTATCCTTAGTAGCCTACTGCCTACCGCACTGGCGGCGTTCATTGTTGTTTTGACAAAGGCGCCGCGCAGGCGCGCGCCGCTAAGCTAGTGCACGTGCGCGCCATACATGTACCTACTTACTTTACCGTGAACGTGATGTAAAAATAATAGTATTAAAAATTAATACTTATTGCGTAAGTAATTATTGATTTACATATTTCCAGTTATTATTGATTTAAAATTTCTAGACAGATATTTCACGTAAAGACTGAGATAACAAAAATTAGGTACGTAAAAAAAACAAAACTTTAGGTAGGATAACTAATTTCATCCCTTATTAATATTTATTCCGGAGTGTTGGAAATCGAACCTAACACTCATCGAGCACGCCTGCTGCACTCGCAGACGGCGTGTCCAACATGAACGTGTCACCTCACGCGTCATCGGCAGCGGTGCAGGCCTAGGTATTTGAAATATAGTCCTCTTATTTCGATTTACACTCTAAAATCTTAAAGCTTTGTTTAATTTAGTAAAATGACTTACATTATTAAAGATGGGGTTCAATGTGGTGACCTTGGTATTGTATGCACAAGGCCGCTCGTTTATTCATGGACACCTGAACATTGCGTAGCATGTCTGGTGTTATTGTTCGGAAAGCTGCCTCAATCCGCACTTTCATTTGGTCCACTGTATCACACTGCACTGCGTAAACTATGTTTTTAATGTACCCCCACAAAAAAAAGTCCAACGGGGTTAGGTCTGGGGACCGCGGAGGCCACGCCACGTGCCTACTACCGCGTCCGATCCATTGGGGAAAGCGTGCATCTAAATACTGGCGCACTTCCCGAGCAAAGTGTGCCGGTGCCCCGTCATGTTGAAACACTAAATTATTCCTCATCACAAGATTCGTATATCTTGACACTGGTAGCTCTGTGAGGACATCGTCTAATTCGTTCCGTAGGAAGCTTAAATAATTTTGGCCGTTTAAGCTTTGTGGCAAGAAAACTGGTCCTACGACGACATCTCCGATTATTCCTGCCCACACGTTCAGTCGCCATTGGTGTTGGAATGACGACACCGACGAAGCATGCGGGTTCGTGTGAGACCAAACATGTTCGTTGTGGATGTTACTTATTCCCGCTCTCGTGAAGGATGCTTCATCGGTCCATAGCACTCTTGAACCAAAATCTGGCGAAGCTTCTAACTGGCCTCGGTACCACTCGCAAAAGGTCACACGAGGCAAAAAATCTGACGGGGTCAGATCCTGGGTGCGGCGTAAGTGATATGGGTGTTGACCGTCATTGTTCAACACTCGCCATACCTGCATATGGTTAGAGGCACCCAGCACTAATGCAGCTCGACGTGTGCTAGTACGTGGATTGCTATCAAAATGCTCCAATATGGCTTCTTCAAATTCTGGATCGGTAGTACTCGGGCGACCCTCTGAAGCAGGTGCGTGGAATGACCCAGTTTGTTGTAGACGATGCACCATCCGACTAAAACACGCCCGCGAAGGCAGCTGTCGACGTTCGGCATCTGGTCTACCATCAATAAAACGGTGACGGTACAGTCTTCGGGTAGCTCGCAAATTCCCATGTTCTGCTCCGACACACAATATCATGTCGTAATATTCGCTGTTACTTAACGACATTTTGCAAGCAACAAAAAAAGTCAAATCGCGTATCACACGGACAATTCAAACGATTCTGCAGTCTGCACTAGACGCTGCACGCGGAACAGTTGACGACTGACTGAGGAGCAATAACAATAATATCAATAACGCAAAATAAAATTATTCCCTACTATCCTGGTAATAGGGTGGTCAATGAATTATTTTGCAACTCTTTGAAAAGAGACTGAATAAACGTGCTCAAAGGCTCAAACCAATTAAATAACCACCACCGCCAGAGCGACCAGAGCGTAAACTTCCGGTAATTCTTTCGGTTAGTCCTACAGACAGATAGTAATTATGTGTGCGTGTATTATTTTTTAATTAAAAAAGTAAACTTTTTTCCATCATTACGAATAAGAAAATAATATTACGACCTTATTTTAAAAATTATGAACGGAACCCATTGTGATTTTATTTATACTAGGAGATGCATAAGTTGCCTAAAGATGTTAATTTGGGTTCAATTGGAGATAAATTATGTTTCTAAATCCTTTTTCTATTCTTAGTCTAATGGAAAATAATAATGTTTATTTAAGCAATTCCTGGTAGAATGCACGTAACGATTTCATTTTATTATCAATTCAACAGTACTCGAGCTGACGATTTTTCGAATGACTTAATTCGTTTTAATGTCATCGTTATTTTAACCGACTAAATCTGTAGGTACCATTTGAATGAAAATCATTGAATAACGCCGGAAAGGATAATCATTTTTTTTTTAAGTTTACCTACCCGACAATTGAAAATATCACAAAATAAGGGTTTGTTATGAGTCGTTTAATTTTTTTATTAAGATTTTTTTATCAATTTTGAGAAGATCGATTCAAGAGTATAATTCCATGCTGCACGGGATAAAAAATCGATGTAAAACAAAACATCGTTTATCCTTATGACCACCAAAAAAGAATAACGTTCGGAAATTTACAGGAATACTGTTATTAAATTAGGTAGGTATTTACTGTGTAGTTGGTACGATGGTAAGGTGGAATATTAATTACTATGTAGATAGGTAATATCCATAATATTATCTACAAAGTAATCTTTTACAATGGAAAAAGTGTAATTCAAGCAGGTACCTAAATATTATTTCATTATATTTTGATACCTAGACAAGGTAGGTAATTGTACGTATTGTGATTTGTTCACAAACATAATCTTAGTTTAGGAAAAGTCAGTATTATTTTGTAAACAAAAAATAAACATACGGAACCCTTTATTCAGAAATACCAGTAGTAAGAGGTTTATTTTTACTCGCAAATAGTTCGTTGACACCGATCAGCTGACTTATTGCTAGTGATGTATTTATTTCAATTTTAAAAATTCGGTTTCTGGTATCTATTTGTTAAAAATTCTCATAATTTATGAACATGTAGAGATAAAATTAAAAAACCCTTGCAATATCGTTTGTTATCACCCAAAGACGTCTTGGACTTCGTTTGTATACACCCTTTCCGTTACAGATTGTATATATAAAAATGAAACCCGTTTTCCGTTGTCACGACATAACATGAAAACGGCTTGACCGATTTGGCTGATTTTTTTTTAAATGTTCCTTGAAGTTCAATGATGGTTCTTACGGAGAGAAAAATTAAAAAAAAAAAGTTAGGTAAAGTAGGGTAGGTAGGGTAGTGTAGGGTAGTGTAGTGTAGGGTAGGTACGGTAGTGTAAGGTTGTGTAGTGTAGTGTAGGGTAGTGCAGGGTAGTGTAGGGTAGGTAGGGTAGTGTAAGGTAGGTAGGAAAGTGTAGGGTAGTTTAGGGTAGGTAGGGAAGGTAGGGTAGTCATTTGACGGGAGCGAAGCCGCGGGCAAAAGCTAGTTCGTATTAATTTAAAAACTATTTTATAGGTAGTTAAATGGTCTTGACCATAAAATAATTTATTTGGATAAGGATTAATATAAAAACATAAATAGCATGGTTTGAATTTGGTTAGCATTTTCATTAATGTTTAAAATGGAAAAAGTTGTTGTAGTGACATAACTACAATAGTTGGACATATGCTATCACGGAGTTTTTTGTAGACATTATGATGTTCTTCAGTATTGTTGTACATTATTTTGTTCTATCGCTAATAGTTTCGGCAGCGCATTCGACGAAAGACATTTTACGACTCATTTGTCTACACCTTCGGTTACATTGTTCAAATTATACCAAGGATCCCTAATTTTTTTCAAAATGAAATGTAACCTATGTCAAATTGGAAGAACGTAGCATTCTATTGGTGAAAGAATTTTTTAAATCGGCCAAGTACTTTTTGAGCCTATTCTTTACAGACATACAAAAATAGGTACAAATCTTTCCTCTTTATAATCTATATATAATATATATAAAAATGAAACCCGTTTTCCGTTGTCACGACATAAAACCGACCGAAAACGGCTTGACCGATTTGGCTGATTTTTTTTTTAATGTTCCTTGAAGTTCAGTGATGGTTCTTACGGAGTGAAAAATTCTAAAAAAAAAGTTAGGTAAAGTAGAGTAGGTAGGGTAGTAGTGTAGGGTAGTGTAGGGTAGTGTAGGGTAGTGTAGGGTAGTGTAGGGTAGTGTAGGGTAGTGTAGGGTAGTGTAGGGTAGTGTAGGGTAGTGTGGGGTAGTAAAGGGTAGTGTAGGGTAGTGTATACCCTACACTACCCTTGACGGGAGCGAAGCCGCGGGTAAAACCTAGTATTAGTATAGATATAGATGTAACGCAGCTATGAAATGAAGTTGAGGTTGCCCTTACAATCGGCAGGTTTCTTCAATCGACAGGAGCGATCGCGACGAGAAAGCGGAACCTCCCGAACACCACATCTCCCGCCGCCTGAACAACGGCGGGATTCAGTGCTGGGCTTCTTTCCTGTTCGCTCGCCGCTACTAAGGAAATCCTGGTTAGTTTCTTTTCCTCCGCTTACTAATATGCTTAAATTCGGCGGGTGATCCTCCCTGATCTGAGGCCAACGATAAAAAAATGAGGCAGACGCGATATCCGTCAGCGTTACGACGACGCAACCGAACTCGAGTTTTAAATCGAGAACGACGACGGCGTCGATGCGCTCTTCGGACGTCGAGTCCGCCTACTAATCGATTCATCATTGATACATTGACATAATACGATCACGCGTCTCACGAAATTGCATGACTAGCGTAACGGACAAGTAAACGGCGAACCGCGTACACGCATCGCAACCCTCGCTGGTTAGCAACAATATCACCGACCGAAGAGTCGCGAGCGTACGTGTCGTGTTAACAACACGACGGTCGCGTTTCTTTTGTACGTCCGTACGCGCGAAACGCGTCGTTCGACAAAATCGTATTATTGTATCAATAATAAAACGTATCGTTATATTTGAACGGACAACGCGATGCGCGAACGCAAAGCGCAGAACCGTCATATGCGTTTGTGTAGACAGACGCAATGTGGCATTTGTATTTTATACAGCCGGCCCTCAGACAGGAGTGGTCCTGGATGTGTCTCCACGGACCGCAATGTGCGTTCGAAATGTCGATGTTCAAATGTGTCCTGCAGTTCACACTATGACGCGCAGTTAACTGCGTTCTTCATCGACCCGCGAGCCAAGTGATCCACCGTCCAGGGTAATAGTTTAAATCAACGTTAAACATATCACCACAAGGATGCGATAATAGTTCACACGAACTGTTACATAAATCGATTAATAAAAAAAATTTTTTTTTTTTTTATATAAATAAAAAAAAAATATCCCACCGCAGTATGAGGGACGATCGCGTTAACGAACGCGTCCAACGGTACTCGTGGTGCGGGTTTTTATACCAGTCAATGTACCGTGCGAGGACGCGACGCGAGCAAGACACTAGATCGACTACTGCGACAACAACAACACACTGTGTGTGCGTCGTCGTCGTCTCGTCGATACGAGCGTCGTTGCTCTGGTAAGATTTTTGTCTTAGGATTTTATATACGTTTTACGCGCGTCGTGTATTTTTCAGGTACACGGTTTGCGTTACACGTTAATGATCCTTCCGCAGGTTCCCCTACGGAAACCTTGTTACGACTTTTACTTCCTCTAAATGATCAAGTTTGGTCAACTTCCCAGCAACGCCGACGGCCGTGAAGCCACCGCGTGTCGGTCCGAAGACCTCACTAAATCATTCAATCGGTAGTAGCGACGGGCGGTGTGTACAAAGGGCAGGGACGTAATCAACGCGAGCTTATGACTCGCGCTTACTAGGAATTCCTCGTTTATGGGGGATAATTGCAAACCCCAATCCCCAGCACGAAGGAGTTTCAGCGGGTTGCCCGGGCCTCTAGGCCAGGGAGAACATGCTGATTCCTTCAGTGTAGCGCGCGTGCGGCCCAGGACATCTAAGGGCATCACAGACCTGTTATTGCTCAATCTCGTGCGGCTCGAAGCCGCCGGTCCCTCTAAGAAGAATTTTAATACGTCGCCAGTGAGTTGCGTGACGGAGCCACGCACACCTAAATGACGACGCCTATTTAGCAGGCTAGAGTCTCGTTCGTTACCGGAATTAACCAGACAAATCGCTCCACCAACTAAGAACGGCCATGCACCACCACCCACCGAATCAAGAAAGAGCTGTTAATCTGTCAATCCTTCCGGTGTCCGGGCCTGGTGAGATTTCCCGTGTTGAGTCAAATTAAGCCGCAGGCTCCACTCCTGGTGGTGCCCTTCCGTCAATTCCTTTAAGTTTCAGCTTTGCAACCATACTCCCCCCGGAGTCCAAAATCTTTGGTTTCCCGGAAGCTGCCCGCCGAGCCATTGTAGTAACGTCGGCGGATCGCTAGATGACATATTTACGGTTAGAACTAGGGCGGTATCTAATCGCCTTCGAACCTCTAACTTTCGTTCTTGATTGATGAAAACACCTTTGGCAAATGCTTTCGCTGATGTTCGTCTTGCGACGATCCAAGAATTTCACCTCTAACGTCGCAATACGAATGCCCCCAGTTATCCCTATTAATCATTACCTCGGAGTTCTGAAAACCAACAAAATAGAACCGAGATCATATTCTATTATTCCATGCACGAAATATTCAAGCAGCATTTTGAGCACTCTAATTTGTTCAAAGTAAAATTGTCGGCCCACCTCGACACTCATTGAAGAGCACCGCGATAGGATTTTGATATTGAACCGACGTTTGACCGACGGCTCACCGACGATATGCTCCGCAGACGTGTCAGTATCACCGCGGATGCGGTGCACCGACAGCGCGGCGCACAAATGCAACTACGAGCTTTTTAACCGCAACAATTTTAGTATACGCTATTGGAGCTGGAATTACCGCGGCTGCTGGCACCAGACTTGCCCTCCAATTGTTCCTCGTTAAAATATTTAAAGTGTACTCATTCCGATTACGAGGCCTCGTAAGAGTCCCGTATCGTTATTTTTCGTCACTACCTCCCCGTGCCGGGAGTGGGTAATTTGCGCGCCTGCTGCCTTCCTTGGATGTGGTAGCCGTTTCTCAGGCTCCCTCTCCGGAATCGAACCCTGATTCCCCGTTACCCGTGACAACCATGGTAGTCGCAGAAACTACCATCGAAAGTTGATAAGGCAGACATTTGAAAGATGCGTCGCCGGTACTGGACCATGCGATCGGCAAAAGTTATCCAGATTCATCAAAATTAACGACTTCCGACGCACGGCCTTCCGTCGATTGGTTTTGATCTAATAAAAGCACTCATCCCATCACTGGTCAGAGTTCTGATTGCATGTATTAGCTCTAGAATTACCACAGTTATCCAAGTA
>CM061193.1:4507500-4510000 GCA_030763345.1 Mythimna separata
GACATCTAAGGGCATCACAGACCTGTTATTGCTCAATCTCGTGCGGCTCGAAGCCGCCGGTCCCTCTAAGAAGAATTTTAATACGTCGCCAGTGAGTTGCGTGACGGAGCCACGCACACCTAAATGACGACGCCTATTTAGCAGGCTAGAGTCTCGTTCGTTACCGGAATTAACCAGACAAATCGCTCCACCAACTAAGAACGGCCATGCACCACCACCCACCGAATCAAGAAAGAGCTGTTAATCTGTCAATCCTTCCGGTGTCCGGGCCTGGTGAGATTTCCCGTGTTGAGTCAAATTAAGCCGCAGGCTCCACTCCTGGTGGTGCCCTTCCGTCAATTCCTTTAAGTTTCAGCTTTGCAACCATACTCCCCCCGGAGTCCAAAATCTTTGGTTTCCCGGAAGCTGCCCGCCGAGCCATTGTAGTAACGTCGGCGGATCGCTAGATGACATATTTACGGTTAGAACTAGGGCGGTATCTAATCGCCTTCGAACCTCTAACTTTCGTTCTTGATTGATGAAAACACCTTTGGCAAATGCTTTCGCTGATGTTCGTCTTGCGACGATCCAAGAATTTCACCTCTAACGTCGCAATACGAATGCCCCCAGTTATCCCTATTAATCATTACCTCGGAGTTCTGAAAACCAACAAAATAGAACCGAGATCATATTCTATTATTCCATGCACGAAATATTCAAGCAGCATTTTGAGCACTCTAATTTGTTCAAAGTAAAATTGTCGGCCCACCTCGACACTCATTGAAGAGCACCGCGATAGGATTTTGATATTGAACCGACGTTTGACCGACGGCTCACCGACGATATGCTCCGCAGACGTGTCAGTATCACCGCGGATGCGGTGCACCGACAGCGCGGCGCACAAATGCAACTACGAGCTTTTTAACCGCAACAATTTTAGTATACGCTATTGGAGCTGGAATTACCGCGGCTGCTGGCACCAGACTTGCCCTCCAATTGTTCCTCGTTAAAATATTTAAAGTGTACTCATTCCGATTACGAGGCCTCGTAAGAGTCCCGTATCGTTATTTTTCGTCACTACCTCCCCGTGCCGGGAGTGGGTAATTTGCGCGCCTGCTGCCTTCCTTGGATGTGGTAGCCGTTTCTCAGGCTCCCTCTCCGGAATCGAACCCTGATTCCCCGTTACCCGTGACAACCATGGTAGTCGCAGAAACTACCATCGAAAGTTGATAAGGCAGACATTTGAAAGATGCGTCGCCGGTACTGGACCATGCGATCGGCAAAAGTTATCCAGATTCATCAAAATTAACGACTTCCGACGCACGGCCTTCCGTCGATTGGTTTTGATCTAATAAAAGCACTCATCCCATCACTGGTCAGAGTTCTGATTGCATGTATTAGCTCTAGAATTACCACAGTTATCCAAGTAACTGAGTAAGATCTAAGGAACCAAAACTGATATATTGAGCCATTCGCGGTATCGCCTTAATACGGCTTGCACTGAGACATGCATGGCTTAATCTTTGAGACAAGCATATAACTACTGGCAGGATCAACCAGGGAGCTTCTTTACAACAAGCGAAATCGTACGCGCGCCACGACGCGAAGAAGCGGCGCTCGTAACGAGATCCTCATTCCCGGGATGCGCGAAACGCACATATCGCCGGGCGAGCTCTTAATATGTGATTTTTGGGTCGCAAGCGCGAACGTCTGAACGAATATATCTCAACCCGTACAGACGCGCTGCGCGAGCATGAGAGCGTTTGACCGTTAAACACGACGAAGAACGTCGTGATGAACAGAGAAAGCCCCAATTGGGAACGTTCGTAACGAGACGAGTTCACGTGTGTAATATTTGTTAACACGGTCGGTTAATAAGATCATGTACGATTCCGCCCGGAATCTATAGAGCGCCTCACAATAAAAATCATTTTGACGTGACGAAACTCTGTACGCGTCCGAGCGCCGGTATCGTCACGTCGTTTCAAAACATTCCATACAACGACCGCTATACATACGAACGCGCATAAAAATACGATCCGTCGGTCCACACAGTTCAACAAATGTGAACAGAGCGAACGACAGGTCGCACATTCCAGGTTCCACAGTCAGTGTGTCGCGGTCGAAAGGTCTTCAATAGAGACGCAAAGTCTTTCGCAGCAGTGCGCACTGAAACAAACGTTATGTACGTTGACACATATATAACGTTCATTATAATACAAGTGCTACAAACTAACTACAAAGGACAAGAGCCCCAAAAAAAACCAACACACAACACAGCTAACAACAAAACACTCAGGAACACGCAACACCGTCGTCCGTCGTCTGTCTTCACTCTTCAACATCCTCCTTTCGCGCTGTAGGCCGCCACGCGCACGCTACTCACCGTAAGCGGTTCGTAGCGTCGCATGACAAGTATGCGAAGCTATAGAACGATGCGATCGGCGGGTACGGTACCGGTGTGAGAAAAGTTATGATGAAGTCTATGTGTCACGGTGACCTGTCACACTATGGGTCGGTG
>CM061193.1:4515000-4517500 GCA_030763345.1 Mythimna separata
CCTGATCTGAGGCCAACGATAAAAAAATGAGGCAGACGCGATATCCGTCAGCGTTACGACGACGCAACCGAACTCGAGTTTTAAATCGAGAACGACGACGGCGTCGATGCGCTCTTCGGACGTCGAGTCCGCCTACTAATCGATTCATCATTGATACATTGACATAATACGATCACGCGTCTCACGAAATTGCATGACTAGCGTAACGGACAAGTAAACGGCGAACCGCGTACACGCATCGCAACCCTCGCTGGTTAGCAACAATATCACCGACCGAAGAGTCGCGAGCGTACGTGTCGTGTTAACAACACGACGGTCGCGTTTCTTTTGTACGTCCGTACGCGCGAAACGCGTCGTTCGACAAAATCGTATTATTGTATCAATAATAAAACGTATCGTTATATTTGAACGGACAACGCGATGCGCGAACGCAAAGCGCAGAACCGTCATATGCGTTTGTGTAGACAGACGCAATGTGGCATTTGTATTTTATACAGCCGGCCCTCAGACAGGAGTGGTCCTGGATGTGTCTCCACGGACCGCAATGTGCGTTCGAAATGTCGATGTTCAAATGTGTCCTGCAGTTCACACTATGACGCGCAGTTAACTGCGTTCTTCATCGACCCGCGAGCCAAGTGATCCACCGTCCAGGGTAATAGTTTAAATCAACGTTAAACATATCACCACAAGGATGCGATAATAGTTCACACGAACTGTTACATAAATCGATTAATAAAAAAAATTTTTTTTTTTTTTATATAAATAAAAAAAAAATATCCCACCGCAGTATGAGGGACGATCGCGTTAACGAACGCGTCCAACGGTACTCGTGGTGCGGGTTTTTATACCAGTCAATGTACCGTGCGAGGACGCGACGCGAGCAAGACACTAGATCGACTACTGCGACAACAACAACACACTGTGTGTGCGTCGTCGTCGTCTCGTCGATACGAGCGTCGTTGCTCTGGTAAGATTTTTGTCTTAGGATTTTATATACGTTTTACGCGCGTCGTTTATTTTTCAGGTACACGGTTTGCGTTACACGTTAATGATCCTTCCGCAGGTTCCCCTACGGAAACCTTGTTACGACTTTTACTTCCTCTAAATGATCAAGTTTGGTCAACTTCCCAGCAACGCCGACGGCCGTGAAGCCACCGCGTGTCGGTCCGAAGACCTCACTAAATCATTCAATCGGTAGTAGCGACGGGCGGTGTGTACAAAGGGCAGGGACGTAATCAACGCGAGCTTATGACTCGCGCTTACTAGGAATTCCTCGTTTATGGGGGATAATTGCAAACCCCAATCCCCAGCACGAAGGAGTTTCAGCGGGTTGCCCGGGCCTCTAGGCCAGGGAGAACATGCTGATTCCTTCAGTGTAGCGCGCGTGCGGCCCAGGACATCTAAGGGCATCACAGACCTGTTATTGCTCAATCTCGTGCGGCTCGAAGCCGCCGGTCCCTCTAAGAAGAATTTTAATACGTCGCCAGTGAGTTGCGTGACGGAGCCACGCACACCTAAATGACGACGCCTATTTAGCAGGCTAGAGTCTCGTTCGTTACCGGAATTAACCAGACAAATCGCTCCACCAACTAAGAACGGCCATGCACCACCACCCACCGAATCAAGAAAGAGCTGTTAATCTGTCAATCCTTCCGGTGTCCGGGCCTGGTGAGATTTCCCGTGTTGAGTCAAATTAAGCCGCAGGCTCCACTCCTGGTGGTGCCCTTCCGTCAATTCCTTTAAGTTTCAGCTTTGCAACCATACTCCCCCCGGAGTCCAAAATCTTTGGTTTCCCGGAAGCTGCCCGCCGAGCCATTGTAGTAACGTCGGCGGATCGCTAGATGACATATTTACGGTTAGAACTAGGGCGGTATCTAATCGCCTTCGAACCTCTAACTTTCGTTCTTGATTGATGAAAACACCTTTGGCAAATGCTTTCGCTGATGTTCGTCTTGCGACGATCCAAGAATTTCACCTCTAACGTCGCAATACGAATGCCCCCAGTTATCCCTATTAATCATTACCTCGGAGTTCTGAAAACCAACAAAATAGAACCGAGATCATATTCTATTATTCCATGCACGAAATATTCAAGCAGCATTTTGAGCACTCTAATTTGTTCAAAGTAAAATTGTCGGCCCACCTCGACACTCATTGAAGAGCACCGCGATAGGATTTTGATATTGAACCGACGTTTGACCGACGGCTCACCGACGATATGCTCCGCAGACGTGTCAGTATCACCGCGGATGCGGTGCACCGACAGCGCGGCGCACAAATGCAACTACGAGCTTTTTAACCGCAACAATTTTAGTATACGCTATTGGAGCTGGAATTACCGCGGCTGCTGGCACCAGACTTGCCCTCCAATTGTTCCTCGTTAAAATATTTAAAGTGTACTCATTCCGATTACGAGGCCTCGTAAGAGTCCCGTATCGTTATTTTTCGTCACTACCTCCCCGTGCCGGGAGTGGGTAATTTGCGCGCCTGCTGCCTTCCT
>CM061193.1:4525000-4527500 GCA_030763345.1 Mythimna separata
ATGATCAAGTTTGGTCAACTTCCCAGCAACGCCGACGGCCGTGAAGCCACCGCGTGTCGGTCCGAAGACCTCACTAAATCATTCAATCGGTAGTAGCGACGGGCGGTGTGTACAAAGGGCAGGGACGTAATCAACGCGAGCTTATGACTCGCGCTTACTAGGAATTCCTCGTTTATGGGGGATAATTGCAAACCCCAATCCCCAGCACGAAGGAGTTTCAGCGGGTTGCCCGGGCCTCTAGGCCAGGGAGAACATGCTGATTCCTTCAGTGTAGCGCGCGTGCGGCCCAGGACATCTAAGGGCATCACAGACCTGTTATTGCTCAATCTCGTGCGGCTCGAAGCCGCCGGTCCCTCTAAGAAGAATTTTAATACGTCGCCAGTGAGTTGCGTGACGGAGCCACGCACACCTAAATGACGACGCCTATTTAGCAGGCTAGAGTCTCGTTCGTTACCGGAATTAACCAGACAAATCGCTCCACCAACTAAGAACGGCCATGCACCACCACCCACCGAATCAAGAAAGAGCTGTTAATCTGTCAATCCTTCCGGTGTCCGGGCCTGGTGAGATTTCCCGTGTTGAGTCAAATTAAGCCGCAGGCTCCACTCCTGGTGGTGCCCTTCCGTCAATTCCTTTAAGTTTCAGCTTTGCAACCATACTCCCCCCGGAGTCCAAAATCTTTGGTTTCCCGGAAGCTGCCCGCCGAGCCATTGTAGTAACGTCGGCGGATCGCTAGATGACATATTTACGGTTAGAACTAGGGCGGTATCTAATCGCCTTCGAACCTCTAACTTTCGTTCTTGATTGATGAAAACACCTTTGGCAAATGCTTTCGCTGATGTTCGTCTTGCGACGATCCAAGAATTTCACCTCTAACGTCGCAATACGAATGCCCCCAGTTATCCCTATTAATCATTACCTCGGAGTTCTGAAAACCAACAAAATAGAACCGAGATCATATTCTATTATTCCATGCACGAAATATTCAAGCAGCATTTTGAGCCCGCTTTGAGCACTCTAATTTGTTCAAAGTAAAATTGTCGGCCCACCTCGACACTCATTGAAGAGCACCGCGATAGGATTTTGATATTGAACCGACGTTTGACCGACGGCTCACCGACGATATGCTCCGCAGACGTGTCAGTATCACCGCGGATGCGGTGCACCGACAGCGCGGCGCACAAATGCAACTACGAGCTTTTTAACCGCAACAATTTTAGTATACGCTATTGGAGCTGGAATTACCGCGGCTGCTGGCACCAGACTTGCCCTCCAATTGTTCCTCGTTAAAATATTTAAAGTGTACTCATTCCGATTACGAGGCCTCGTAAGAGTCCCGTATCGTTATTTTTCGTCACTACCTCCCCGTGCCGGGAGTGGGTAATTTGCGCGCCTGCTGCCTTCCTTGGATGTGGTAGCCGTTTCTCAGGCTCCCTCTCCGGAATCGAACCCTGATTCCCCGTTACCCGTGACAACCATGGTAGTCGCAGAAACTACCATCGAAAGTTGATAAGGCAGACATTTGAAAGATGCGTCGCCGGTACTGGACCATGCGATCGGCAAAAGTTATCCAGATTCATCAAAATTAACGACTTCCGACGCACGGCCTTCCGTCGATTGGTTTTGATCTAATAAAAGCACTCATCCCATCACTGGTCAGAGTTCTGATTGCATGTATTAGCTCTAGAATTACCACAGTTATCCAAGTAACTGAGTAAGATCTAAGGAACCAAAACTGATATATTGAGCCATTCGCGGTATCGCCTTAATACGGCTTGCACTGAGACATGCATGGCTTAATCTTTGAGACAAGCATATAACTACTGGCAGGATCAACCAGGGAGCTTCTTTACAACAAGCGAAATCGTACGCGCGCCACGACGCGAAGAAGCGGCGCTCGTAACGAGATCCTCATTCCCGGGATGCGCGAAACGCACATATCGCCGGGCGAGCTCTTAATATGTGATTTTTGGGTCGCAAGCGCGAACGTCTGAACGAATATATCTCAACCCGTACAGACGCGCTGCGCGAGCATGAGAGCGTTTGACCGTTAAACACGACGAAGAACGTCGTGATGAACAGAGAAAGCCCCAATTGGGAACGTTCGTAACGAGACGAGTTCACGTGTGTAATATTTGTTAACACGGTCGGTTAAGATCATGTACGATTCCGCCCGGAATCTATAGAGCGCCTCACAATAAAAATCATTTTGACGTGACGAAACTCTGTACGCGTCCGAGCGCCGGTATCGTCACGTCGTTTCAAAACATTCCATACAACGACCGCTATACATACGAACGCGCATAAAAATACGATCCGTCGGTCCACACAGTTCAACAAATGTGAACAGAGCGAACGACAGGTCGCACATTCCAGGTTCCACAGTCAGTGTGTCGCGGTCGAAAGGTCTTCAATAGAGACGCAAAGTCTTTCGCAGCAGTGCGCACTGAAACAAACGTTATGTACGTTGACACATATATAACGTTCATTATAATACAAG
>CM061193.1:4532500-4537500 GCA_030763345.1 Mythimna separata
TAGATGGAGTTTACCACCCACTTAGGGCTGCACTCTCAAGCAACCCGACTCTAAGGAGAGTCCCTCTCGCCGCGATCCTCCGTCGCTACGGGCCTGGCACCCTCTACGGGAAAACGGCCCCGTTCAAGACGAACTTGGACAGGAGCGATCGCGACGAGAAAGCGGAACCTCCCGAACACCACATCTCCCGCCGCCTGAACAACGGCGGGATTCAGTGCTGGGCTTCTTTCCTGTTCGCTCGCCGCTACTAAGGAAATCCTGGTTAGTTTCTTTTCCTCCGCTTACTAATATGCTTAAATTCGGCGGGTGATCCTCCCTGATCTGAGGCCAACGATAAAAAAATGAGGCAGACGCGATATCCGTCAGCGTTACGACGACGCAACCGAACTCGAGTTTTAAATCGAGAACGACGACGGCGTCGATGCGCTCTTCGGACGTCGAGTCCGCCTACTAATCGATTCATCATTGATACATTGACATAATACGATCACGCGTCTCACGAAATTGCATGACTAGCGTAACGGACAAGTAAACGGCGAACCGCGTACACGCATCGCAACCCTCGCTGGTTAGCAACAATATCACCGACCGAAGAGTCGCGAGCGTACGTGTCGTGTTAACAACACGACGGTCGCGTTTCTTTTGTACGTCCGTACGCGCGAAACGCGTCGTTCGACAAAATCGTATTATTGTATCAATAATAAAACGTATCGTTATATTTGAACGGACAACGCGATGCGCGAACGCAAAGCGCAGAACCGTCATATGCGTTTGTGTAGACAGACGCAATGTGGCATTTGTATTTTATACAGCCGGCCCTCAGACAGGAGTGGTCCTGGATGTGTCTCCACGGACCGCAATGTGCGTTCGAAATGTCGATGTTCAAATGTGTCCTGCAGTTCACACTATGACGCGCAGTTAACTGCGTTCTTCATCGACCCGCGAGCCAAGTGATCCACCGTCCAGGGTAATAGTTTAAATCAACGTTAAACATATCACCACAAGGATGCGATAATAGTTCACACGAACTGTTACATAAATCGATTAATAAAAAAAATTTTTTTTTTTTTTATATAAATAAAAAAAAAATATCCCACCGCAGTATGAGGGACGATCGCGTTAACGAACGCGTCCAACGGTACTCGTGGTGCGGGTTTTTATACCAGTCAATGTACCGTGCGAGGACGCGACGCGAGCAAGACACTAGATCGACTACTGCGACAACAACAACACACTGTGTGTGCGTCGTCGTCGTCTCGTCGATACGAGCGTCGTTGCTCTGGTAAGATTTTTGTCTTAGGATTTTATATACGTTTTACGCGCGTCGTTTATTTTTCAGGTACACGGTTTGCGTTACACGTTAATGATCCTTCCGCAGGTTCCCCTACGGAAACCTTGTTACGACTTTTACTTCCTCTAAATGATCAAGTTTGGTCAACTTCCCAGCAACGCCGACGGCCGTGAAGCCACCGCGTGTCGGTCCGAAGACCTCACTAAATCATTCAATCGGTAGTAGCGACGGGCGGTGTGTACAAAGGGCAGGGACGTAATCAACGCGAGCTTATGACTCGCGCTTACTAGGAATTCCTCGTTTATGGGGGATAATTGCAAACCCCAATCCCCAGCACGAAGGAGTTTCAGCGGGTTGCCCGGGCCTCTAGGCCAGGGAGAACATGCTGATTCCTTCAGTGTAGCGCGCGTGCGGCCCAGGACATCTAAGGGCATCACAGACCTGTTATTGCTCAATCTCGTGCGGCTCGAAGCCGCCGGTCCCTCTAAGAAGAATTTTAATACGTCGCCAGTGAGTTGCGTGACGGAGCCACGCACACCTAAATGACGACGCCTATTTAGCAGGCTAGAGTCTCGTTCGTTACCGGAATTAACCAGACAAATCGCTCCACCAACTAAGAACGGCCATGCACCACCACCCACCGAATCAAGAAAGAGCTGTTAATCTGTCAATCCTTCCGGTGTCCGGGCCTGGTGAGATTTCCCGTGTTGAGTCAAATTAAGCCGCAGGCTCCACTCCTGGTGGTGCCCTTCCGTCAATTCCTTTAAGTTTCAGCTTTGCAACCATACTCCCCCCGGAGTCCAAAATCTTTGGTTTCCCGGAAGCTGCCCGCCGAGCCATTGTAGTAACGTCGGCGGATCGCTAGATGACATATTTACGGTTAGAACTAGGGCGGTATCTAATCGCCTTCGAACCTCTAACTTTCGTTCTTGATTGATGAAAACACCTTTGGCAAATGCTTTCGCTGATGTTCGTCTTGCGACGATCCAAGAATTTCACCTCTAACGTCGCAATACGAATGCCCCCAGTTATCCCTATTAATCATTACCTCGGAGTTCTGAAAACCAACAAAATAGAACCGAGATCATATTCTATTATTCCATGCACGAAATATTCAAGCAGCATTTTGAGCACTCTAATTTGTTCAAAGTAAAATTGTCGGCCCACCTCGACACTCATTGAAGAGCACCGCGATAGGATTTTGATATTGAACCGACGTTTGACCGACGGCTCACCGACGATATGCTCCGCAGACGTGTCAGTATCACCGCGGATGCGGTGCACCGACAGCGCGGCGCACAAATGCAACTACGAGCTTTTTAACCGCAACAATTTTAGTATACGCTATTGGAGCTGGAATTACCGCGGCTGCTGGCACCAGACTTGCCCTCCAATTGTTCCTCGTTAAAATATTTAAAGTGTACTCATTCCGATTACGAGGCCTCGTAAGAGTCCCGTATCGTTATTTTTCGTCACTACCTCCCCGTGCCGGGAGTGGGTAATTTGCGCGCCTGCTGCCTTCCTTGGATGTGGTAGCCGTTTCTCAGGCTCCCTCTCCGGAATCGAACCCTGATTCCCCGTTACCCGTGACAACCATGGTAGTCGCAGAAACTACCATCGAAAGTTGATAAGGCAGACATTTGAAAGATGCGTCGCCGGTACTGGACCATGCGATCGGCAAAAGTTATCCAGATTCATCAAAATTAACGACTTCCGACGCACGGCCTTCCGTCGATTGGTTTTGATCTAATAAAAGCACTCATCCCATCACTGGTCAGAGTTCTGATTGCATGTATTAGCTCTAGAATTACCACAGTTATCCAAGTAACTGAGTAAGATCTAAGGAACCAAAACTGATATATTGAGCCATTCGCGGTATCGCCTTAATACGGCTTGCACTGAGACATGCATGGCTTAATCTTTGAGACAAGCATATAACTACTGGCAGGATCAACCAGGGAGCTTCTTTACAACAAGCGAAATCGTACGCGCGCCACGACGCGAAGAAGCGGCGCTCGTAACGAGATCCTCATTCCCGGGATGCGCGAAACGCACATATCGCCGGGCGAGCTCTTAATATGTGATTTTTGGGTCGCAAGCGCGAACGTCTGAACGAATATATCTCAACCCGTACAGACGCGCTGCGCGAGCATGAGAGCGTTTGACCGTTAAACACGACGAAGAACGTCGTGATGAACAGAGAAAGCCCCAATTGGGAACGTTCGTAACGAGACGAGTTCACGTGTGTAATATTTGTTAACACGGTCGGTTAATAAGATCATGTACGATTCCGCCCGGAATCTATAGAGCGCCTCACAATAAAAATCATTTTGACGTGACGAAACTCTGTACGCGTCCGAGCGCCGGTATCGTCACGTCGTTTCAAAACATTCCATACAACGACCGCTATACATACGAACGCGCATAAAAATACGATCCGTCGGTCCACACAGTTCAACAAATGTGAACAGAGCGAACGACAGGTCGCACATTCCAGGTTCCACAGTCAGTGTGTCGCGGTCGAAAGGTCTTCAATAGAGACGCAAAGTCTTTCGCAGCAGTGCGCACTGAAACAAACGTTATGTACGTTGACACATATATAACGTTCATTATAATACAAGTGCTACAAACTAACTACAAAGGACAAGAGCCCCAAAAAAAACCAACACACAACACAGCTAACAACAAAACACTCAGGAACACGCAACACCGTCGTCCGTCGTCTGTCTTCACTCTTCAACATCCTCCTTTCGCGCTGTAGGCCGCCACGCGCACGCTACTCACCGTAAGCGGTTCGTAGCGTCGCATGACAAGTATGCGAAGCTATAGAACGATGCGATCGGCGGGTACGGTACCGGTGTGAGAAAAGTTATGATGAAGTCTATGTGTCACGGTGACCTGTCACACTATGGGTCGGTGGTGAGACGCTGACACTCCCACCATTGGACCCACCCCCGACATGGCTGGCGGAGCGCCCCCCCCCCCCCCGAGCCCCCCCTCCGCCAGCACTTCCGCACGGAGGGGAAAGTTGGGTCTGGGACAAGGAGACACCCCCCCCCCCGCGCGCGAGCACGTGGAGACCCGCGACCCAGACGCCACCCCCCCCCCCCCCCCCCCCGCTCGCGCGTCGTCGCCGGCCCGGTGGTCTCGGGGGAAGCGTTTTTTTCGGTTGATATAAAAAAGTTATGGTCCCCCCCCCCCCCCCTTAACAGACGCAGGCAGGCAGGCAGGCAGGCAGGCAAAGAAACTTGAAGAAAGAAACGTGCATCAAAAATCAACGACCGACCGAGAGGACGCAAGCAAACGGTACAGGGTAAGTGTCGTTAAGTTAATACTGGCCGTGTGTGCGCGTATTTCTTTTCTTGTAACTAACTTTACCGCCAATAACAATTATGAGCCGTCCGTATTGTATCTAATGACAACATGAAAAGGACAAAAGACGGCGGCGGCGGCGGCGGCGGCGTCGGCAGCAGCAGCAGAAACAACAGCTACCTATGCTATTCACTAAAAAGGTCACTGTCACTGTCGATAAATTGTCACTGACTAGTGCGAGCGCGAGTTGAAAAAATGACGATGAAGGTTGTCTCGACGTCATGAGAAATGAGTTTTGGTTTGTTGTTGAAAGTCGACGCGATCGTTCGTGTATTAATACGGTGTCGGTTCGTGTATTAAATCCGAAGGTTTGTTCGCGCCGCGCGAGCGGCGCGGC
>CM061193.1:4542500-4545000 GCA_030763345.1 Mythimna separata
GAGGGACGATCGCGTTAACGAACGCGTCCAACGGTACTCGTGGTGCGGGTTTTTATACCAGTCAATGTACCGTGCGAGGACGCGACGCGAGCAAGACACTAGATCGACTACTGCGACAACAACAACACACTGTGTGTGCGTCGTCGTCGTCTCGTCGATACGAGCGTCGTTGCTCTGGTAAGATTTTTGTCTTAGGATTTTATATACGTTTTACGCGCGTCGTGTATTTTTCAGGTACACGGTTTGCGTTACACGTTAATGATCCTTCCGCAGGTTCCCCTACGGAAACCTTGTTACGACTTTTACTTCCTCTAAATGATCAAGTTTGGTCAACTTCCCAGCAACGCCGACGGCCGTGAAGCCACCGCGTGTCGGTCCGAAGACCTCACTAAATCATTCAATCGGTAGTAGCGACGGGCGGTGTGTACAAAGGGCAGGGACGTAATCAACGCGAGCTTATGACTCGCGCTTACTAGGAATTCCTCGTTTATGGGGGATAATTGCAAACCCCAATCCCCAGCACGAAGGAGTTTCAGCGGGTTGCCCGGGCCTCTAGGCCAGGGAGAACATGCTGATTCCTTCAGTGTAGCGCGCGTGCGGCCCAGGACATCTAAGGGCATCACAGACCTGTTATTGCTCAATCTCGTGCGGCTCGAAGCCGCCGGTCCCTCTAAGAAGAATTTTAATACGTCGCCAGTGAGTTGCGTGACGGAGCCACGCACACCTAAATGACGACGCCTATTTAGCAGGCTAGAGTCTCGTTCGTTACCGGAATTAACCAGACAAATCGCTCCACCAACTAAGAACGGCCATGCACCACCACCCACCGAATCAAGAAAGAGCTGTTAATCTGTCAATCCTTCCGGTGTCCGGGCCTGGTGAGATTTCCCGTGTTGAGTCAAATTAAGCCGCAGGCTCCACTCCTGGTGGTGCCCTTCCGTCAATTCCTTTAAGTTTCAGCTTTGCAACCATACTCCCCCCGGAGTCCAAAATCTTTGGTTTCCCGGAAGCTGCCCGCCGAGCCATTGTAGTAACGTCGGCGGATCGCTAGATGACATATTTACGGTTAGAACTAGGGCGGTATCTAATCGCCTTCGAACCTCTAACTTTCGTTCTTGATTGATGAAAACACCTTTGGCAAATGCTTTCGCTGATGTTCGTCTTGCGACGATCCAAGAATTTCACCTCTAACGTCGCAATACGAATGCCCCCAGTTATCCCTATTAATCATTACCTCGGAGTTCTGAAAACCAACAAAATAGAACCGAGATCATATTCTATTATTCCATGCACGAAATATTCAAGCAGCATTTTGAGCCCGCTTTGAGCACTCTAATTTGTTCAAAGTAAAATTGTCGGCCCACCTCGACACTCATTGAAGAGCACCGCGATAGGATTTTGATATTGAACCGACGTTTGACCGACGGCTCACCGACGATATGCTCCGCAGACGTGTCAGTATCACCGCGGATGCGGTGCACCGACAGCGCGGCGCACAAATGCAACTACGAGCTTTTTAACCGCAACAATTTTAGTATACGCTATTGGAGCTGGAATTACCGCGGCTGCTGGCACCAGACTTGCCCTCCAATTGTTCCTCGTTAAAATATTTAAAGTGTACTCATTCCGATTACGAGGCCTCGTAAGAGTCCCGTATCGTTATTTTTCGTCACTACCTCCCCGTGCCGGGAGTGGGTAATTTGCGCGCCTGCTGCCTTCCTTGGATGTGGTAGCCGTTTCTCAGGCTCCCTCTCCGGAATCGAACCCTGATTCCCCGTTACCCGTGACAACCATGGTAGTCGCAGAAACTACCATCGAAAGTTGATAAGGCAGACATTTGAAAGATGCGTCGCCGGTACTGGACCATGCGATCGGCAAAAGTTATCCAGATTCATCAAAATTAACGACTTCCGACGCACGGCCTTCCGTCGATTGGTTTTGATCTAATAAAAGCACTCATCCCATCACTGGTCAGAGTTCTGATTGCATGTATTAGCTCTAGAATTACCACAGTTATCCAAGTAACTGAGTAAGATCTAAGGAACCAAAACTGATATATTGAGCCATTCGCGGTATCGCCTTAATACGGCTTGCACTGAGACATGCATGGCTTAATCTTTGAGACAAGCATATAACTACTGGCAGGATCAACCAGGGAGCTTCTTTACAACAAGCGAAATCGTACGCGCGCCACGACGCGAAGAAGCGGCGCTCGTAACGAGATCCTCATTCCCGGGATGCGCGAAACGCACATATCGCCGGGCGAGCTCTTAATATGTGATTTTTGGGTCGCAAGCGCGAACGTCTGAACGAATATATCTCAACCCGTACAGACGCGCTGCGCGAGCATGAGAGCGTTTGACCGTTAAACACGACGAAGAACGTCGTGATGAACAGAGAAAGCCCCAATTGGGAACGTTCGTAACGAGACGAGTTCACGTGTGTAATATTTGTTAACACGGTCGGTTAATAAGATCATGTACGATTCCGCCCGGAATCT
>CM061193.1:4550000-4555000 GCA_030763345.1 Mythimna separata
AACGGGGCTCCCGTACGGCGCTTAGACCGACATCGAACGGGTCGCGATGTATTTACTAAGAGAGAAGTGCACGCCGTCCGCGGACGTCGACGGACGCGACCCGTGCCTACCGACCGAAGCCGACGGCATCGAGGCGCGCGTCCGTACGCCGCGGAATGACGATGAATCTCTCCGTTCGTTCATTCGAGTTTCGCAGGTTTACCCCTGAACGGTTTCACGTACTCTTGAACTCTCTCTTCAAAGTTCTTTTCAACTTTCCCTCACGGTACTTGTTCGCTATCGGTCTCGCGGTAATATTTAGCCTTAGATGGAGTTTACCACCCACTTAGGGCTGCACTCTCAAGCAACCCGACTCTAAGGAGAGTCCCTCTCGCCGCGATCCTCCGTCGCTACGGGCCTGGCACCCTCTACGGGAAAACGGCCCCGTTCAAGACGAACTTGGACAGGAGCGATCGCGACGAGAAAGCGGAACCTCCCGAACACCACATCTCCCGCCGCCTGAACAACGGCGGGATTCAGTGCTGGGCTTCTTTCCTGTTCGCTCGCCGCTACTAAGGAAATCCTGGTTAGTTTCTTTTCCTCCGCTTACTAATATGCTTAAATTCGGCGGGTGATCCTCCCTGATCTGAGGCCAACGATAAAAAAATGAGGCAGACGCGATATCCGTCAGCGTTACGACGACGCAACCGAACTCGAGTTTTAAATCGAGAACGACGACGGCGTCGATGCGCTCTTCGGACGTCGAGTCCGCCTACTAATCGATTCATCATTGATACATTGACATAATACGATCACGCGTCTCACGAAATTGCATGACTAGCGTAACGGACAAGTAAACGGCGAACCGCGTACACGCATCGCAACCCTCGCTGGTTAGCAACAATATCACCGACCGAAGAGTCGCGAGCGTACGTGTCGTGTTAACAACACGACGGTCGCGTTTCTTTTGTACGTCCGTACGCGCGAAACGCGTCGTTCGACAAAATCGTATTATTGTATCAATAATAAAACGTATCGTTATATTTGAACGGACAACGCGATGCGCGAACGCAAAGCGCAGAACCGTCATATGCGTTTGTGTAGACAGACGCAATGTGGCATTTGTATTTTATACAGCCGGCCCTCAGACAGGAGTGGTCCTGGATGTGTCTCCACGGACCGCAATGTGCGTTCGAAATGTCGATGTTCAAATGTGTCCTGCAGTTCACACTATGACGCGCAGTTAACTGCGTTCTTCATCGACCCGCGAGCCAAGTGATCCACCGTCCAGGGTAATAGTTTAAATCAACGTTAAACATATCACCACAAGGATGCGATAATAGTTCACACGAACTGTTACATAAATCGATTAATAAAAAAAATTTTTTTTTTTTTTATATAAATAAAAAAAAAATATCCCACCGCAGTATGAGGGACGATCGCGTTAACGAACGCGTCCAACGGTACTCGTGGTGCGGGTTTTTATACCAGTCAATGTACCGTGCGAGGACGCGACGCGAGCAAGACACTAGATCGACTACTGCGACAACAACAACACACTGTGTGTGCGTCGTCGTCGTCTCGTCGATACGAGCGTCGTTGCTCTGGTAAGATTTTTGTCTTAGGATTTTATATACGTTTTACGCGCGTCGTTTATTTTTCAGGTACACGGTTTGCGTTACACGTTAATGATCCTTCCGCAGGTTCCCCTACGGAAACCTTGTTACGACTTTTACTTCCTCTAAATGATCAAGTTTGGTCAACTTCCCAGCAACGCCGACGGCCGTGAAGCCACCGCGTGTCGGTCCGAAGACCTCACTAAATCATTCAATCGGTAGTAGCGACGGGCGGTGTGTACAAAGGGCAGGGACGTAATCAACGCGAGCTTATGACTCGCGCTTACTAGGAATTCCTCGTTTATGGGGGATAATTGCAAACCCCAATCCCCAGCACGAAGGAGTTTCAGCGGGTTGCCCGGGCCTCTAGGCCAGGGAGAACATGCTGATTCCTTCAGTGTAGCGCGCGTGCGGCCCAGGACATCTAAGGGCATCACAGACCTGTTATTGCTCAATCTCGTGCGGCTCGAAGCCGCCGGTCCCTCTAAGAAGAATTTTAATACGTCGCCAGTGAGTTGCGTGACGGAGCCACGCACACCTAAATGACGACGCCTATTTAGCAGGCTAGAGTCTCGTTCGTTACCGGAATTAACCAGACAAATCGCTCCACCAACTAAGAACGGCCATGCACCACCACCCACCGAATCAAGAAAGAGCTGTTAATCTGTCAATCCTTCCGGTGTCCGGGCCTGGTGAGATTTCCCGTGTTGAGTCAAATTAAGCCGCAGGCTCCACTCCTGGTGGTGCCCTTCCGTCAATTCCTTTAAGTTTCAGCTTTGCAACCATACTCCCCCCGGAGTCCAAAATCTTTGGTTTCCCGGAAGCTGCCCGCCGAGCCATTGTAGTAACGTCGGCGGATCGCTAGATGACATATTTACGGTTAGAACTAGGGCGGTATCTAATCGCCTTCGAACCTCTAACTTTCGTTCTTGATTGATGAAAACACCTTTGGCAAATGCTTTCGCTGATGTTCGTCTTGCGACGATCCAAGAATTTCACCTCTAACGTCGCAATACGAATGCCCCCAGTTATCCCTATTAATCATTACCTCGGAGTTCTGAAAACCAACAAAATAGAACCGAGATCATATTCTATTATTCCATGCACGAAATATTCAAGCAGCATTTTGAGCCCGCTTTGAGCACTCTAATTTGTTCAAAGTAAAATTGTCGGCCCACCTCGACACTCATTGAAGAGCACCGCGATAGGATTTTGATATTGAACCGACGTTTGACCGACGGCTCACCGACGATATGCTCCGCAGACGTGTCAGTATCACCGCGGATGCGGTGCACCGACAGCGCGGCGCACAAATGCAACTACGAGCTTTTTAACCGCAACAATTTTAGTATACGCTATTGGAGCTGGAATTACCGCGGCTGCTGGCACCAGACTTGCCCTCCAATTGTTCCTCGTTAAAATATTTAAAGTGTACTCATTCCGATTACGAGGCCTCGTAAGAGTCCCGTATCGTTATTTTTCGTCACTACCTCCCCGTGCCGGGAGTGGGTAATTTGCGCGCCTGCTGCCTTCCTTGGATGTGGTAGCCGTTTCTCAGGCTCCCTCTCCGGAATCGAACCCTGATTCCCCGTTACCCGTGACAACCATGGTAGTCGCAGAAACTACCATCGAAAGTTGATAAGGCAGACATTTGAAAGATGCGTCGCCGGTACTGGACCATGCGATCGGCAAAAGTTATCCAGATTCATCAAAATTAACGACTTCCGACGCACGGCCTTCCGTCGATTGGTTTTGATCTAATAAAAGCACTCATCCCATCACTGGTCAGAGTTCTGATTGCATGTATTAGCTCTAGAATTACCACAGTTATCCAAGTAACTGAGTAAGATCTAAGGAACCAAAACTGATATATTGAGCCATTCGCGGTATCGCCTTAATACGGCTTGCACTGAGACATGCATGGCTTAATCTTTGAGACAAGCATATAACTACTGGCAGGATCAACCAGGGAGCTTCTTTACAACAAGCGAAATCGTACGCGCGCCACGACGCGAAGAAGCGGCGCTCGTAACGAGATCCTCATTCCCGGGATGCGCGAAACGCACATATCGCCGGGCGAGCTCTTAATATGTGATTTTTGGGTCGCAAGCGCGAACGTCTGAACGAATATATCTCAACCCGTACAGACGCGCTGCGCGAGCATGAGAGCGTTTGACCGTTAAACACGACGAAGAACGTCGTGATGAACAGAGAAAGCCCCAATTGGGAACGTTCGTAACGAGACGAGTTCACGTGTGTAATATTTGTTAACACGGTCGGTTAATAAGATCATGTACGATTCCGCCCGGAATCTATAGAGCGCCTCACAATAAAAATCATTTTGACGTGACGAAACTCTGTACGCGTCCGAGCGCCGGTATCGTCACGTCGTTTCAAAACATTCCATACAACGACCGCTATACATACGAACGCGCATAAAAATACGATCCGTCGGTCCACACAGTTCAACAAATGTGAACAGAGCGAACGACAGGTCGCACATTCCAGGTTCCACAGTCAGTGTGTCGCGGTCGAAAGGTCTTCAATAGAGACGCAAAGTCTTTCGCAGCAGTGCGCACTGAAACAAACGTTATGTACGTTGACACATATATAACGTTCATTATAATACAAGTGCTACAAACTAACTACAAAGGACAAGAGCCCCAAAAAAAACCAACACACAACACAGCTAACAACAAAACACTCAGGAACACGCAACACCGTCGTCCGTCGTCTGTCTTCACTCTTCAACATCCTCCTTTCGCGCTGTAGGCCGCCACGCGCACGCTACTCACCGTAAGCGGTTCGTAGCGTCGCATGACAAGTATGCGAAGCTATAGAACGATGCGATCGGCGGGTACGGTACCGGTGTGAGAAAAGTTATGATGAAGTCTATGTGTCACGGTGACCTGTCACACTATGGGTCGGTGGTGAGACGCTGACACTCCCACCATTGGACCCACCCCCGACATGGCTGGCGGAGCGCCCCCCCCCCCCCCGAGCCCCCCCTCCGCCAGCACTTCCGCACGGAGGGGAAAGTTGGGTCTGGGACAAGGAGACACCCCCCCCCCCGCGCGCGAGCACGTGGAGACCCGCGACCCAGACGCCACCCCCCCCCCCCCCCCCCCCGCTCGCGCGTCGTCGCCGGCCCGGTGGTCTCGGGGGAAGCGTTTTTTTCGGTTGATATAAAAAAGTTATGGTCCCCCCCCCCCCCCCTTAACAGACGCAGGCAGGCAGGCAGGCAGGCAGGCAAAGAAACTTGAAGAAAGAAACGTGCATCAAAAATCAACGACCGACCGAGAGGACGCAAGCAAACGGTACAGGGTAAGTGTCGTTAAGTTAATACTGGCCGTGTGTGCGCGTATTTCTTTTCTTGTAACTAACTTTACCGCCAATAACAATTAT
>CM061193.1:4560000-4562500 GCA_030763345.1 Mythimna separata
GTGGCATTTGTATTTTATACAGCCGGCCCTCAGACAGGAGTGGTCCTGGATGTGTCTCCACGGACCGCAATGTGCGTTCGAAATGTCGATGTTCAAATGTGTCCTGCAGTTCACACTATGACGCGCAGTTAACTGCGTTCTTCATCGACCCGCGAGCCAAGTGATCCACCGTCCAGGGTAATAGTTTAAATCAACGTTAAACATATCACCACAAGGATGCGATAATAGTTCACACGAACTGTTACATAAATCGATTAATAAAAAAAATTTTTTTTTTTTTTATATAAATAAAAAAAAAATATCCCACCGCAGTATGAGGGACGATCGCGTTAACGAACGCGTCCAACGGTACTCGTGGTGCGGGTTTTTATACCAGTCAATGTACCGTGCGAGGACGCGACGCGAGCAAGACACTAGATCGACTACTGCGACAACAACAACACACTGTGTGTGCGTCGTCGTCGTCTCGTCGATACGAGCGTCGTTGCTCTGGTAAGATTTTTGTCTTAGGATTTTATATACGTTTTACGCGCGTCGTTTATTTTTCAGGTACACGGTTTGCGTTACACGTTAATGATCCTTCCGCAGGTTCCCCTACGGAAACCTTGTTACGACTTTTACTTCCTCTAAATGATCAAGTTTGGTCAACTTCCCAGCAACGCCGACGGCCGTGAAGCCACCGCGTGTCGGTCCGAAGACCTCACTAAATCATTCAATCGGTAGTAGCGACGGGCGGTGTGTACAAAGGGCAGGGACGTAATCAACGCGAGCTTATGACTCGCGCTTACTAGGAATTCCTCGTTTATGGGGGATAATTGCAAACCCCAATCCCCAGCACGAAGGAGTTTCAGCGGGTTGCCCGGGCCTCTAGGCCAGGGAGAACATGCTGATTCCTTCAGTGTAGCGCGCGTGCGGCCCAGGACATCTAAGGGCATCACAGACCTGTTATTGCTCAATCTCGTGCGGCTCGAAGCCGCCGGTCCCTCTAAGAAGAATTTTAATACGTCGCCAGTGAGTTGCGTGACGGAGCCACGCACACCTAAATGACGACGCCTATTTAGCAGGCTAGAGTCTCGTTCGTTACCGGAATTAACCAGACAAATCGCTCCACCAACTAAGAACGGCCATGCACCACCACCCACCGAATCAAGAAAGAGCTGTTAATCTGTCAATCCTTCCGGTGTCCGGGCCTGGTGAGATTTCCCGTGTTGAGTCAAATTAAGCCGCAGGCTCCACTCCTGGTGGTGCCCTTCCGTCAATTCCTTTAAGTTTCAGCTTTGCAACCATACTCCCCCCGGAGTCCAAAATCTTTGGTTTCCCGGAAGCTGCCCGCCGAGCCATTGTAGTAACGTCGGCGGATCGCTAGATGACATATTTACGGTTAGAACTAGGGCGGTATCTAATCGCCTTCGAACCTCTAACTTTCGTTCTTGATTGATGAAAACACCTTTGGCAAATGCTTTCGCTGATGTTCGTCTTGCGACGATCCAAGAATTTCACCTCTAACGTCGCAATACGAATGCCCCCAGTTATCCCTATTAATCATTACCTCGGAGTTCTGAAAACCAACAAAATAGAACCGAGATCATATTCTATTATTCCATGCACGAAATATTCAAGCAGCATTTTGAGCCCGCTTTGAGCACTCTAATTTGTTCAAAGTAAAATTGTCGGCCCACCTCGACACTCATTGAAGAGCACCGCGATAGGATTTTGATATTGAACCGACGTTTGACCGACGGCTCACCGACGATATGCTCCGCAGACGTGTCAGTATCACCGCGGATGCGGTGCACCGACAGCGCGGCGCACAAATGCAACTACGAGCTTTTTAACCGCAACAATTTTAGTATACGCTATTGGAGCTGGAATTACCGCGGCTGCTGGCACCAGACTTGCCCTCCAATTGTTCCTCGTTAAAATATTTAAAGTGTACCATTCCGATTACGAGGCCTCGTAAGAGTCCCGTATCGTTATTTTTCGTCACTACCTCCCCGTGCCGGGAGTGGGTAATTTGCGCGCCTGCTGCCTTCCTTGGATGTGGTAGCCGTTTCTCAGGCTCCCTCTCCGGAATCGAACCCTGATTCCCCGTTACCCGTGACAACCATGGTAGTCGCAGAAACTACCATCGAAAGTTGATAAGGCAGACATTTGAAAGATGCGTCGCCGGTACTGGACCATGCGATCGGCAAAAGTTATCCAGATTCATCAAAATTAACGACTTCCGACGCACGGCCTTCCGTCGATTGGTTTTGATCTAATAAAAGCACTCATCCCATCACTGGTCAGAGTTCTGATTGCATGTATTAGCTCTAGAATTACCACAGTTATCCAAGTAACTGAGTAAGATCTAAGGAACCAAAACTGATATATTGAGCCATTCGCGGTATCGCCTTAATACGGCTTGCACTGAGACATGCATGGCTTAATCTTTGAGACAAGCATATAACTACTGGCAGGATCAACCAGGGAGCTTCTTTACAACAAGCGAAATCGTACG
>CM061193.1:4567500-4572500 GCA_030763345.1 Mythimna separata
TTCGTTGCGCCTTTCAGTTTTATTATCTCAATGACTCGCATACATGCTAGACTCCTTGGTCCGTGTTTCAAGACGGGTCCTGCGAGTGCCCGAAACTGAATCATCGCAGACAGAGACGCGCACAGTCCGAGACAACACGGCGGCGACAACAGACGCGCCGCACCTGCGTCCGCACTAAGGCGTAGACATAGGATACGACGTTGACTTGCGTCGGGCCGGACGCGTCTAAAACGCGTGCGCGATTCGTCAAAACTACCGTCCGACGGCCGGTCGGCCACCGTCTCGGTCCCGCTACCCCAGGTTAGTGGGGCAACGGGGCTCCCGTACGGCGCTTAGACCGACATCGAACGGGTCGCGATGTATTTACTAAGAGAGAAGTGCACGCCGTCCGCGGACGTCGACGGACGCGACCCGTGCCTACCGACCGAAGCCGACGGCATCGAGGCGCGCGTCCGTACGCCGCGGAATGACGATGAATCTCTCCGTTCGTTCATTCGAGTTTCGCAGGTTTACCCCTGAACGGTTTCACGTACTCTTGAACTCTCTCTTCAAAGTTCTTTTCAACTTTCCCTCACGGTACTTGTTCGCTATCGGTCTCGCGGTAATATTTAGCCTTAGATGGAGTTTACCACCCACTTAGGGCTGCACTCTCAAGCAACCCGACTCTAAGGAGAGTCCCTCTCGCCGCGATCCTCCGTCGCTACGGGCCTGGCACCCTCTACGGGAAAACGGCCCCGTTCAAGACGAACTTGGACAGGAGCGATCGCGACGAGAAAGCGGAACCTCCCGAACACCACATCTCCCGCCGCCTGAACAACGGCGGGATTCAGTGCTGGGCTTCTTTCCTGTTCGCTCGCCGCTACTAAGGAAATCCTGGTTAGTTTCTTTTCCTCCGCTTACTAATATGCTTAAATTCGGCGGGTGATCCTCCCTGATCTGAGGCCAACGATAAAAAAATGAGGCAGACGCGATATCCGTCAGCGTTACGACGACGCAACCGAACTCGAGTTTTAAATCGAGAACGACGACGGCGTCGATGCGCTCTTCGGACGTCGAGTCCGCCTACTAATCGATTCATCATTGATACATTGACATAATACGATCACGCGTCTCACGAAATTGCATGACTAGCGTAACGGACAAGTAAACGGCGAACCGCGTACACGCATCGCAACCCTCGCTGGTTAGCAACAATATCACCGACCGAAGAGTCGCGAGCGTACGTGTCGTGTTAACAACACGACGGTCGCGTTTCTTTTGTACGTCCGTACGCGCGAAACGCGTCGTTCGACAAAATCGTATTATTGTATCAATAATAAAACGTATCGTTATATTTGAACGGACAACGCGATGCGCGAACGCAAAGCGCAGAACCGTCATATGCGTTTGTGTAGACAGACGCAATGTGGCATTTGTATTTTATACAGCCGGCCCTCAGACAGGAGTGGTCCTGGATGTGTCTCCACGGACCGCAATGTGCGTTCGAAATGTCGATGTTCAAATGTGTCCTGCAGTTCACACTATGACGCGCAGTTAACTGCGTTCTTCATCGACCCGCGAGCCAAGTGATCCACCGTCCAGGGTAATAGTTTAAATCAACGTTAAACATATCACCACAAGGATGCGATAATAGTTCACACGAACTGTTACATAAATCGATTAATAAAAAAAATTTTTTTTTTTTTTATATAAATAAAAAAAAAATATCCCACCGCAGTATGAGGGACGATCGCGTTAACGAACGCGTCCAACGGTACTCGTGGTGCGGGTTTTTATACCAGTCAATGTACCGTGCGAGGACGCGACGCGAGCAAGACACTAGATCGACTACTGCGACAACAACAACACACTGTGTGTGCGTCGTCGTCGTCTCGTCGATACGAGCGTCGTTGCTCTGGTAAGATTTTTGTCTTAGGATTTTATATACGTTTTACGCGCGTCGTTTATTTTTCAGGTACACGGTTTGCGTTACACGTTAATGATCCTTCCGCAGGTTCCCCTACGGAAACCTTGTTACGACTTTTACTTCCTCTAAATGATCAAGTTTGGTCAACTTCCCAGCAACGCCGACGGCCGTGAAGCCACCGCGTGTCGGTCCGAAGACCTCACTAAATCATTCAATCGGTAGTAGCGACGGGCGGTGTGTACAAAGGGCAGGGACGTAATCAACGCGAGCTTATGACTCGCGCTTACTAGGAATTCCTCGTTTATGGGGGATAATTGCAAACCCCAATCCCCAGCACGAAGGAGTTTCAGCGGGTTGCCCGGGCCTCTAGGCCAGGGAGAACATGCTGATTCCTTCAGTGTAGCGCGCGTGCGGCCCAGGACATCTAAGGGCATCACAGACCTGTTATTGCTCAATCTCGTGCGGCTCGAAGCCGCCGGTCCCTCTAAGAAGAATTTTAATACGTCGCCAGTGAGTTGCGTGACGGAGCCACGCACACCTAAATGACGACGCCTATTTAGCAGGCTAGAGTCTCGTTCGTTACCGGAATTAACCAGACAAATCGCTCCACCAACTAAGAACGGCCATGCACCACCACCCACCGAATCAAGAAAGAGCTGTTAATCTGTCAATCCTTCCGGTGTCCGGGCCTGGTGAGATTTCCCGTGTTGAGTCAAATTAAGCCGCAGGCTCCACTCCTGGTGGTGCCCTTCCGTCAATTCCTTTAAGTTTCAGCTTTGCAACCATACTCCCCCCGGAGTCCAAAATCTTTGGTTTCCCGGAAGCTGCCCGCCGAGCCATTGTAGTAACGTCGGCGGATCGCTAGATGACATATTTACGGTTAGAACTAGGGCGGTATCTAATCGCCTTCGAACCTCTAACTTTCGTTCTTGATTGATGAAAACACCTTTGGCAAATGCTTTCGCTGATGTTCGTCTTGCGACGATCCAAGAATTTCACCTCTAACGTCGCAATACGAATGCCCCCAGTTATCCCTATTAATCATTACCTCGGAGTTCTGAAAACCAACAAAATAGAACCGAGATCATATTCTATTATTCCATGCACGAAATATTCAAGCAGCATTTTGAGCCCGCTTTGAGCACTCTAATTTGTTCAAAGTAAAATTGTCGGCCCACCTCGACACTCATTGAAGAGCACCGCGATAGGATTTTGATATTGAACCGACGTTTGACCGACGGCTCACCGACGATATGCTCCGCAGACGTGTCAGTATCACCGCGGATGCGGTGCACCGACAGCGCGGCGCACAAATGCAACTACGAGCTTTTTAACCGCAACAATTTTAGTATACGCTATTGGAGCTGGAATTACCGCGGCTGCTGGCACCAGACTTGCCCTCCAATTGTTCCTCGTTAAAATATTTAAAGTGTACTCATTCCGATTACGAGGCCTCGTAAGAGTCCCGTATCGTTATTTTTCGTCACTACCTCCCCGTGCCGGGAGTGGGTAATTTGCGCGCCTGCTGCCTTCCTTGGATGTGGTAGCCGTTTCTCAGGCTCCCTCTCCGGAATCGAACCCTGATTCCCCGTTACCCGTGACAACCATGGTAGTCGCAGAAACTACCATCGAAAGTTGATAAGGCAGACATTTGAAAGATGCGTCGCCGGTACTGGACCATGCGATCGGCAAAAGTTATCCAGATTCATCAAAATTAACGACTTCCGACGCACGGCCTTCCGTCGATTGGTTTTGATCTAATAAAAGCACTCATCCCATCACTGGTCAGAGTTCTGATTGCATGTATTAGCTCTAGAATTACCACAGTTATCCAAGTAACTGAGTAAGATCTAAGGAACCAAAACTGATATATTGAGCCATTCGCGGTATCGCCTTAATACGGCTTGCACTGAGACATGCATGGCTTAATCTTTGAGACAAGCATATAACTACTGGCAGGATCAACCAGGGAGCTTCTTTACAACAAGCGAAATCGTACGCGCGCCACGACGCGAAGAAGCGGCGCTCGTAACGAGATCCTCATTCCCGGGATGCGCGAAACGCACATATCGCCGGGCGAGCTCTTAATATGTGATTTTTGGGTCGCAAGCGCGAACGTCTGAACGAATATATCTCAACCCGTACAGACGCGCTGCGCGAGCATGAGAGCGTTTGACCGTTAAACACGACGAAGAACGTCGTGATGAACAGAGAAAGCCCCAATTGGGAACGTTCGTAACGAGACGAGTTCACGTGTGTAATATTTGTTAACACGGTCGGTTAATAAGATCATGTACGATTCCGCCCGGAATCTATAGAGCGCCTCACAATAAAAATCATTTTGACGTGACGAAACTCTGTACGCGTCCGAGCGCCGGTATCGTCACGTCGTTTCAAAACATTCCATACAACGACCGCTATACATACGAACGCGCATAAAAATACGATCCGTCGGTCCACACAGTTCAACAAATGTGAACAGAGCGAACGACAGGTCGCACATTCCAGGTTCCACAGTCAGTGTGTCGCGGTCGAAAGGTCTTCAATAGAGACGCAAAGTCTTTCGCAGCAGTGCGCACTGAAACAAACGTTATGTACGTTGACACATATATAACGTTCATTATAATACAAGTGCTACAAACTAACTACAAAGGACAAGAGCCCCAAAAAAAACCAACACACAACACAGCTAACAACAAAACACTCAGGAACACGCAACACCGTCGTCCGTCGTCTGTCTTCACTCTTCAACATCCTCCTTTCGCGCTGTAGGCCGCCACGCGCACGCTACTCACCGTAAGCGGTTCGTAGCGTCGCATGACAAGTATGCGAAGCTATAGAACGATGCGATCGGCGGGTACGGTACCGGTGTGAGAAAAGTTATGATGAAGTCTATGTGTCACGGTGACCTGTCACACTATGGGTCGGTGGTGAGACGCTGACACTCCCACCATTGGACCCACCCCCGACATGGCTGGCGGAGCGCCCCCCCCCCCCCCGAGCCCCCCCTCCGCCAGCACTTCCGCACGGAGGGGAAAGTTGGGTCTGGGACAAGGAGACACCCCCCCCCCGCGCGCGAGCACGTGGAGACCCG